>CM061919.1:267896629-267979234 GCA_031002005.1 Vandiemenella viatica
ATCTGTTGAAATATCAAATGTAAAACTGTTGTGTTAAATTAAGGCCTATTTTAGTTTCTAGATACTAGGCTGTAAAAAATGTGTGCTAAAAAAAAAAAAAAAAAAAAAAAAAAAAAAAAAAAAAAAAAAAAAAATACACCATGACACTTTTGTCTTTGGCAGAAGTATGAAATTGCCACAGATCGACCACTTTCAACCCCCATAGCTACCGACATCTAACAACCATAGTGCACTACATGAGATAAGATTCTACTACCAAACACAAACACCAATGCTCTATGCTATGTAGTTGTGGCAGAAAAGTGACATATGCGCAGACAGTCGAAATACGAAAATATCCTTGGACGGCCACTTACAACCACCATATCTACCACAGTACCACAGTTCTGAAAATCGGCCGCTGTTGTGATCGAAAGGTGACTATGTGCTACTACTACACACAAACGCCAGTTATCTGTGATCTATTGTTTTCGCTGAAAAGTGATACACCATGACACTTTTGTCTTTGGCAGAAGTATGAAATTGCCACAGGTCGACCACTTTCAACCCCCATTTCTCCCACACCCCCATAGCTACCGACATCTAACAACCATAGTGCACTACGTGAGATACGATTCTACTACCAAACACAAACACCAATGCTCTACGCTATGTAGTTGTGGCAGAAAAGTGACATATGCGGAGACAGTCGAAATACGAAAATATCCTTGGACGGCCACTTACAACCACCATATCTACCACAGTACCACAGTTTCTGAAAATCGGCCGCTGTTGTGATCTAAAGGTGACTCTGTGCTACTACTACACACAAACGACAGTTATCTGTGATCTATAGTTTTCGATGAAAAGTGATACACCATGACACTTTTGTCTTTGGCAGAAGTATGAAATTGCCACAGGTCGACCACTTTCAACCCCCATTTCTCCCACACCCCCATAGCTACCGACATCTAACAACCATAGTGCACTACATGAGATACGATTCTACTACCAAACACAAACACCAATGCTCTACGCTATGTAGTTGTGGCAGAAAAGTGACATATGCGGAGACAGTCGAAATACGAAAATATCCTTGGACGGCCACTTACAACCACCATATCTACCACAGTACCACAGTTTCTGAAAATCGGCCGCTGTTGTGATCTAAAGGTGACTCTGTGCTACTACTACACACAAATGACAGTTATCTGCGATCTATAGTTTTCGCTGAAAAGTGATACACCATGACACTTTTGTCTTTGGCAGAAGTACGAAATTGCCACAGATCGACCACTTTCTACCCCCATATCTCTCACACCCCCATAGCTACCGTCATCTAACAACCATAGTGCACGACAGGAAAGACGATTCTACTACCACACACAAACACCAAAGGTCTATGTTATGTAGTTGTGGCAGGAAAGAGAAGAATACGGAGATACGAATTTTGGGTCGAAATATGAAAACGCCCTGCACTTACCAACTTTAATCATTATATCTCCCACATCCCCACAGCTATCGGCATTCGGCCAACGTTGTGCACGACAGGAAACTCCATGCTACTTCCACCCACAACCATCAGTAATCTGTGCTAGGTAGTGTTGGCTGAAAAGTGAAATATAGTAAAAAACACGTCTATTTTTATATATATATAAGATATAAGAAAGGTGGGAAATTTTCTTTTGTTGGTAAGGGAATCATGCAATAAATTACCAAGGAAACTAATTAATAATTTACCGGAAAGAATAAAAAAAATTAAAACTAAAATCCCCCTAACGGGAATAAGTAGATATATTATGAAATTCCAATCAAATAATATTAAGATTAAAAAGAAAATCGTGAAATAGTAATATAGGAGTGCAGCGAAATAGCCAAAGCGGCAGATGCCTCATCGTGATTAAATGAAATTAGACAGTATCAGTTTGGAGTTAAAATAGCACTGCTGCGTGCAAACGTATTGAGTTGAAATTACTAAACATATGATGTGATGCCAGATTGTATTAGTCTGGATTTTTATGGTGTTCCCACACAAAATGTCTGAGAGGATTGCATATAAGAAACAGGTTCACAAGAAATGAAATTGAATTTATTCACAAAATACAAAGTTGTTACTTTTTTAAGTTCACAAATATATAGAAAATATTTAAGTGACACATAAACTTAGTACCGACTGGATCTGTGGTTCGAACATGAGTCTCGGGGTAGCATTTCCGGTTTTTGCAAAGTTTCAAATGTTTTCTTTTCTCAGTCGGAGGAAAGAACTGTTCCATTGCACTTCGGCGGCCAATTGCTTCTCACGGGCAGCGGTCTATTCAGTTGACCTGCAGAAAATTTCTTCCCACCACGTCACTCTTTAGCACTGAAACTCCGTCTCTCTGGCTTCACTCCTGCAGCACGCAAGAAAGCTCGTATCTAGCGTGGGACGGCCTCCTTTGACTGTTCACCAATCACGGATTCCCCTTAAAAGCTCGCTTCTCGTTGACTCGCCGAACACATGAAACTTACACCAAAAACACCTCGGAGTCGCTTTCACTAGTTGGCCGGCTGCTCCCCATTCCTGGCAGAGCACTCGTGAAAAACTTCCTTCTCGAATGTCTGTATGCTTCGTCCTCCAACAACTCTGGCAGGACTCGAGTTGGGGTCACTTGCACAGGCACGCCTCCGCGCTACCAACAAAGCACTCCCTGGCCGGCAGATACTGTAACGAGACTGCTGTGTCAGGCACGTACAACTTTATAAATAGCAACAATAATTAATATTGATAGGAGGGCTGGAATTTTGCTCGAAAGAATTTTCGCTTTAAGTCTTGGAGGTAGCCGCCTGTAACGGTGAATCCGAGACCCTTTCACACCTGAGCTGGGGTAGCAACATGTTTCTCAACTGCAAGGGAAAGCCCGCTTATCTGTAGCAGGTATCGCCGAACTGACCCTTCTCCGATCAAGTGGATAATTCGGCTGGACCATCTATTGTGCCGTACGCTAGTGGAAAATTTGGTGGCCGAAACAAAACTCGGAGAAGGTCGGATATTCTCGGGGTGAGGGAGTTGTGGTAGCTCCATGTGTGAATGACGTGGCTGTGATGTGAACTCCCAGTGAACGGGCATGTTACAAAATAAGGAGCTATTTGGTGTGTTCTGGGTACACATCTCCTACTGGGCCCACGGATTGGTTTTCGACGGGGTTGGAAGGGATTCCGATCTAACATCGTGAGAGAAGAGGGTCTTCCGGTGGTGTCTGGCGGACGGAAAGGTCACGCCATCGCCGAGTCTGCGATTACGACGAGACTTAGAGCTGGACGGCATAAGCCACTTCTGGCTTGGGGTAACTGTGGCGGTTATCTGAAGGAAGTATGCGTGTTACCACCATTGGTGCCACAGCTGCTGCATAAACGGTAAAGACATTCAGCCATTAAAAAGAACTCAGTGTTACGCATTCCTCGACCCGTGAACGCCCTTGAGCATCACTCTCCGACAATTTTTCTGCCGTGAGCAACCTGATTTGATACGGGAAGACTGTTATTATCAAGGAAATATTATTTTATTTATGTTCAAGACTTAATGGCGCCCTCCTTGAATTCCTTTTTTTGTATAAGCTTGTATTTGTGAACAGCTTTATAAATTGCATATGGATATGTTATTGTTTGCTTATGCCTCATATTGTAAGACTCGGTGTTGATTTTTGTTTGAACATTGGATTTTCATGTTTTAAATTAATTGTAAAGTTCACCTACGTCTGTTGGCATTCAATGTTTGATTTGTAAGGTTATGAGTTTACATTAGTAATGCAAGATAGAATATCACTTTGCACCCTCTTCCTATTTGATAAAATCCAATAATTAAAATTATCAAATTATTGAGATCAACAAAAATCATTAATATTAAATTTAATAAAATGGTAAAATTACCCAGCAAAACCCTCCTACTACCACAATACGTGCCACTTACCCTGTCGCTAGTGAGTCACCAGGAACCTCGCGGTAGTTTTATTGCCCACGGTAGCGAATGGCGCCGGATTTAGATCATTCCGCGCCTTTTCTGCATCGAATAATTCATAATAAAACGTTTCCTGTGCACTAGATTTCTAATACAAAGCTCATTAATTGCCTTTACGATGAAGTCCACGTATTAGATACAATCTCAACTGATGATGGCCTGAATGATTAAACTGAGCGCTAAATGGAAATATAATCCTCTTGGATGTCCAGCCGGATGGTTTTGTCGCCACTCACACATCAAACTGAATCACCGAGCGTGGTGGGTGAGCGGTTAACGCTCTCGCCTCGCATTCGGGAGGACGCCGGTTCGAATCCCCTTCCGGGCATCCAGAAATGCATTGTTTTCCATGGTTTCCCCAAATCACTCCAGACGAATGCCGGGATTCTTCCTTCAAAAAGGCCATGGCCGAATTCCTTCCCGTTCATTTTCCCAGTCCCATCCCGCCTCTAATGACGTCGACATCGAGGAGGCGTAAAACCATAAGTAAAAAAAAAAACTACATTACGCCAGCGCCAGGTATTATAACACTAGTTCGAAGTAATGCAATGCTCAATTGATTCTAAATATGATTCTAAATGCCATGATGTTAATCCCAAGTTGGGAAACTCACAGATTAGGAAGAGAAAATGTTGGAGTGAATATCCAAGGTCCGAAAAGTTTTTTGTTTTTTTTGGGACAGCGTATCAGAAATTTCTATTTCTAAAAGCGACTCGTTTTGTAAATTCTAGGCAGAAATTTCAACTTGAAAAGTCTGTCATTTCACTAAAGCTCTCACCTAGGTTAACAATGATCCCGTCAGTATCGAATTAAGCTGTTGATTATGCACGGGAACAGGCATCTGATAGAGAGACGAATTGGTATTGAGAAGGATCAATCAGGGGTAAAATAAACAGAAAGAAAAGGAAGAAGGAAAGAAAGAGGAAATATATACTCTTAACATTGATATTTCCAACACAGTACAAATAAGAGAATAATCTAAAAATTTTAATTCATTGTCAGATCTATATTTTGTAATTGTTTATTATTACTTCTCGAATCTCAAAGAAGAAGTTGTAACGTAATTGCTTGTTGGCTGAATTTATAATTGTTTTATGAAGCACTTCATCTGCCAAATTATTGCTCTTTCACCCGCAGTTATTTGCGTGGCAGTTAAAAAGTGGCGTGCATTCGAGCCATGCAAGAATACTGCTTTTTGGCGAATACGACGAGTAATTAACTGCTTCTGCTTTATACTGAGAATCCATTAGACACAAACTTTCTGGCACTGTTTTCTGTCAATTGTGGTCAACCTCCAACTACAAATAAACCATGTGCTGAGGACACTATTCAACATTTATAAATGAATGTAGTGGACGATAAGGAATATTATAGTTGAAATGATGCTAATGATACAAGTACAATACGCTTTTAATTTCCAGTTATTCGCAACAGAGTTTTCCAATTCATTTCATATAGATGTCACCGGGCTGATAACTTGCTGGTTACAACCTTTTTCCAGAGAGGCCTACTGCTAATACCGTTGGATGGCGGGAACCGTTATATGCTAATTGAATGCAAATATACCTTAATTTATTATTTGCGTTTGAAGTCTATGCAGTTTAGCACACTGTCTTCTTAATTGTCTGATAGATCTGTTGTGCATCTAAATAGTGTGGCATTTACTATAATCTTCATTATCAGAGGAACTTGAAAGTACCTAATATTTTGTGGCCAATTATCACCTCATACATGTGGAAAAAAGAATAAAACTGATATCGCTGAGTTAGTAACGCAGTGTTTGCTGCTATGATTCTAAAGGTATGTCGTCCGTAGTTCAATTGTAGACGCCTTAAGATGAATATATATTGTGTAATCATTAATACCATTGTCGGTGATGAACTGTCAAACTTTGAACTGTAAAGTGCCTGTCCGTTCCAGACTATAAAATTTTTAAGTACACCATGACGATTTAGAATAGTCCTGAACGCAAACCCTTCATTTGATGTTGAAGGATCACACTCATTTCATACTTTATCAGTCGCTTAATTTTCGATTTTGATACGAGGAGCTGAGACGCCACCACCACTTACCAATGAATAACAGTTCAACGGTTATCAATGGTGTTGGCGACTACTTATACAGGACTGATTTTTAACAACATAAAGATCCTGATGCACAATAGTCAAGAAAGCAGACAAAATTTATCTGCCTGAGACCGTCAACAGAGACCGTGGCCCTTATCTTAGGGAAACCCAGAAGCCGGCCCTGGCAGACCTTCGGAGAGAGCGCCGCTCGTGCTTGTCAGGTGGCAGCGGGCCTTGGACTGTCCCCGAGCCAGTGTTGCCAACTTCTAGAAATTTGAGTCGCTAGACTCAAGATAGAAAGTCGCTAAAATTAATTCCACCAGTAGCCGATTGTTCTGTGTACAAAAGTTCGGGGATTCCCTGACCACATTACTCTTTTTTTACTGCTGGTAGAAATAATTCAATTACAAGTTAACACTTCTTAAAATAAGATGTAGTTGGACAGAAATAAATTTCATTATTACTTAATATTACGTATGTTTTTTGTCAACTCGAAAAAAATTTAAGTTAAAAAATTGAAAATTTCAAGTATAGATCGATGAGTTATCGACGATAATAAGGTACGTTGTTCAATAGTCAGTGAATTCTGAATTGTTACTGGTCGCGTTCAGGATTACTAAATGCCCTAAATGCTAAGCACGTGCTGAGATAAAGGTTACTAAAATCCTAGTAACCTTGGCTGGGATTAGATTAGTACACCTTGTATACATGTATTCTGTTTGTGTACCTTAAATCTGGCGCGCAAGTCGCGCATTGTTTTTTTTCAAATTCAACATAAAGATTTTTACATTAAAATTTTATTTTAAAAAAGTTGATTTTTTTAGCTAAATCTTAAATTAGAAGATTTCCGAATTCACTCAAAAAAAGTTTAACATTCAATTAAAGCTAGAGTTTTTTAACAAATAAATGTAAAACTTAGATTTAAAAGAAAAATTGGATGTTTTGATTTGAATGTTTTTTGAAATAGCTAAAGAAACACGAATGGAACTTTAATTAAATAAAGTTTGAATTTGGTGCGCAAGAGCGTTTGTCGTTTTCCATATATATCTATTGGCACTGTATAATTCTGTGTCGAGTTGACAAAAAACGTATCCATTATTGGCTCTAGAACTGTTTTCACTTCTACTCCAAAAGTCGCCAGATAAGTCGCTAAACCATTTTTGTCGTCAAAACGTTTTTTTGGTCGCTAAGACTTAAGCAAAAGTCGTCACTTCTAGCGACAAAGTCGCTAAATTGGCAACACTGCCCCAAGCGCGAGTTTCGGACAGAAAAACGCGTGGTTTGCGGAGGGGATGGTTGCCCATGGCGGAAGCGGGCGAGCTAACACTAAAAGCAGGAGTATGGTACCGGCGCTGACTCCATCGGTTCGAGAGCATGCAAACCATCCGTCGGTCCATTGACTAGAGCAGATGGATTCCCACTTAAAGAACACGATGCAGCTAGTCCACGACACAGTCCGATGGTAAAGAAGAGAAGATTTAGTTGCAATCACACTCCGCGAAATTTTATGTTATTATTATTACTGTTTCATAAATTCCCACTGAGGAATCGTGGAACCTGCAACGGTTAATAATTATTGTATTTAAAGTTGTTACATATAAACAAACAAATTTGAACATTAGAATTTACAACTGCATTTTGTAAAAAGTCATATCAGATACATAAACAGCTGTAGGATGAACTAGATAGAATAACTAGCTGGGTGAGTAAACATGGGATGAAGATAAATACAAAGGAGAGCCAGCTTATTAGGTGCACAGATAAAAAGCTAAAGGTTGATTATGATTACAAAGTGGGGATGGAGCTACTTATTGAAGACTCGAAATGTAAATACCTTAGCATTACATTTGATAGCAATCTTAACTGGGCAGGACACATCGGACAGGTAGTAGGGAAAGGGTTAAAATCGTTCACCTGCGTGAAAGAGTCATGAGGGGATGCACTAGAGAAGTAAGGGAACTGCCGTACAAAACTTTGGTCCCACCACTGCTGGAATATGGTGGTGTAGTTTGGGATCCAAATTTTGGCTATCAAATACATGAGTTGGAGGGGGTGCAAAGGAGGGCTGCCAAATTTGTCTTTGGAAATTACCACAGAACACAATTGGTAACTAATATGATAAAGGAGCTGGAGTGGGATTCTTTGGAGAATAGAAGGAGCGTGAAGAGAATCATGAGAGTGCACAAGGCCTATTCTGGTCATGAAGCGTGGAAAGATATTGGTGGGAAAATTAAGAGAGGTGCTTGGAAGGGTAAGGTTGATCATGACCACAAGCTGGCACTTGATTTCAGGCATAAGGGTGTGGGAAAATTTTCTTTCGTAGGAAAGGGCGTGAGGGACTGGAATAAATTGCCAAGAGACGTAATGAATAATTTACCGGAAGCACTGAAGGAATTTAAAGTAAAAATTAATAGAGGGCAAAAGTAAGTTGAAAAGAGGAAAGGAGAAAGGGGTGTGTGTAGGCAGATTGCCACAGGAGCAGGAGCTCCATCGCAATTTTATCAATTATTATTATTAGTATTATTTAACTGTTTTGAATAAATTTTTGGATGTAGTTGTAGAAGTAGTTACTAATTTAATATTTAAGTCTTTGCGGGAGAAGCAAAGGTGTTGGCTGTTTCAGAAGAGGGGTACCTGCCACCCTCACTGGCATCATCTGCCGCCACATTTCCTGTTTGTTGGTAAAGTGTCGTTGCTTTTGGATGTTGTCATAGCTTGTCTTGAGAAGGGAAGGCAAACGCAACAGTCTGGCCATTCATTTTCTGGATATTCTTTATGAAAATGGCCACTGATTGCGCCAGTTATGCTGACACAGTGGCTGATGCGTCTCTGGCGTGAGGCGCTGTCGACGTCGAGGGCCCTTGAGGCCCTTCCACCCCGACTGTCGATGGCTGAGTGGCGTAGTTGGCGTTCTTTGGTGAATTGATTCAGCACACCGGTACGCCGTTAGTATATGTTCCTCTGCAATTAAAGGTACACATTGTGTCTTTTCTTGGCATCAGGTAGTCGTTACGCGATTTTCTCCTCCGCATCTGACACATCTAGTCTTGTTTTTGCACTGCCAGGGCGTATGATTATATGCCTGTCAGTAGAAGCACTGGACATAATTCCTTGGTGTTGGTTTTTTATTCTCTATCATGACAGGTTCCCCATGAAGGTCGCGATTGGTCTTGCCCACTCCTCGCTTTTCGTTAGGAAGAGAGTGAACAGCGGGATGTTACCATCTGTGCAATTCCTCCAAATATGATGCACATCGCTTCATCCAAGCTCGCACTTTGCTTCCTGCTGTTGTTACTTGCCGAACCCGGACCGCGGACCCCTTCGGTCTCGTCGACCATGTAGTTGATGTCATTGTCACTGAAGAATAACTCTGTGTTCGTCCGATCGCTAGAGCCCGCCAGCCCCTTGCGTCTTTTGACGGCCATCACGTGAATGGAACAGTAATTATCGGTGTCTATTGCATAACTGCATTGCATCAGCCTCCTTCAGACTTTATTGTGAAAGATAAGGCTGTCCTTGCTCATCTGCGGCGTCTTGTTCATCAGTATTGTGATCTTTGGTGTTTGTTGCTTTTTGTGGATAAACAGCAGGAATGTCTTGGTCATCCTCTGTCGTCATGTTGATCGAATTTATCCAGTTCGTTGGCGAAGTGTCCTTCTCCCACAGCCGTCATCATTACTGCGATGTCGACACTAGGGTGTTTGGCTGCCATCTTCACGCAGAATTTGGAGATTCCATCCGCTGTGTCTGAAGACCAGCAGAGTATACTGGCTGCATGCTAAGTATTTAAAGTTTTTGGCGATCTCTTCGCCACCCATTTGCTTTGTCGATGCCAGAATGTCGATACCCAGATACTTAGATGTCATCCTCGCATAGAATTAATTCTTTGAGTCACCAGATGTTAGCTATTCCAACGATTGCCGTTGTTGTTTAGTTGCCTCTTCCGTTGGATGCGTTTTTTTTTTTTTTTTTTTTGCTTTCATTTCCCCATCGCAGTCTTGTTTCTTACATTCAGAAACTTTATGCTAGAGTAATTAATACCTCTTTGGACTAATGGTAATGACGTTTGAGTTTTGAGCAAGTTTCTTGTATTGAAATTGTAAACCTGGGAATTCGATGTAAATTGTATTGAAGCCAATTCTTCTAATGTTGCTGCAAAACGTAACTGTATAGTATTTAATGAATTTCTGGGTGGATTTTACTAATATAAACCATAGTGTCTAAACTATTTGTTGTTTTTGGGTTTTTTTCATTTTTTGCTTCAAGTGAAATTCTGATTTCGTATAACTCATTTGTTGGTACTTATAGTTAGTATTTATTGAGGGTTGTAATATCTCTGGTGCTGATGCTTTTAGTAGGTGTATTGTCTCTGTGTTGTTGTTTTCAGTTGGTTGAATTGTTTATTTTGGTACTAGTTGAAGAGAGTTATGGATTACCGTTACGGTTCGAATAGGAAGAAACCAGTCGTGGGTAGTTCTGAAACTGATGATAATATTCATGTGAAATACAAGAAAAAATTTAAATCAATCAAGAGAGTCTTAAAAGACTTTGTGTTTGTGAGTTTACGTTATCTTGATTCTTTTTTATTTTAAAAATTATGCTCATATAAAATAAACATTTAACAATAATTTCAGGAAAATGCAGCTATTTGTGATCAGGTCTCTCAAATGCAGGATCAGATTGTAATGCGGAAGGAAGAAAGGAGATTTTTGTTGAAAAAACTTTATCATTTACAAGCTCTTGCAGGTGTGTATTTTTTCACGACATTCACTTGTTGATGTGTACTTTGCACTTATGATTAAGTTTTATATTACAACTATACACCAAATTAATGTAATATTTACTGTAATTGATGTCTGGGTATTACTGGGGATCGCGAGTCCGGAAGGAATTGGTGCCATAATACTACAGTAGTCACAGGCAAGACAGGGCAATTTTATCATTGTTGTGGCGTCACAATCTGATTATGAATTCTTGTAGGACTAAAGGAAACAAATCGAAAATAAATAATATATATATATTTATATTTTGCTCTGTTTTCGAGTGTAGCATGTTAAAAATCAGTTATAGGTATAGTTCCTTGTGCTTTTGGTAACGTTTCTTCTGGTCCAGGCCATATTTCAACCTAACAAAAACCACTACTACGAAAATATATGTAGTGTATTTCCACCATGTAGTAACTTTTAAATAAAATAATACAGAATATACAGTCCCAACTTTTTTTTTTTTTAGAAAATCATTATTTCATTGTTTATTGTTGATAAGTTTATTGTTCATGTGTTTTTTTTAAATGAACAGGTATATTTCATGTTTAATTTAATTTAATTGCAATGGAGCACAGGCTCCGGTGGCAATTTCCCTACACACCCATCTTCCCCCTATCCTGCACCCACCTACATTTGCCCTCTACAAATTTTATCTTTAAATTCTTTCAAAGTTTTTGGTAAATTATTCATCATTTCTCTTGGTATCTCATTCCAATCCCTGATACCCTTACCTAAAAAAGAGAATCTTCCTACACCCTTGTGCCTAAAATCGAGTGCCAGCTTGCGGTCATGGTCATCTTTTCCCTTCCATGCACTACTTTTCATACCTATTGCAATATCTTTCGATGCCTCATCGCCAGTATATGCCCTGTACACTCCCATGACACTCCATGTTCATCGTTTCTATACTTGTATCTCTACAATTAATATCATAAAGTAAATATATTACAGCCAGAAGGTCGGGGTCCCCCCCCCCCCCCACCACAGTTATACTTATTTCCGTGCAGTGGTGGTAGCATGTAAATGTTTGAAAATAACATAATGTCTGTTATTTCGCATAGTAAAAATTTGTAAATGAAGTTTAAATGAAATAAAATCAATGCTCAATGATTACTGCATGTAAAAAAAGAAATAAAAATATTTGGCAGTATGGAGCTTTGAACTCGGATTCGCAAAATGGGAAATAAGCGCCTTACCGCTGAAGCCTTAAGTGTTGTACTAAAATTATAAAATTTAAAAGATATGCACGTATGTTTGCGCGTTAATTTCTCGATACCTAGGGCTCATTTTGAAGATATAATTGTAACACAGACATATGGAGTTAATACCCTTCAACATATACTCGGGGGATCGAAATCCGTTCTGAACAGGTCTGATGGTTCCCTAGTTAGATGCAAGCTCTGTGGAGCACTGGAAGGGACATTGAATTCTTTTTATCCACAGATGCCTTGGCACAAGAGTGCAACCATTCCAGTGCTTTAGATCAAACACCACAGACGTACAGTTTTTGTTTTCAGTATTTCATGGTCCACCACATCAAAGGCCTTTCTGAAGTCTGTGCGAAGTGCATACACTTCCTTACCTATGCTCGGTGAATTTAGTATGTAGTTAACATATCTGGGTGAGCAGTTAACGCTCTGGCCTCACATTCGGGAGGATGCCTGTTCGAATCCCCGTCTGGGCATCCAGATTTGGGTTTTCCACAGTTTCCTCACTGCAGAGGAATGCCAGAATGGTTCCTTCTAAAGGCCATGGTCGAATTCCTTCTTGTTCCTTGCCCTCAGTCCCATCCCACCTCTAATGACCTCGACGTCAACAAGGCGTAAAGTCATAAGTAAAAAAAAAAAAAATATCTTCCAAGTGATGACAGGGTACTTGTTGGCCTTTGCTTAGCCACATTTGATTTATGGATGGGGTTGGTGTAGGACAATTTCCATAAATCAGGAAAATTATCAGTTTCCAGAGATTTGTTGAAGATATGTGGGATAGGCTCACATAGACCCACCACATATTTCTTAGAAAAACATTTGGTGTTCTGTCAGGTGCAGCACCTTTATTAACATTTAACAAGGACAATTGATGGTAAATGTCATCAAAAATTACTTCAAACTCAGTGATATGTGCACTCGAAGTTTCATTACGTTTTCTAATCTCATCTAGATCAGTAATAGCATCAAGTGGTCTGTCAGATGGAGTCTTGTAAATAGTTTTGAAAAATGATGCAAACAGATTTCTTACCTCATTCATTGCCATTATTTGCAGATAAATTATCCCAGGCCATGGTTGATGATTACTGTGGCATTTATTCTTTACAAAGCTCCAAAATGTGCTAGTATCACTTCTCAAGCAATTTTCAACTATTTAAATAGTTTTTATAATGAATGCACTTTTTTACACTGAAATCTTAGTTTACTAAAAATTAAATAATTACTTTGTGTTTTCTTCATTTTAAAAAGTTCCTTTGTGATATTTTCTTTTGCTTAATAGTGAAATGGGTTTATTGAAGAAGCAGCATGGATAATCTCTATACTTTTGTTTATTTATTTAATGGGACAAAATCAGTTAATCCTGTATGCACAGCATTATAGAACCAATTCATCAGTATTGTTTATCTTTATATATAAAATGTCAGGTGTGCGTAAACTGCATCATCATGGACAAACCACTGGACCAATTCAGGCCAGTTTCACATGAAATGCTATAGAGGTGGTGCAAAAGATTTTTTCATATGCTACATTCCGATAGATGTCGCCGAGGTATAATTCCTATATTTACAATTGGATAATGTTGACTGTGATTAAGATAATGTAGAATATCTTTGGTTCAAATTTACATTGTTGAGTTATGTCTGGAATTATTTTCTATCTGAGGTGAGAAAATAAGTATTTTTAACTACCAAAAGAAGTATATCCGCAGAACAGAATCCAAAAGAAATATTTTTGAAAGCGGTAGTTATATGATAACAGTTATGGTCTCTGGACCAGAGCTTACCCTAGCATGTAGTTAATGGAACTCGCTGTTTTGAATATATGATATTTGTGGTAGGATTTTTCTGTATCATGAATGCTAAATAAAAAATTAATGCTGTTGGTGTCTATTATAACGAGGTTATAATTTATTAAATAAGAACATTTAAAACAGTAAAATGAAAAACTTGTTTGAGATTTCAGTCATAGTGTGCTTTCGGTTGATAGTGCTAAAGTCACATTGTTTGTGTTACTAAAATATACAATTAATGAAATTTGTGCAACTGGAAAAGTTGTCATACCAGAATTCAATACACTGCTTGAACCCTTTTTTCTTTTTTCTTTTTTGCTCATGGCATTACATCTTGTCGAGGTCATTAGTGGTGGGAAGGGACTGGCGAAAAGGAACAGGAAGAATTCAGCCATGGGATTTTGATGGAAGCATCCCGACATTCACCTGGAGTGATTTGGAGAAACAATGGAAAACCCAAATCTGGATCCCCAGATGGAGATTAGAACCCGCATCCTCATGAATGTGACGCCAAAGTGTTCCTGCTCACCCACCATTAGCATCATTCATGTGGGATATGAGCCAAGAATCGAATATCATTACAATCACACAAGAATTTTCTCATTTGACATTGCTACAAATTCTAGCAAAATCATTTAATAAGCAGTTTTGATGGATGCATAGGGTTAGGAATAATTAGAAATACAATTAGCATTTGAGATTGTTAGGGTTAGCAAGCAATGAAAACGCTGAAGGTGAATTGATTGGCTATAAGTCTTCTTTGTATATAAAACCCTATACGTGAGTAAACAGTACCATCACTGACAAAGCACTTGATATATTCAGGCAATATCCAAACTTTATATTAATGAGGTGAATTTTGAGGTTTTTAGTTATGTTTAATTCCAATACGTCGCACCATAGTCCAACTCTTATAGTCTATTGCGAGATATCCGTAAGGATAGGTTGCATTTTCAAGGAGGTGGTGTATTTATAGCTGTTAGTAAATACCTCCCATGTAGCGAAATAGATGTCCATACTGTGTGCGAAATCATATGGATCAAGCTCAACGTAGCTAGGACAAAACTTGTGATAGGCTCGTTCTATCGTCCACCCGATGCAAGCGTAAATATTGCCGAGGCCTTGAGAAATAATGTAAATAATATAGCACGGCAATTTCCGGACCATACAATAATACTAGGAGGTGACTTTAACTTGCCTGATATCGACTGGACTAATTACGTTCACGTTACTGGGGGTAGGGATAAAGCAGCTTGCGAAATCATTCTAGACCTCTTCTCAGATCACCATCTTGAACAGCTCGTAACTGAACCAACGCGGTGCCTCAACGGTAACGAGAATATTTTAGATATAGTTGTTACAAATAGGCCTGAACTATTCACGGATATTTCTACCACCGCAGGAATAAGTGATCACAAAGCTGTAATTGCTACAGTAAAACTAACAACCACGCGCAGAAAGAGAAAAGAGAGGATCGTTTACAGATTCGAAAAGGCTTCAAAAGAGTATTTTAGAGCGTATTTGAGGCATAATTACCAAACCTTGTTAGTAGCAGGAGGCACCGTTGAAGAGAGGTGGCATCGATTCCTACATATAGTTGGGGAAGGTATGAACTTGCATATACCGAAACGGACAATCAGGGAAGAGAACGATCCCCCATGGTACACACGGGAGGTTAAAAGGTTACTCAAGAAGCAAAGGAAGATAGATGCACGATCAAAAAGGACGATGCATCGGACTGATTTAGATAAGTTAGAGGAGATAAGGGGACGTGTTAAGAATGCAATGCGTGAGGCATTTAATAACTTTCGTGAAAATTCTCTCTCTAAGAGCCTCACTGAAAACCCTAAGAAATTTTGGTCGTATGTAAAAAAAGTTAGTTGTAGTGGAAACAATAAGCCAGTTCTAATAAATGATGGACGGGAGGTTGAAGACAGCCGCGACAAGGCTACCTTATTTAACGCCGAATTCAAAAATTCATTCACGCAAGAAAACTTGGAAAACGTCCCCACTTTACCACATCGTGTGGAATTAGAGATGGATCCGATAGAAATTGATAGCGTAGGAATTGTAAAGCAATTAAAACTCCTGAAGTGGGGTAAAGCGCCGGGTCCCGATGGTATACCGGTAAGAGTATTTTCTGAATACGCGGAGGATATTGAACCATTTCTGTCAGATATATTCCGTAAATCACTAGAAGAGAGAAAAGTACCTTCTAGCTGGAAAATAGCCCAGGTAATTCCCGTTTTTAAGAAAGGAGATCGGAGTGATCCTAGGAATTATCGACCCATATCTCTAACATCGGTCTGCAGCAGAATTCTGGAACATGTCATATGCTCGAACATAATGAAGTTTCTAGATGAGAACGAGTTACTTACACCATGTCAACACGGATTTCGGAAGAAGCGATCGTGTGAAACACAATTGGCCCTATTTTCCCACGACATAATGAAAGTTATCGATGCAGGTTCGCAAGTTGATGCGGTTTTTTTGGATTTTCAGAAAGCTTTTGATTCTGTGCCACACAACCGACTTTTAGCGAAGATTCGAGCTTACGGTATTTCGGCTCAGATTTGCGAGTGGATACGTGATTTTCTAACTGGTCGATCACAATATGTCGTTGTTGACGGGGAAGCCTCTTCTAAGATAAATGTTACTTCGGGCGTTCCTCAGGGAAGTGTAATAGGTCCACTTCTTTTCTTAATATTTATAAACGATCTAGGAGACAACGTCAAATGCTGGTTGCGATTATTTGCCGACGATGCGGTTATCTATAGGGAAATAAGGTGCTCCGACGACTGCTTGGAAATTCAGCGTGATTTGGATGCTATTTTCGATTGGTGCCGTAAATGGCAGCTTTCACTTAATTGCAAAAAGTGCAAGGCAATGCGGATAAGTAACAAGAAGAATCAGGTTGTTCACGAGTACAAAATAAACAATTCACCTGTTGACACGGTTGATTCCGTGAAGTATCTGGGGGTGATAGTACAAAGCAACATGAAATGGGACATGCACATAACTTCCGTCGTAGGCAAGGCCAATTCTAAATTACGATTCATAGGTCGTATTTTGAGGAATTGTAATGCTCAAACAAAGGAGATAGCGTATAAAACACTAGTGCGTCCGCATCTGGATTACTGTTGTGGGGTTTGGGATCCGTATCGCAAGGTTCTGATTGACTCAGTTGAGAGGGTGCAGAGGAGAGCCGCTAGATTCGTGACTTGTTGTTACAGCCCTTATGAAAGCGTCACAGAATTGATACATAGATTGGGCTGGGATAGTTTGGAAGACAGACGACGTAGCTTGCGTTCTAATTTATTGGAGAATATGCGAAAAAATTTAAATTTCGAGTGCAATGAAATACTTCTTCCGCCAACCTATTTAGGTCGCAATGACCGGAGGGATAAGATTAGAGAAATAAGATGCCGTACTGATACTTATATGTATTCCTTCTTTCCTCGCACTATTCGGGATTGGAATGGGCGGGTTTAGGATTGGTGCTTAGCACCCTCTGCCACCCACAATGTTTGTGATTCGCAGAGTATGGATGTAGATGCATTATGTTTTGTTGACCATGGTTTTTTCTGGCCGATTTTGTTCACACTTGCAGTAAATGTTTGTAGGTATACAAGAAATTGTTTTTGTGTCTTTGGCATTCGGTAGGTAAAATAGGGAATATTTCATTTTGGTGTAAATTTGGAAAGTTGAGAAATTAAAGATAAAAAAATTTCCACAAATTAAGAGTGTTGTCTGTAAAATAAGGTTCACAAAGATTTTTTACAATGAAAAAATGTTTATTTTCTTTGAATTATACATTTTTGGAAAGTTTAGACTTTTTACTATTTTTCGATATAATTGCCATTGAGGTTGATGCATTTGTGCATGTGGTGTACCATCTTCTTTATGCCCGAGTCGTAGAACTATCCTGCCGTGCCAGGAAGGTAGCTTAACACCTTCCTTTCAGCTCCTCTCCAGTTCTTAACTGAGTTCCACCCAGGTGTTTCTTCAATTTAGGGAAGGGATGGTAATCATTTGGGGCTATGTCGGGGCTGTAGGGCAGGTGTGTGACAATATCCCATCCAAATTGATCGAGAAGATCGATTGTTACAAGGGCGGAGTTGGCCAAGTGGTGTTGTGTTGGAAACACCCCCCCCCCCCCCCCCTCATGGCCATGCCTCTCCTCTTGTTTTGTATTATGTGGCGCAGGTTCTTCAACGTTGCACAGTAGCGGTCAGCATTGATTGTTGTCCCCGCAGGCATGAATTCACAGAACAATAACCTCTTCCTGTCCCAAATCACACTCGCCATCACCCAGGTCCCATCCCCAGTTACAACTGAATCAAAGAATTCTTTGCCATCGGTTTCATAGGCTTGAAGAAATTCGTGGGTCGCTTCAACACGTTGCCGTTTACGGTCTTCCATAAGCATTCTTGGGATCCATCTTGCACAAACCTTGGCATACTGCAAATGCTCTGTCAAAATTTTGCCAATGGTAGTCTTGCTGACATCTAGCAGAGCTCCCCAACCATCACCCTCTGATATTTAAGCATTTCTTCTTCCATTTTTGCAATCGTTTTGTATGCTCACACATTTTTCTCACCTTAGACTTCACACAATTGGGAACAAATATCCCACGGCACAGTGCTTTTTGCACACAAAAAACAAATTACAGAGCATAATTTACGCCTGGCGGACGAAGTGAGTCAGAGATCCATTTCCAACTGCTGCTCAGCCAAGACTAAGCATCGCAGACAGTTTGCTGGGGTGGGGATTGGGAGAGGGGGAACCAAGCTACACGCCAGTGTTGCCAGATTGTGAGCTGCAGTGTCTTACCGAGCGTGGTGGGTGAGCGGTTAACACTCTTGCCTCGCATTTGGGAGGACGCCAGTTTGAATCCCTGTCCGGGAATCCAGATTTGGGTTTTCCATGGTTTCCCCATATCACTCCAGGTGAATACCGGGATGCTTCCTTCAAAAGGCCATGGCCGAATTGCTTCCTGTTTATAAGATTTTTTTATTATATTAATAAATTTAAGATTCAGTAACACTGTTTATTCTCATATTTCAGTACTTAATATTTATTACTTTCATCGGTTACACAATAAATACAACAAAGGACAAACTTTTCTTTCCTCACTCTTACTTCTCTCTGTCATAAAAACTTCTGGCACCCAACCAAACCAAGGATGCTCCGTCTCACCAACCTCCACAGTCAGAGCTGCTATAACAATCTTCTCAAACTAAAGTTATATTGCAGACACAGATGACATATCAAAGAAATATAAATATACGTACATACAAGAAGGGAAACTTCGTTTCCTTACATATCCCTCCTGCCAATTTGTCACTAAAATTAGACAATTTTATGTGATATACATTGTAACATATTTATTCTTTGTACAATCTTAAATCACTGATATTTCTTAAACCCAAATGCTTACCAGATTTGGGACATTTTGGGTAATATGTATTCTGATGAGGTTTTTCCGCGGTTATATAAGGTCCCTCGAATACACCAAAAACTTTTTTATCTCAGCATTTATACTCCTGGATTTTTCATGCATTTCTCAAGTACTATTTCATCTACTTTCTGATCTTCCTGCACGCCGATCATGTACCTTCTTCTAAAAGATCCTCTTCCACCTCTTGGTGAAGCTATCTTTTCATTTTCACTTTTTCCTTTATTGCTTCATCTTCCTTGCACTCTCCGCCACCCTTCTCAAAATCGTATTTTATAATGTTGCGGCCTTCATCATATATATCGAGCCCTCCTTTTTTTTCACTCTGCCTCTCGTTGATTCTTCTTTTTCATCTTAAAAAACTTTTTGTTTCTTTATGAGAAAGCATTTGCATTATCTCCTTCTCCACTACTTGTCTCTTTGTCACTTTCTACCTCTTCATCAGTATCTTCATAGCTCTTCTCGTCTTCAGTTTCATCGTTCACTTCAGTTCCCAAATCATAATATCAAGCACAATTTCTAGTGGAAATAGTAACTGTTTCATCTTTCCTTTCCATCCCTCCTTCTGTATTTCCCGTGTTACTGTTCCATTGATTCATTCTTGCCAGCCCAGTTATTTGATTTGATACTATGTCATCTTTCTTAGTGTCTCTAACTTTGTCATTTCCTGTATCTGTTGTAGACATTGCCACTATTTCACTGGCCTGCTATTCTCCCACATTCCATTGTTTCCTTTATCATTATCTCGCCGATTTTCACTGTTTTCTTCTCTCTCATCCTCCTCAATTTCCATTCGCACGCCCTTCTTACTTGTTTAATTCAGCGATCAGTTTCGTCTTCTGTTCCTATGTTGATCCTTCCTTCACAATTTCCAACCGGATGATCGATTTGATTGTTATTATCTTTAATTAATGTCTCTTTGACATTTACTTCCCGTAAAGTCTTCATCAAAATATTTCACTACTTCTTCCAAGATTACTTTTTTGTGTACATCACTAGTCTCTTTATCTAACTTCATTAACATGCACCGTTTTGCTTGCTTTGTGGTTCTTGTATCTTTAACTTTTCTGGCTTGTGAAAGGACCGCTTCAATACACAGACATAATTTCTCTTGTTATATTCCCCTTCTCGCTTTTCTTTCATCTTCTCCCTGAAATCTTCCACTACTTCCATTGTTAAAACCTCTTTTTTTCTCCCCCATTCCCTCTGCTATCTTCTTGTTGTGAGTGCGAGAAAACTCCTTATGGATTGGTTACCGATCATGCTTCGCCTGTACTTTGCCTCGTGTCCCACTGGTTCTTGTTATATCCTGGTCCCGAGTACTGTTGGTATCCTTTGCCATTTTTATACTTCCCCAACTCATTGTGCCCAGATGTATTCTGCTCTTCATTCGTTGCATCCCACCTGTCTATTTTTTCCACACCTAGGAATTCGTGGATGCCGTCCCATCTCATTAGTAGCATGTTTTCCTCTACTTGCCTTGGCATCTTCCGCTCCAATGTTTCCAGTATTAGATCTTCTTTTGTTGGACAAGATAGGTATTTCAGGTTTTTCAATAGTCTCTCATAATAATTTCTTAAACTGCCGTATTCCTTTCTATAAGGTACACTGTTTCGGAATTCGTATTTTACTTGCTGCTGTTTTTCATCGGGCCAATATTTCTTCTGAAAAATCTCCAGAAATTCCTCATAACTTTTATCACCTCCATCCACTTTGCAACACCATTCCAAAGCTTCATTCTCCATCATCATTTTAATATATTTAATTTTTTCTTCGTCCACTCATTGTTTTGGAAATGAGTTTCGATATATCTTCGCAAATACATAAGGGTGTAACTCTCCCCCAGGTACAAATTTCACTTCAGGCAATTTTGTTTGCACCGACTGCACTTTATTATTGACAGTACGATCCGCTCTCCCGCCTTGAACATTGTTGACATGTCTCAATTCGATCGATTGTTGTTCAGCCACCTCCTTGTAATTTTCACACGCAGGTCTATTATTCCACATTCTAATTCTCTTACGTTTTCCAGTACTTGCGAAATTTCTTGCTTGGTTCCCTGGAGGTCATTGATAATTTCATTGTTGATTTCATCCTGCTTGTCAATTTCTATCCTTGATGACTCCTCCCATTTATTTCCTTAGCGGGATTTGAACCACCCTCAACATTATTTCTCATTCTGAAATATGTTCATATACACGTCCAAACTGGGTATTCATTGTGGAATAAATTTTCTTTCTTTCTTTTTCCACTGTCATAACGTTTGCTGTTGATTCTTACTAATATTTTCCATCTTCTTCTGTTCTTGTAGAATCATTGCTAGCATTTTTCCACGGAACTATTCTCTTCCCTGTGATAATCTTTTTCGGTGAAACTAGTTATTGGGACCTCATGAAAAACACCAGTATTATCCTCTTCGTGTTCTAATCGATCATGATATTTATAACCTGGACCTATAACACTGTCTACATTTCTTGAAACCCTTAAATTTTGGTCCTTTTGATCATGCACATCGGTATCTACATGATCTCTGGTTGATTCTAAAACTTCACTCTCCATTATATATATATATATATATATATAGATTGTTTGGAAACAAAGGCGCTGAGAGCGGATATATTAGACATTGGGATAGGAGAAAAACCACCGCTTACCAAAGATGAGGGCTCCAGCGGCGTCAAAACACGAAAAAACACACAAACACAAACATAATACAAATTTTCGAGCTTAGCTCTTCATCAGGTTGTAGGATGAGGTGGCTGCCCCGCGGAAGCTAGCAGCCAACTGAGGAGACCACACGGGGTGCACATGGTCGGCTGGTCGGGGTGGAGATGGAGGGGGGAGAAACAACATGGCGGGAGGCGGGGGTGGGGGTGGAAGGACCTAAGCCCGAAAATGATAATTAGACTGCACAGTGGAAACGCGGTTGCGGTCATAAGGTCACTGGCATAAAACAAACCAAGGAAAACACGGGGGGGGGGGGGGAATCTACTGAAAACGAACTATAAGTGCCCCCATAAAGAATTATTCCACACGCAAAATTATTGAAAATATTACACACGAAAAAATACTGCACACGGAAAAAATATATTAATATAAAACACACGAGAGAAAAAAAAATTTTTATCAATAGATCTACGTACAAAAAGAGAAAGCTCTGGTGAGCGATGGTTTTGTGGGAAATGATGGCAGGTAAGGGGCAAAGGTCGGAGGGGAGAGGGAAATTGGAGCTATCTTAAATTTAGTCCAGGTGGTTGTCTGGTCCCCAGTTGATACTGAAAGGCCAGTTCCCACCTCCTCAGTTCTGAGATGCTGCTTTTGTCTGGGAGTACTTTGATGGCGCGGACTGTGAAGCAGGACAGTCCGCGCCATCAAAGTACTCCCAGACAAAAGCAGCATCTCAGAACTGAGGAGGTGGGAACTGGCCTTTCAGTACCAACTGGGGACCAGACAACCACCTGGACTAAATTTAAGATAGCTCCAATTTCCCTCTCCCCTCCGACCTTTGCCCCTTACCTGCCATCATTTCCCACAAAACCATCGCTCACCAGAGCTTTCTCTTTTTGTACGTAGATCTATTGATAAAAATTTTTCTCTCGTGTGTTTTATATTAATATATTTTTTCCGTGTGCAGTATTTTTTCGTGTGTAATATTTTCAATAATTTTGCGTGTGGAATAATTCTTTATGGGGGCACTTATAGTTCGTTTTCAGTAGATTCCCCCCCCCCCCCCGTGTTTTCCTTGGTTTGTTTTATGCCAGTGACCTTATGACCGCAACCGCGTTTCCACTGTGCAGTCTAATTATCATTTTCGGGCTTAGGTCCTTCCACCCCCACCCCCGCCTCCCGCCATGTTGTTTCTCCCCCCTCCATCTCCACCCCGACCAGCCGACCATGTGCACCCCGTGTGGTCTCCTCAGTTGGCTGCTAGCTTCCGCGGGGCAGCCACCTCATCCTACAACCTGATGAAGAGCTAAGCTCGAAAATTTGTATTATGTTTGTGTTTGTGTGTTTTTTCGTGTTTTGACGCCGCTGGAGCCCTCATCTTTGGTAAGCGGTGGTTTTTCTCCTATCCCAATGTCTAATATATATATATATATATATATATAACAGACAAACAAACAGCAGAATTTTCGATACAATTGTAAAAATCAGACTCAGCGAGCAACACGGCATTGAAAAAGCAACGCTGTATAGACTTTCCAAACCTTCATGAAAAACACATATTACCTGCATATAAACAAATTTAACATCAATCACTTAAAATCTAATGCGCGCACATGCAAAGATGTGTAATTGACTACTCTTTTATGAATCAATATTTTAAAATTACATTAAAAGGATACATCAAACAATCTTATTATCTCTGTTTATAGAAAAAAAAATCACTTCTAATATTTCTCACGTTTACTTCAGTGAAACCAGGCAAAGTTTTACTGTACACAATTAATAGAACTTTAATATTTATTTGGTTTTTCACTTTTCATTTAAGTCAGTGCTGTTCTTAATTATATTACTATGCTACACTGATGCAATTTACTGACAAAATTTCTGTTTTTGTTGGAAATTCACTGCACCTTGTCACTATTTTGGGTAAATTTAAATTGTTTTTCTTATCCTACCTTTATATTTGTTTTTTTTTTTGTCCACAGCTGCAAGGTTTTCTTTATTACAGAATTAGTTAACTAATTCTATGTCGTAGTCACACAGCATCATTTATAAGATTTTTATATTATATTAATGATGCAACTAAGGAAAATGGAAGTTACCTAATGACTGAGTCATTAGGTAACGTTCGGTGTGCACACACGTTCCGAGCCTAATGGCCCGTTTTTTCTATTTGTGAGCAAGGCATATGCCGAAATATTGTGTTGTTTGTTTGTCAGCATTAGTGTTCTCTCATCGCATCTGTCCACTTTGGTATGTGGTGGGTTAATTTCCCTTTCTTTTCTTATTTATATTATATTAATAAATTTAAGATTCAGTAACACTGTTTATTTTCATATTTCAGTTCGTAATATTTAATACTTTCATTGGTTATACAACAACGGACAGACTTCCTTTCCTCATACTTTTCTCTGTCATAAAAACTTCTGGCACCCAACCAAACCAAGGATGCTCCGTCTCACCAACCTCCACAGTCAGAGCCGCTATAACACTCTCCTCAAACTAAAGTTATATCGCAGACGCAGAAGACATCTCAAAGAAATATAAATATACGTACTTACAAGTAGGGAAACTTCGTTTCCTTACACATTCCTTATCCCCAATCCCATTCTGCCAGCTTCCAGTCTGGTGTTACTACTGTGACAGCCAAAGCTGCACGTGCCATGACAAAAGGCGGAAAACCCGTGTAGATTACATTTCAGTGACACGCTCGGAAAGCCTTTGTTTAAATATCCGAAATTTCTTGGATAGTTTATCAGTGAATTATCGGCACAAATCTCAAACTCAATGTGGATGCGTTGCGGGTACAGCTAGTTTTGTATAGATCAATCCAATTTACCGCCGGGAAATAATCATTCACTTTTGAATGCATGTAAAGAAGTATCATTTTGTTTTTGTCAACAACTGGAGGCATTTTGTCAATAACAGTCAATAACAGCGTGGAGGTGGTTGCAGCTTTGATCGAAACCTTCTTGATGTAGCTTCATTCTTGACAGTGCTGGAATTCAGTGTGGCTGCTTTACTTAATTACAAAAATTAAAATTTATAAATTTTTGTAACTATACATTTTTTTTGCCTCATTGTTCCATTGCATTGGAACTTCTCAATCAAAGCATTTAAAAACCACAGGTTGGTTATTAATTAGGAAAGGTAGCAACAAAATGACTTGCAATGAAAATAATAGATGCTTACAGCTACTTTGGTCCAGACAGTAACTAACTTGCTTGCATGCCTAAACAGCGGTATATATCGACAAAGGAATGTTTGAGAACACCCACTTACGATGTGTGATTATAGTTTCTTGACAATCCAAACTTTGTAAATACATTTCACAACCAACTATCAGTTAGATGTTAACGACAGGGAAACTGCTGTCGGGCAATGAAAATAAGGAAGGTCTGGTAGCTCAGTGGTTAAGGTGATTGCTTTAAAAAAAAGTTTACACCCTGCCCAGGTTCAAATCTTGGTGGAAATTTTTGAGAGTTACGTTTGATCCTATGATGTGCGCCAAGACACTCTGTGGTTTGCATTCCACACCAGACTACAGGTCTCAGAATAGTGCAGCAGGTCGTCCTACCTCTGATACAATGGCTTAGCATGCCTCCTTCGGGTGTATCCAACCATACTTCGGGTTGTGGACCAAGTTAGTTTTAGGGACAATAACCTTTCACTTACTGCAGATGAAGGCAGGAGGGCCAGGACGAACACAAAAACGCAAACACACTTTACAGTATTTCATGTGGTAGGTCAGGTTGTGTACACATATTTTCCTTTGCCATTTGTCTCAGCTATATCATGAGTGCGGTGACTCACTGAAGTATTGAAAAGTGTGTTTGCATTTTCCTGTTCTCCTGCCTTCATCTGTCATAAGTGACAGGTTTTATTCCCTATCTTTCCTTATTTTCAATCTTTCAATTAGAAATACATAATGGTAATGTACCAGACCAATATAAAATGGTTACTAACTTGATTACGTTGAAATAAAGAGAAATGAATCTTTCTTACTGCTGTCATAGTGAAATGCTGTTAATTCCTGACTTATACAGGGTACGTCATAGAAATCTTTCCGATTTTTAAAGAGGTATGTAATAAACACAAAGCGAGATGCAGTGAAAATTTTATTATTATTTGAAACAACAAAGAATGCATTTTTAATTTACTTTGTTTTGAAAATGGTATCTTGTAAATTTCTACATCTGTTGTCCAAACACTAACGGAGTCTATCGTTTAAGTTGTCTATGACTCTGCGAATCGTACTGAGAGGAATCGCATTGATTTCTTCAGTGATGGCAGCCTTCAGTTCATCGATAGTTCGGGGACGATGCCCGAACACCTTTTCCTTGAGGTAACCCTAGAGAAAAAAATCTCAGGCGATTTTGGGAGTCACTGAATGTCACCTCGCAAAGAGATAAAATGACCGGGAAACATTTGTTTCAGAATTTCTATGGAATGACGCAATGTATGGGCCATCTTGTTGGAACCAGATGTTGTCATTGTCACGGTCGTGCAATAATTCATCCGATTTCGGTTTTAAAAGAATTTCAAGCGAGCACACGTCACTGTTACAGCTTGACCATATTCTTTGAAAAAGTAGGGACCGCGGACACCAAAAACTGCAACAGCGCACCACACTGTCACTCGAGGGCTGTGGCGTGGTCGTTAGTGAAGGTTCCGATGGTTTTTCTGAGCCCAGTGTCGGAAAGTTTGTTTATCTACAGTTCCGGCCAGGTGTAAATGGGCCTCGTTACTACAGATCGATACAGCAGTACGAGGGATATTCTGCAGAATGTCGCGGCACAAATTTGTTCGTGTGTCTAAGTCTCTTGGACTATCTACATCTTGTATGGGTGTAGTTTAAGGTCTCTTTGGACCATTCTTCTGATAGTACTAGCAGATAACCCAAGTGCAGCAGCGTGTTTAGGAATAGAACGCTGGGGGGATTGTTGAATTGAAGCCCGCACTGTATCCACGTTTTCCGCTGACATTGATGTCCAGATTTGGCCTAGTGGTTTTCTTTTTAATGCCAAAGACGTCTCTTTAAAATTAGATACATAATTCCTAATTGTTGGTGCAGTGGGAATGGGATCATGATGACCACGAGCAAAATGTACACGAAATGCACACTGTGTTTTGATCACGGATCCGCCATTTTGAATGTACTCTTTCACTATGGATGCTCGGTGTTGTCCCGACCAAGCCATTTCTCACACTGAAAACTGCATGTGATGGTGTGTCTAACGACACTATCTCCACCCTTCTACTCCCGCCCGTGTTCGGGCAATGACCTAATGGAATCGGAAAGATTCCTATGGCTCGCCCTGAACTTAATTTAATTTAATTGCAATGGAGCACAGGCTCCGGTGGCAATTTCCCTACACACCCATCATCCCCCTATCCTGCACCTACCTACATTTGCCCTCTACAAATTTTATCTTTAAATTCTTTCAAAGTTTTCAGTAAATTATTCATCATTTCTCTTGGTAACTCATTCCAATCCCTGACACCCTTACCTAAAAAACAGAATCTTCCTACACCCTTGTGCCTGAAATCGAGTGCCAGCTTGTGGTCATGGTCATCTTTTCCCTTCCATGTACTACTTTTCATACCTATTGCAATATCTTTCCATGCCTCATCGCCAGTATATGCCCTGTACATTCCCATGATCCTCCTCATTCTCCTCCTGTCTTGCAATGAATCCCATTCCAGCTCCTTTATCATATCCGTCACTGATTGCATTCTGCGATAATTTCCAGAAACAAATCTAGTAGCCCTTTTTTGCACCCTCTCCAACTCCAACTGCCCTGCTACAGGCTTACCATCTATACTTAATATTAATCATTGAAATAATTTCCACATGATGATAACTCAGTAGAGCAATTCAGACTTTAATAGAAATATAGCTTTTGTAACAGTTTCAATCTGGAAATTGTCAGTTCTTAAACGCATGTATGAGACATCCTTCTTTCCCAACTAGCTTCTAGAAAACCATCAAAGATATTTCAGGCATTCTCGTCTTTCAGAAGGTGTTCTTAAAGCCTTAATTGTTTTTTTCTTACTAGTTTGTTAGAATTTTAGTTTATGTGTGATATTAACCATGTAAGTAGGACTCAAAATGTGGCAGAAAGTAAGAGTGTGAAAGCACATGTTAGGTAAATCACTTGGTTTTCAGGATATTTTTTAGCCAAAATTCTTATTTCAGAAGCAGACAGTCAGATACATGGTCCAAAAATTCAGACTTCTGGAGTGAATTCACCCTCAACTGTAGTTGAAATTGGCTCTTCAGGGAAAAAAAATCCAGGAAAGAAAAAATCTGTAGAAACAATTGGTAATAACTGACTTCTAAACTTAATGTATTTAAACCAGAAATATTTAGTTTTAATATGGTGCTAACAAAATGTGTAATTGATATTTCAGAAAGTTGGAAGGGAAACCCCAAACCCAAGAAACCAATTTCCAACAAAACCAAGAAAATTGTACAGCCCATACCTCTCGACATAACGGGCAGACCCGTGTTTCCAATAGTACTCGGAGGATTGACAGTCCACAGCCTTGGAGAGGTAAGAAGAGAGGGTGCTGACAAATCTGATAAATGGAACATTAAAAATACATTAATTACCAAGTTCACGGTTGATAGCTGTAGCGAGCGACCAGTCAGATGTTGAGATCTGAGAGGAATACCAACATGTATCATAGAAGAAATCATGCTGGTGTGGAAACATACGAAACACTTTTAAAAAAGCACACTGCACCTTCTGCTTTTGCACACGATACCTTTCCTCTGTTAAACCTTACGTTATTATTAAGCTAACAAGCTTCCTCCCTTTCCTACACAACCGTTATCAGCCAGTCATATTTAAACGGGAGAGGTATGTAATTTTATTTGAGATTGAAAGTTTCTGTAGCCATACAACAAAATCACTGAAAACGTCTCACAGCCTGCTGATATTATCATTACTTGAAACCTGGTAATCGATATCTGTGAATACCATTTTACTTCTCTGGCACTGTGTAAAATTGCTGTTCAGTTCGATTGTTAATCTCTTTATTATCTCACTATTCGCACGTATAATGAAACTAAGAAAAAAGGAAGTGGCTTCTAGGCGATTTAAATAATAAAGGAAAGGGAAATTAACCCATCACATACCAGAGTTGACAGCTGCAACGAGAGAAAACACATACACAAACACACTATTTCGGTGCTAACCTTCTTCATGTAGTAGAGAAATGAGCCATAAAAAATCGTATGAGGGAAGTAACTGTGATTTGGGCAGCTAAAATCTAAAAATTTATGTAGACTTCTAGAACCTATTTGATCAACTCTAATGTGCATCTTAAGAACTCAGGACTGATTTTAATAACACAGTTACAAATTTAAAGCAGATTAATTATTATTTTACCCGTAATTCTAATAATTTCAATGTTTCATAACATTGAAAAAAGTTGTACAGTTTTTAACATTCTCTTAACTTTTACATAAAATATCATTTTTAATCTACATTTTAATTTTATCACATTCTTCGTAAAATTATCATAAATTTTATCCTGGTTCCACTAAAAAAGTAAATAGCAAAAAAAACTTTTTTTTTAATCTGGTGTTGCCTCATATCACTTGATTTTAATTCTGAGTTTGTTATTGCCCCTACTTTAACTTGAGTCATAAGAGGAATGAGTGCTACACTGTATACTCTTGATTGGTACAAAACAACCAAAGTAGGCCTTTGTTTTTTCTTTCTTTAATTTGTGCCGTGTGCTAAGTTGTTTTTACATTGAATAAAAGTTTAACAGGACTAAAATGGTCAACATGAAATATTGTTACAACACACTAAGAGATCTCTCAGTTGAAAATCAACCAGAGCATTGGTACACAAAATAAATCCTGTCATTGATTTATTGTGATACAACTTTACAATAAACATAAGAAGAATATTAATAATCTTTAAAGAATAATTATTAATTTAACAAACAACTGTGGAAGAGATGGCCTACAATAATCACATATTATAAGAAGAATAGCTTGTCGCTGGTGGACAAATCATAGGTCTGTGTGTATGTTGTTAAAACAAGGGCTCCAACCTTACTACTGTCAAATCCCTTTTTCCTACTGATATGCTGTTAACTTGTAGTTTTATGACAGGACACACAGTGCAAAAAAAATTTTTGTTGGAATTGATTCTATAGCTGGACTAGTCTTCTTCTTGTCCTTTTTTTTGACAGAATCCTTTCTGGAGAAGTTTTACTTTTTTCTTAAATTCTCATCATTCTGCTTGAAAATTTTGCAGGGACAAACATGTTTTAGCATTGTTGTGCAATAGTTTGTAAATAATATATTTGACCAGTCTTGGGTAGGCAGATGTGTCCACATTCATTGGCCACTGAACTCACCAAAGACCCACATGTTTTTTTTTTTAATTTATTCTGGTGTGTGAGTTATGGTGAAAAATATTTTATACTACCGTGAAATTGAAGCAGCAGAAGAAAGAGAATAAAAAAGTATTAGGATACAGCATACAAGGTTTAGGAAAAATTACTTGATGTTTTTCTGAAACATTCTGCCTTCAAGTTAACATTTTCTATCAGTAATTAGTATAAAATCTCTCTGGGTAGGTCGACATTGGAGACAAATTCAAAAACCAGTCAGCTTATTAGGTTTACAGATAAAAAACTAAAGGTTGATTGTGATTATAAGATGGTGAAAGTATTGCTTGTTCATCATCGTCATCCTCAACAGTTTCCAGCCTCTGGCCGGGTCTGCTTCATGCACAAGCCTCTCCATTTCCATCTTTCATCCCACCACCTCTCTGTCACCACCTTGTTCCAGTCCTCTCCTCTCTTTCTTCCACTCCTTTCAGCCATCCATCTCTCGGTCGTTTACCATGCGTCTTAATTTCGTGGATTTTCCTTGGGAGTCTTTGAACCTCCATTCTTTTTACATGTCCATTGCTTGTTGAAGATTTTAAATGTAAATACTTTGGCATAACATTTGACAACAAGCTCAATTGGGCAGGACACACAGGTAGTAAGAAAATGTTTTAAACTCCTTCAGTTGTTGGAGAGAGTGATTAGAGAATAGGTTACAAAACTTTGGTCAGATCATTGCTTGAATTTGGTGCTCTAGAATGGGACTCACCACATTTTGGGTATCACATACAGAAGTTGGAGGGGGTGCAGAGAAGGGCTGCAAGATTTGACTTTGGAAATTACCGCAGAACACAATCAGTAAGCGATATGATAAAAGAGCTGGAATGGGATTCATTGGGACATAGGAGGAGAGTGGAGAGAGTCATGGGAGTGTACAAGGCTTATGTTGGTGATGAGGCATTTTAAGATAATTATGTAAGAATTAGAACTAGAGGTTGGAAGGGAAAAGATGACCATGACCACATGCTGGCACTCGATTTCGGGCACAACGTTGTGGGAAGATTTTCTTTTATTGGTAAGGTGATCAGGAATTGGGATGGGTTACCAAGAGAAATGGTGAATAATTTGCCAAAACCATTAAAAAAATTTAAAGTTGAAATTTGTAGAAGGCATTAGTAGGTGGGTACAGGATAGGGGAAAAAATGATTTATAGGGAAATTGCCACTAGAGTGTGCAATGCATCACAATTAAACTATATTGATAGGTATTTGTTAGAAGCTTGGAAAAATAAGATATTACACAAACATGTAAAAACGTTGCTGGTAGAATGGAGTGGAATGGCATGATGACAATAGAAGTGAAGATTTTTTGTTATTTTATAGGAAGAATTGCCCAGTAAGCCAGCAGTCTGGCTGATGAATGTGCTTTCAAGGTGAGCAAAGCCTCTGGAAATAGTCAGTGAAAAAGATGATGATGATGTAGGAAAATTTGGATGATCGTTGGAGTGTTTAACAGCTGCTGAACTGTTTTAGCTTCAATCACTGTATCTCCCTCTGTTTTATCGCAGGTTGTGTCAGACCGCCCCGATTACCACACGGAGGACTTCATATTTCCCGTTGGATTCTGCTCAACAAGAATTTACGGAAGCCTTGTCGACCCCGAGAGGAAGTGTGTTTACACTTGCAAAGTCCTAGATGGAGGAGCTTCACCGAGGTAAATGTCTGTCGCAATAGTTTAGTAACACGTGTGTTGAAGCCAGGCATTAGGCTTTTTGTATTCTTGCAGGTATGGTCAGCATTCTATGACAGTAAGAAGAAGGAAAATGCTTTAAGACAATATCGAAACAGGAGGATGTGGAAAGTAAAATAAAAGGCAAAATGGTAGTGACTACATAAGAAGTAAGATGAATACAATTCAGAGGGGTGTCCAGTAACTACTTTCCCCCTTGGTGAGATCTCCCAGTGTTCGATATCGTAATTTTGGAGACCTTTTTTTTTTATCTCTACAGTTCTTTGAAGGGCGCCAATCTGAAATAAAATGTTGACGTGAGATTGCAAGTGGCCTGGAGAAAGAAAAATAGCTCATGGAGAGAAAATGAGAGCCATTTGGCAGATCAGAAAGGTGAATTATAGAAGCACCACATGATCCAACTGGGTCCATACGCACATAATACGAGGGTAGATCCAAAAGTTCCTGGCCTAAGTATGAAGCGACATTCAAATAAATGAAATATGTATATTACTTTTCAATATAACTTCCCATTATTGTAGGTACATTTTTCATAATGTGGAATTAACGTATTTATTCCGTCAGGAAAATATTTCTTATCTTCACTGCCAAAATGTTCAATTTAAGTTGCCTGGACGTCTTCACGTTGCAAAACTTGCATCCACAAAGGTCAGAATTCAGTTTAGAAAACAAAAAATAGTTACTCGGGGCCAAACCCGGACTGTACGATGGATGAGGGTGTTCGGAGAATCCGCTTTCTTTAATAATGGCCTTCAGATGTGTGGCAATGTGGACAGGTGCATTGTCATGCAGGAACCTCACGCTTCTTGAAAGTTTACGATGCCTTTTCCCTTTTATGGTGTCTCGCAGTTTTATGATCAAGTTGCCATAGTTTACTGCATTTACTGAAGTATTTCTTTCCTTGAAATGAAGCAATAAAATTCCTTCACTATCCCAAAAAATATTCGTCATGATCTTCTTCGTCGACTGGCACACTTTTACCTTTCTTGGCGGAGATTCCCCATCTGGCGCCATTCCATTGATTCTCTTTTCGACAAAGGATCGTAGTACAGTACCATGGTCTCATCAACAGTGACAATGCAATTCAGAAATGAATGTTTCTCCTCTTCCCACAGCTTCAAAATCTCCTGAGCGCAGTTCACTCGTTCTGCTTTCTGCACTGCAGAGACCGAGCGTGGTGGTGTAACGGATAGCGTTCTCGCCTCGCATTCGGGAGGACGGCGGTTCGATCCCCGTCCGGGCATCCAGATTTGGGTTTTCCATGGTTTCCCAAATCACTCCAGGCAAATGCCGGGATGCTTCCTTCAAAAGGCCATGGCCGAATTCCTTCCCATTCCTTGCCCCCATCCTTGCCCCCCATCCTTTCCCGTCTCTAAAGACCTCGATGTTGAGAGACGTAAATACAATAAAAAAAAAAAAATGCACTGCAGACAGAATTTTGGGAATCCAACGTGCACTGATCTTGTTCATACCCAAATGTTCATAGAGAATTCGAAGGACAGTGGTTTTTGACAAGCCCAGTCTTGCTGCAATTTCTTTTACCTTCAGTCTTCCGTCTTCCAGCACTTCCTCCTGCACACATGATATTTTTTCATTAGTGATTGATGTCACTAGGCTTCCAGAGTGTGGGTCATCTTCGAGGGATTCTCTGCCAAATTTAAAAAGTTTGGCCCAGTGTTTCATTGTAGAATACGAAGGAGAAGCATTTCCGTACACATTTTGCAGGGATACATGGATATCAGTGACGTACAGTTTTCTTTAGTCAAAAACTTTATCACCGCGTGGTACTCCACACTTGACATGGTGCATACAGGTTATGTTTGGTCCTCTCTCTGACGCGCGGGAACATGCGGAGGAGAATGCAAATATGGGCACTAGTGTCTCAAAACTTCACCTTCAAAGTGCGGCAATTCAAACTTTTGTACCCATTTGCTAGGTATGTCAGGCCAGGAACTTTTGGACCTACCCTCGTACTTACATACATACATATATATATATATATATATATACAGGGTGCGTCACCAAAATCCGGACAAATCGAAGAGTTTTTTGAAACAATTTTTTTTCACAAAATATTAATATAACAAAAAATACTTTTGCATGGTTTATCAGGGACCTCTATAGAAAATAATTATTCAATATATCCCCCTTTAGCTTCAATAACTCCTCCAGTCTCGGCCTGAAGCGGTCGCATGCTCGACGTAATGCAGCCGAGTCCATGGCGGCGAATGCTGCTTCAATGGCGGGTCTCAATGATGCGACGTTTGGATGCCGAGACTCGTTGGACATCCTTTCAACTACGCTCCAAACGTAGTAATCCAGAGGATTTAAATCGGGACTGTTTGGAGGCCAAACTCCTTTGACCAAAACATGTCCAAATTATCGGACATCCAGTTTTGAACCAAATGGCTCGTGTGGGCTGGTGCACCGTCTTGCTGGAAAACATACGGAGTTCCAGACGCCACTGCATCAATCCACGGCTTCACAACACTTGAAATAACGTTCAAAAAAACTTCTTTTGTCACAGTTTCCTTGTTTTTAAAAAAATGTGGGGGTCATGACATGACCCTCGCTCGACACAACACTTAGCACGTGAACACTGGCAGGAAATTTTGTTCTGGCAACAATAGGATATCCTGTGGATCATGTGAAAGCCGAATTATTTCAACTGCTGAGCGCCCAGCGCGAAGACCTTCGACAATCGCGGCTCTTTTATCATACTCCACACTTCCCTTCAACATCATGGCCATTTTGAGGTTACCACTGTTTACTAGAAACGTTAGACACTGCAGAGCGCCAAACACGATCTCTGGCGGAAGAAAAATGTGGCGGGAAATTTAAATTTAAAATTGTCCGGATTTTGGTGACGCACCCTGTATATATATAAATCACTACAGGCAAATGCCGGGATGGTTTTCCATCTCTAATGGCCCCAACGTTGATGAGGCGTAAAGGGGCCGTTTCCAACCCCGAGGGCAAGAGGGTGCCCTGGACCGCTCCCCGCTCTTCCGCCCTCCTTTTGGAGGCTGTTGGCAAGCAGTGGGCGACTCCTTATACCGGGAATCTTTCGGTCGCCAGAGTCTCATCTGTGCAAACAGTGAAGGAGAGGTTGACGTTTGGTTGGAAGAGGCTAGTATATCCTCTCCAGACCCCTTACATCCCGGCTTACACTACATGTCTTAATATTTCCTCACGGCATTCCTTCCTGCTCCTCTGTTGCTGAAAGTGTGTCATGTTGTTACATCTGTATAAACATATTTTCTAACTGTCTTCCAGAGACACAAAAGTAAGAAAAGAAGACTGAAGAATATATCTTTTGAAACTGTTGAATTGTTTTATGAAATAAGAATGTAAATTAATTTTTTAAATTTATTTTTATTCTTACCCACAATGGATTGTTTGGAAAAATTATTCATTTAATTTCTCTTTGACTGGTCATTACAGACATTATACTTTCACATGATTATCATTGCTCAACTCCCCCCCCCCCTTTTAATCATTGCAATCCCCACCCTTGTTTCATCTTGAAGCAGTTGCAGTAACGTCAAAGTTTGGTTAGTTTCCCCATTCAGGTACTCATTTAAAGAACGTTCAATAATCATTATAGTTTCAGTTTTCAAAATTTGATGGGTATTGCACATTCTATAGTTCTTAAAAGCCCGTCTGTTGTAAATTATTTTTTTTTAAATATATTTTGAAGTTGGAGTAATTTTCTTATCAGCGATAACTTGATTTTGCCAGGAATGCTGCATTTTTATTTGCAATGCTGATCTTTAAGCTGACCTGCTACAGCCGTCATCAGAGACACTACATTTGTTTATTTGGCAATGAGTGTCGCAGATTACTAGGCCGCTGTTTCCTGCTGTCTCATTCTCTTGTTGATATCACCAGTGGTCTTGTTTCCACAGCAGCCTCAAATTTTATGTTATACCCAGTGTTGGTGTCATGGCAAACCAAGGCAATTTTGTCACTACCGTTTTTTTTAATGTTATTTACTTTGTGTGAGTAGCCAGATACGTTCCTTAATATTTGCCACCGTGTGACCTGTCTTACCGATGTAAACACCACCACAACGCATTGTATTTCATAAACACTTGTAAGCTGTTCTTTCACCCTGGTTAGTGATTGGCCAAGCTTGCAGATAGCCAAATACACTGTTCACACCTTCATCTGATTTAACAATTTTTGCAATCCAGACTGTGATACCTTGCACATATGGCAGAAAGGCGAATTTCTGTGACAAACTAGTGTCTGATGAAAGAAATAGCCAGATAATACTGTGAATCCAACATAAGAACCATGAAACCTATATCCCAGAGAACCCTAAGCGTAAAAGATCATGGGTGAACCATTAACATCAACTTCAAGGCCAAATTGCTATGGAAAGAAGACAATGCTCTGTGTTTGGTGGGATCTATTACGAGCTACTAAAGCCTGCTGAAATTGTTAATAATGAATTTTATTGACAACAAATGATCAATTTGAATCAAGCATTCTGGGAAAAACAACCAGAATACCAGAAAAGACAACACAAAGTGAATTTGCTTCATGACAACACACCATCACATACAACAAAACCGGTCAACGAAATGTTTGAGCAGCTTAGGCTTACTCACCTGACTCAGGTGCGCCCGATTACTATCTCTTTACATCGATCGGACACACTCGCTCAGCAGCGATCCCTTCTTATAAAAATGTACGAAAATGGCTTGATGACTAGTTTTTGTCAAAGGAGCATTTTTTTTTTTTTTTTTTTTTTTTTTTTTTTTTTTTTTTGCGTGGAATTCATAAGTTACCAAAGATATGGGAAAAATATATATCTAACAAAGAACACTATTTCGAATAAGGTACTTTGTATCATTTTTATACGATAAACTTTTTTATGAAAATATTCTGGTTTCATATTTACACACCTGCCATGGCATCAATGTATCCCATGACACTAATTAGTCATGAAAATTCACCTATTTCCCATACCCACAAGCACTAACAACAGAACAGTCATAAAGGCTCATTGTCAGCATACTTGCTGATGGCCCAGCATGTGCTAATAACACATGATAATAGTATAGATATATCGAGCATAGTGGGTGAACAGTTAACATTCTGGCCTCGCATTCTCATCCAGCCATCCAGATTTGGGTTTTTCGTGGCTTCTCCAAATAACTCCAGGCAGTGATGGGATGGTTCTTTCAAAAAAAGCCCTGGCCAAATTCCTTCCCATTCATTATCCTCAGTCCTTTCCTGCCTCTAATGACCTTGATGTCGGCGAGGCATAAAGCCATAAGCAAAAGAAAAAAAAAAGGAATTTATTAAGCTTATTTATTACTGACATGTATTCATATACAATCCTTGGCAGCCCAGAAATCTCTGATTGTTGACTGCAAATGTTGACATAATCTAATAAAGGGCCAAAGGGTAATTATCATGCAAATGTGGACAGAAAATCACTTTTTGGTGAACAGCAATTTGGTAATTTTTAGGTTTGAAATTGTTGCCGACAATGACCCGGGGTCGCCCCTCGTCGGCAGCTCTGCCAGCGAGTGCCATTCGATGCTGCTGAGGCGAATCAACATGGCCGTCGGCATCGACGTCGTCAATACCCAGGGCCGAGGTCTCGACTTTTTCGGGTTCGCGCATCCTACCATCCAGAACCTCATACAGAGCTCACCGGGAACGAGAAAGTGCTCTTCCTACAAGTGGAGCCGATTCGAGGTACACCTGCTGTTCTTTCTTGTCAAAAATTTGAATTGACACATCCCATATATTACACTTCATGTGTTGACACCATCCTATCTTCATCTGTGATAAATGACAATCTCCTGTCCTTAATGTTTAATTTGTTCTGCTATTCAGTCATTTTTATTTCATAGTATAATATACGGGGTGAGACAAAAATGACTTGTAAATTAGTACACTATACCATCACCAGGAGCGTCAGCGTAGTGCACAGTTAAAATGGCTACTTTCAGTGGTACGGAGCGTGATCGCTGTGTGTTTTGACTTCATGAAACGAACTCTGCAACAACTGTTCACCTTAAATTTCGCACTGAATACGCTAAAGAACCTGCAAGCAGGCCTACAATTAATCTTGGCACAAGAGCTTTGTTGAGACAGGTTGTTCACTGCCAGGTCGGTTGATTGGTCGTGAAGGGTCAATCACATGGCCACCTCGATTCCCAGACTTGACACCACTGGATTTCTTTCTCGGGGGTTTTATTAAATATCGTGTGTATGTTCCTTCCCTCCCCAACAATTTGACTGGCCTCAAAAATCTAATCTACGCTGCCGTTGCACAAGTCACGCCCAATTTGCTGCAGCAAATGTGGGAAGATATTGATTACCGGTGGGATGTTTGCCACATGACAAATGGTAGTCACATCAAACCAAAATGACACTTGACACTTTTGTGTGAAACTTGAGGTTGTTTGCCACAAAACGACACATCTAATGATTCTGTAACCGATCTCAACAAATTTCTATATCATTCCAAAGTTGTAAAGTCCTTTTTGTCTCTCACTGTATTTAGATCTATTAAGATTTTATGTATTTAGTTATTTTTTATTATTGTAATGGCACTCAGATCTGCTTCGTGCAGCCAGAAGCAAGTTTCATCATCAGTGGATTCAGTGATTAAAAATCAGAATAGCAGTATCTACACTTCATAAATTACATCTTGTACCCCATGAATAATTATTTACTAAAACACAAGTGTCGTTTTTAAATCTGTAGCTTGTAGACCGGGTTTCTCAAACTGGTAGCTCCACGTACCCCTATGAAATTTCCAAAACAATGGCGAGCCCCCTGAAAAAAACTGGCATCTCAGTTCACCATGTTGCTCTCTTGAGAGACACAGTAAGCCACCATAACGTAAATCTTGCTGCGAACCCTAGAGGTTCGTTTACCCCACTTTGACAAACCCTGGTGTAGAGTATTAATCTGGTAATAGGCCATATTTATGCACTTGCTGAACAATAATTTTATAAATAAATCTGTCTACATACAACTTATTTTACTTTATTCCCCTGATGCGTTTTGCCAAAATATTGTATATATTTTTGTTCATTATGTATGTTTTTCACTCGTCGCGGCCTTCAACTTTGGTGAGAGATGAGTCATTTTCCCTATCCTTTGTTATTCAATTGCAGTTTAAATTATACTTGTGGAAAGCCCCTCAATATCGGATAAAAGCTGTGAGATTATGTAAATAAAATTGCCAAAAATGAAGGGAAGAGGAATACAAGGGTTGGATTTTTACAAACCAAATAGGCAGAATTTTTCTTTGTTTTTAGAAAAATGCTAACTTAGTCCACAACCCAATGGTTGATTGAATTCTCCTGAAGGAGGTGTGCTAAGCTTTGGGTTGGAGGCATGATGGCTAGTTCATTCCTCTGAGACCTACAGTTACGAATCGGAACCATGGAACGTCCTGGAACAGCTCAAATGATCAAATAAAACTCTTAAAAATTCCTGCTCCCACTGGTATTTGAACCCGTGACTGGAGAGAGAATGGTCTGGAAGCAAGTGCTGTAACCACTGACATACCAGACCGCCTTGTTTTGAAGTATACGCATGCTAAGTACTATCAAAATCTCACAAAAATTGTGGTTTTGTATGAAGAACATTAACAAGAATTAAGGGGTTGTTGTAAAAGTGGAGAGGGGTGGGTTTTGTAAAATACACAGGTGCAAAATTCCATCAAAATTGGTAAAAAACTGTGGGTTTATACATAGATCATTCGAAAACACTGAGGATGTGTAGAGGAAGAGGGGGTGGGTTTTTTTAAAATAGTTTCTAATCAGAAACCTTCCCTGACACACATACGATAATTCACCAAGTTTCATCGCAATCGGATGAATGGTATAGGAACGTACAGAAGACGAACAAATAAACATTCATTTTTATATATTATATTAGATGAGAAAGTTTGGATGGATGGATGGATGTTTGGAATATTTGCCTCAATCATGCCCTAATTGTTCAACAGATTTAAATGAAATTTGGCACGAAGTTAGTATATTGTCTGGGTAGTGACATAGGATAGTTTTTATCCTGCAGAAACAAATAGTTCCTTTGAAAATTGTCCTTATCAATTCGCATTTCGCCAACACCAAAGAGTTTCCTATTTTATAGGTAGTAAGTGCCATATTTAATCTTTGCTTCATACATAAATCACAAACACTGCTTCTCAGTTATCAAAGCAAGAACATTATGACATATTCAATGCGTAATTCATTTTAAAACTGTAAACATCGATGCTCTTGATAAACTAATATTTCAGGAGCAGGAAATATAAATCAGTTCCTAATCTAAAATTTTTAAAATCTACTTGTATTTAGTTTCTGGTAATTTGCACATATATATACAATTCTGTTGGCAGATTGTGAAACTAAAATAAGATTATATTTGTTTCTTCAAGATTACCAAATTAAAAATAAACATCTGTAATACCAGCTGTTGACAGATTTGCAGCACTAAAAATGTGGATAACACAGAAAGGTAAATGTTAAAGTAGAAATTGGTTGTTTTTAATTAAACTGTAGTTAAGTTACTGCTTCCTTTCTTTTATGTAGCTTTGTGATTTGTTGAAACATCAAACATTCACTCCTAAATCAAATTGTTTATACTGATTTTCATGGAACTGTATTAGCAAAGGTAATTTATCAAGAGAAATAAATGATGAATAACTTACGAAAAATTTCAAAAGAATTACAATTTTTAATTTGTAGAGGAAAAAAGTTGGTGGGAACAAGAAAGGGGAAAAATGGGTGAGTAGGGAATTTTCCAACAGAGCGTGCGCTCCATTGCAATTGAATTACTTTAAATTAAAGATTGTGTTTAGGTTGAAATGCATCCTGGGCCAGAATGGCTACTAATATTCCAAGGGGCACAGTGTAGTGAAGAAGGTTGCTGAGTTCTGACTGTAATGATGTTAAAATCGGTTTCAGACATATTTGTGCATAACTGTATCCTTTGGTGCACATTACACCTTCGTTACCTATTTCACAGCTTTGAAATACATTTTTCCTTGGACGAAGGAAGCAGTTAACCATATTTCCAAACCCAAATGAGAAACTTTTCTGCTGGCTGTACTTTGAACAGTAACCAAAATTCTTATACTATTACACACTTTCAAGCAGGTGAAGTAGATGATAGTAAAATAATAAGTGAGAAAATGATTTGCAGTTTAGCTTGTAATATTTAATGAGAACTTGTTCTGATTTAACCTGTGCAATGAAAGTGTTTTTTGAACTGTGTGTTTCAGGTGAACAGAACAGGTGAGCCTCCGACTGAAGACAGCGACGCTTCACTGAACTTTGACGCTCTCCAGAGGAGCATCGGCTTCTCGAAGACGGTCGTAAAGACTGAGCCCTCGGAGCACCTGTTCCGGGAATCTGGTGCCACACTCCGCGACTTGCTCATGTCTTGACGAAATGAGCAGTGCAACTAGTCACGCGTACAGTAACATCTCTGTTACTTACATTTGTTCGAGACCCTAGAGCACTGTGACTGTCTTGTTTCCAGTACAAATACTGTGATTGTTAAACCGTAGTTGAGAAGCTTTGGTTAAATACAGCTGAGTGTGGGGAGCTTACTTTGATTTCCAGTGCTCTTGTAGTTTTTTCGTGGCAACTGAACCATCGAAACTGGATCTTACTGTATTAAAGTATTTGAAACATTCTCTGCCTCAGCAATAAATGGTGTTGTGTATCGTAATGAAATAAAATTTGCAGAAAGTCACAAGGTACTCATTAGCTTGTATTAAGTGATGATTGTCAATTTTGTTAATGATTTTTCATACTTTGCAAAAGGCATTGCCGTCGACACTCACAGTTAGCAGAAAACTATTGTGAAAAATTAACTGTTGTTCCAATTGTTATTGATATACTCATCTGTGAGGTAATCAGGAGGCCTGCTAGATTTGTCTCTGGAAACAACATCAGTAATACCAGTTACTGATAGGATTCATTCGAAGACAGGAGGGGGATGAACAGGGTCGTGGGAGTGAAGTATGTGTACATTGGTGGCAGAACTAAGAGAGTTGCATGGAAGGGAAAAGAAGACCACAAGCTGGCATTCAGTTCCATGCATAACAGTGAGAGAGATCTTTCAAAGGCTTTTGTCATAGTGAGCCACTTCTGCGGATTGCATAATGCTATATAAAAGGATAATAACGGTAGAGGACTGTAAACAGCTGCAGGGTGATCTGGGCAGGATATCTAGTTGGGTTGGTAAACATGGGATGAAGATAAATGCAAAGAAGAGTCAGCTTATTAGGTACACAAATAAAAAACACAAGGTTGATTACGATTATAATGTGGGGAAAGAATTTCTTGCTGAAGACTTTAAAGTGTTAATATCTTGGCGTTACATTTGATAACAAGCTTAACTGGGCAGGACACATTGGACAGGTGGTAGGAAAAGGTTTCAAAATTCTGCACTTGTTGGAGAGAGTGATGAGGGGATATATGACAGAAGTAAAGGAATTGGGTTACAAAACTTTTGTCACACCATTGCTTGGGGCCCACATTTTGGTTATCAAATACAGCCGTAGGAAAGCGTGCATAAAAGGGCTGCTAGATTTGATTATGGAAATTACTGTAGAATGCAACCAGATATGATAAAAAGAGATTGAATGGGATTCATTGGAAGACAGGAGGAGGGTGAAGAGGGTCATGGGAGCGTACAGGGCATATACTGGCGATGAGGCATGGAAAGATATTGCAGTAGGTATGAAAAGTAGTGCACGGAAGGGATAAGATGACCATGACCACAAGCTGGCACTCGATTTCAGGCACAAGGGTGTGGGAAGATTCTCTTTGTTAGGTAAGGGTGTCGGGGACTGGAATAAGTTACCAAGAGATACGATGAATTATTTACCAAAATTTTTGAAAGAATTCAACGTTGAAATTTGTAGAAGGAAAATGTAGGTAGGTGCATGAAAGGGGGGAAGATTGGTGTGTAGGATAATTGCCACCAGAGCATGCACTCCATTGTAATTTTTAATTAATTTAAAAAAAGTTTTACTTTCTTAGTTAATAGGGCCAGGGATTGGAATAATTGAAAGTTGAAATGAGCAGAGGGCAAAAGTAGGTGGGAAAAATCGGTGTGTATGGAAATTGTCATCGTAGCCTGTGCTCCACCACAAATTGTTGTAAAGTATTTCATGTTACAGATGCATATCTCTAGCTATCAACAAAAAATCATATACAGCTTGCATTCACATTCTGACCTATTGATGGCCGTAATAGCAACAGAAGTTTCCAACTCCTGCTGCTATATTCACATCGATAGAAAGGGAATAAAACCAATAGACAATGCTAACAAAACGTTTTGTAAGTAATATCTAGGTTTCCATATTTAAGCCTAGGTATATTCCTTGTACATTTAAAAATATATTTAGTACAACACAAGTTCTATAAACATGGAAAAGAAAGGGAAAATACACCCAACACTCACCAAAGTTGAAGGGAGGAGGGCAGCAGCAACACAAAAAAAAAACACACAACAAAGAAAAAACAATATTTCGACACGAGTCTTAATCATGTGAGGCGAGCGAGACATATGGCAGGGGGAAAGATGTGGTCACATCCCAACCCACCATATGGCTTTTAATTTTAAATTATCATGTTTATTTTCACTTATACTAATACTGTTGTTTGCCTTTAGGATAAAAATTGGAATGAAAAGTGTTTTAAACGTTCATTGGAAATTGATTATTTTTTTCCCTATAAATTTCTTCTCATACCGAACAGCAGTATAAAAAAATGATAAACTAGCAGTTTCTAGTTGTGTACTCTGTTTATGAAAATGGACAGCCTGTAGTAAAGAAATAAATCTCCACTACACCAAAATATTCACTATTTTTCTTTTTTTTGTACAGGAATAATTGTGGCATGAAGCCAGTTCGACATTCACACTGTGTGAATATTCGCCTTTAAATTCTGCCCAATTTAAGTTTTTTATAATGTAATATAAAACTTTAAGTAGTCTAGCAGCTTGGTGAATAACTGCTCACTTTTAAAATTCAAGAATTTTTACAAGCCCTGTGCTTCGAATTCCACATAAAACTGTGGGTCGCCGAATCAGCTGTGCTAGTTTAGTAGGTGTCTGTCATGGATTTGATTGTAGGGCATAGACTAGAACAGTGGTCAGCAAACCTTAGAAGTGAAAGAGCCAATTTCACCATTAAAGGAGTCTGGAAAAATTACAAGAGCCATAATTATAATTTTATAAAGAAATTTTTACTATAATTTATTAAATAATCAATATACCTGTAAGCACCTTAGAATTTGTTAAATTCTACATTTCTTGGCTACAGGATATAGGGGATGATGCAAGCTCCTCAGAAGTTATAAAATTTTAAACCTCGTCGCTACAGGATATGGGGGACGGGAGTCATACAGAAGCCGATACTGCAGCTCTTAGCCGAATATAGGGTGATTTAAAATCAGGAAAGTAAATCAACATGTAATAACATCTTTAAATAGACAGTTAATAATAGAAAACAACTTTTAAACTCGCCTAAATCATTGCAATCCTCAATAGTTCAACTGGTAAACACTCGACTTTTTTTACTAGACCATATCACTATTTTTCAACACTTTTCGATGCAATAAAAATTGTTTATAATAATAACAAACTGGGAGAAAGTAAAATTTACTATAAATCAATAATTTCAGGCAGACTAAATAAAAAAAACACGATTTTAAAACTTTGTTAAACACACTCGCATTTTCAACATCACATAACATGTTTTCAGTAATTTTCGGAGCTAACAAATAAATTTTATGTAGTAATAAAGAACACTGAACAACATATAAAAGTTTCGAAGCATTCCACACAGTTAAATAAGCATTAAATTAGTTTTAAATGAAATTACGCAGTAGGAAAAAATACCGGCCACCACAGATCAAAGTTGTGGAAGATTTAATGCAAGTCAGTAAATCAAATCACTTTCAAAAGGTGGAATGAATAAAGCTGGAGGTTATGCCAGAGGTCTTTTCTCAAAATAAACATGCTTTCTAATAGTAATTTCAATAAAGCAGAAATTTGGCCTAATGGCGTCTTCTGGTCTCTCCACTTCGATTTTTGCAAGATTAATAACTTCTATAATGCACCACTTACAGGAGAAAGATAACCCACCCTGCAAACCAGAGGGATCATAGAACACAATAACACAAGTTTTAAAATCCAAAATTGAAAAATCATACAAAATGCTCAAAAAAATGTGAAACCGAACGGCCAGCCTGTACGAAAGTTGTATCACTCCCCGTTTCACATTTCAATTATTTGCAGCAAACTGAGTAACTTCAGCAGGATAACCGTCATAAACAAGATCAGTCGATAGAACACAAACGATACACTGTAAGATTTTGAACACTGGAGATCACAGAATTTTTCCAAACTACAGTAGAGTCTCGCTTATCCGACATTCCGTGTTATCCGACTCGTAAGGTGACCTGTATGGAGTCACTACGAACACATTGTCTGCATTGTTAACAACAGTGAAAAGGAAACAGAAGAGGGAGAAAACATAGTTGATAAAGGTGGTGCTAAAATAACACACAATGGAGGATTCAAAGCCCTCGAAACAGCACCGAAATACGTGGAGCAACAAGAAGAGAAACCTCCAGCACTGAAGTGTTATTGCTACAGAGAATGCGTGACATGGCGGCGAGAAAAAGACACTCGGCAGGCAGGCAAAAGTTTATTACAAACTTTTTAAACAAAACTGAATACATATCAACCTCTTTTTATGCTTTAATGTTCTCTCGTTGACGAAGGGTTTTTTCCCCGAAAATTTCTTTATTGTTTGTGTTTGTGTCTTTTTGTGTGTTCGCGCCCCACATCCATCATGTAAAGGTAAGTGGTGGCTCATTTCCCTATCCTAATTTGATTCTTTTTATGCTTTTTAATTGTATTGCACAGTGAAAGTAATTAATGTACTGTATCAGCTTTATCAATAATAAGACACCAGCAACCATTTACGATATTGTTGTTTCTTCTTTTCCTATTAACTGACATTCCAGGTAATCCGACATTCCCGCGGCCCATTAGCGTCGGATTTTTAGTGGCGCGATGCTACAGGTGTCATGGGTCCATAGGTATGTAACAACTGGTGGGCTCTAGGATGCCATCATTGGATCAAAAGTCTTGAAGCACTCTGAGTTTCACGGAGCCTCACGCTGCCGCTTTTGGGTAGTCTCATTAGTCGCGCATCCCACCATGCCGTTTTGGCAGACATGTTGGATTTCTCGGAACATATGAATTTTGAAAATGATGTTTTGAAATTTATTAACAGGGGTCAGCCGGGTTTTATTCCTCTTCATAGCAGGGCCGCATTTAAGCATAGGCTACATAGGCTGTAGCTTAGGGGCCCGCACCACAAGGAGAGGCCCCTCACCAGCCACAACCCTCGCCTGGGCAGGTAGTAGAGCTAAAAAAAAAAAGGTCGCCCATAAATTTTTTAGGTCGAATTTCGAAATTTAAGAATCCAGCCACTGCCGACAAGGGGCCCGCACCACATGTATAGCCTAGGGGCCCACAGAGCCTTAATGCGGCCCTGCTTCATAGCTTGCAGTTTAGGAAATGATTTGTTTGATAGCCACTTTCAACTGTAATTGTGACTTTTGGATGAGACTTTGAAGAATATATTCAAAATTTTTATTTGAGCAGTGCATATTTCTTATAGTGAATAGTAACCTTTTCTTTCCCGAGGATAATGAAAGTGAACAGCTGATTTATCCAGGCTCACACACGGTTCAACAGATTGATTAGTGAATTTTTTTGACAGTAATGAAAGCAAGTTGGAGGGTAGTTAAGGTGATTGAACCCGATACTTCAACCCCGGTATTGGTCTGTTCCCTTACATACCATCATATATAAGGTTGTGTAAACATTAGGCCTATATTCAAAACAAATCACATGTAAATATTAAGCATTTTAATTAATGAGATATATGCGCTTATATTTAAATTTTATAATATTACGTGGGGAACTTTTTTTAATTTCGAAGATGAATTCGAGTTCTCATCAGTTATTTGGTTTCTCAATTTATTTTTAGTAATAGTCGTATTGGAAAACGTTACTTCACACCGGCAAGGCCTGGTTTTTAGAGCTCACCGATGTTGCTACTACTGGTAGAACCATTATTGTTGGTAAAGATGTATGAAAAAATATATTATGGAAGACCCACACTAGCATCGTCAGAGATTCATGCAGCTCGGGAGCCGCAGTTTGCCGACCCCTGGACTAGAATAATCTCTCTGATTTTATCCATCACTTGAATTTTGGCCTTGACAGTCTGTCATTAATTGCTTTCACCTCATAATTGTGAATCTCATCCCATCTGATACAATTTGAAGTCTCTGAACAACTTCTTTACACTTTCTCCTTTCAACCTCATCTCTGCTAACCCAAGCTAGAAAGATCTCAGTGTTATTGGCCCATGTGAGCTTAGTCTTGTAGAGACGTTTATTCCCTCTAGTTTGAGCTGTGAGGTGCCAATAAGTTACACACTCGCCGCTGTCCTGAGCCCTATCTCTAACACACCAGTTAAATGCTTTCACACTTTATTATGGAGCCAAATAAAGATTGTATATATGCCAAATGAGTACACCTGTAACTGCCTTTTACAGTAATGTATCCTAGCATCCTCAGCCATTCCAGTATTAATAGATGAATGTAGTTACAGAGCCATACAAACTGCCAGGCATTGCAGTGGGGACCTAGGATGAATATTCACATCAGAACCATAGTCGACCCTTGTCCACGGCTCCAGTAAAAGCTAATCCTGTCCGCTCTCGATCGGCTGACAGATAAGACGTCGACGAATAAAATATACAATTTGAAATTGCAATGGAAGAGGCCCAAAGGAAATCCACAGAATATACAAGTATTCAGGATAAGGAGCAAAATGGAATCTAGGGGAAGAGGAGGAAGAACGAGAGGATCGTGTTCTGTCCAGGACGATGGTTTCTGAACTGAGGCTTTTCCCCCACTTAACTTTGAACCAAACTAGGAATATAAGACAGAGGCTGCAACTTCAGTCTAAAGGGACCTGTAGACTGACAAATTCGTTGGTCAAATTTCACATTTTCGTCTAACAATTGCGCAAACAAAATGTGTCAAACTTGCCTGTAGTTTCCTTATTTGGAATGCGATTCACGAGGCAATAAGCACTAAAGATAAAGCATTTGACTCAAGCATTGTGTATTAAGATAAAAATAGTAGATGTTGGTCTAGATTTTCAGAACAGTTGAAATTAAGAGAAAAATATATCCACGAAAATTTATTACGCACGGAACCAAATGATTACACTAAGTTCCTGTGAATGGGGCATAAAACTTTTGAAGATTACTACAAGTACTACATCCACGTATTGACAAAATGGACACCGTTATGTGCAAATCTGTACCAGCTACTCTAAGATTATCAGTAACGCTGAGGTACCTAGCTAGTGGTGCCGAATTTAAAGATTTAAAATTTCAAGCCTGCATTGCACACGAGTCAATTTATCACTCAAACTTGAGAGGCATTAATGAAACAAGCTTTCAAACACACTGTCAATCAAAACTTCCATCAAATACGTAGATTGTTTGACAAAACTCTTACGACAATACCACAGACGATAAAATAATTTGATTGTCCACAGGTCCCTTAATATGGAAGCCAGCTGTTAAATTATACAGCTTTCACGGGGTGGTTCCACATTAGGACGTAGTGCGACTTTAACACGACCGCTGCCCGGCTGCACTGACCTCCCCCTGCTGGCAGCTTTACGTAACGGGCCGTACGGCTAACTTCAGTTCGTGTCGAGCGGTGGCTCGACAGTGGACACAGTGCTAGCTCCCAAAACGTCACCAGACAATGCAAATTAGACAAGCCTAGGAGTCCTAGAAGCTTTCTTGCAGTGTTGCTACCTTGAAAGAGTTCACAGTTACCTAGGAATATGATATCACGTCAGAATTTACAAGCGTATGAAAGATATGGCGAGTAAACCTATATATTTTGAATGTATCTTCGTGTAAAGAAATTTTACACTTGTCTTGCAACAGTTCATAAGAAATTTTAAGTGATTTTATTAGAAGTTTTACCCGACAGTAAAAAATGTACATTACATTGCTAACATAAATTCTTAGAGATGGTAAAGAAACACTTTCTGGCATATCAAAATTTTATTGTTGGTGGATGTGTGGAATGGCCAGATTGATACAATGAAAGATGAAGTCTTCAAATATGATATTTGAAAAGTTACTTCTGCAGTAAAAGTAATAAAATAAAAATGTGCTCAATTATTACAGATATACGACATATTTTTATTGTTGGATAATGGAAACTGCCGCGAGGCTCTGAAAATAAGAAAGGATAGGGAAAAATAAACAGATACCCGTCACTTACCCTGCCTTCATCTGTGGTGACAGGTACCTGTTTATTTTTCCCTATCCTATCTTATTTTTATAGTTGGGAAACTATGATAGTAAAAAGGCTCCGAAACATGTCTGAACTGTTGCAAGATAAGCAAGAAATTTCTATATGTGACAATGCTACTAAAATAGTTAACTTTTTACAGTATTTTGTTTGTGCATTAATTTTCTGACATAAATATGCCTAGTTTGTTTCCAAACAAATGTAGGAAAAAATTGTGATTTAGAAATGTAGATTATACTTGCTTCCCTATATGAATGAAAAACACATGTAGAAGTGTTTCATAAAAGATTTTTTTTTTTTTTTAGATGACAAGTATCCAAAAACTAGTGAATTTTTAATTCTAAAAGCAGCTTATAGTAGTGAAGAAGAATAGAAATAATGGGGGGGGGGGGGGACTATTTGTGTAGGAATCAGATCCAGGACCTTATTGAAATGGTTAGATACAATCTGCTAGTCTGCCATTTCTGTATAATCACCATGGGAAATTATTAATTTCTGATTTTTCATAAAGGCATTTTCACTACTCCTACATTCATTTTCACCAATATTCTTCAATTGGATCATACAATTTCATGTATACCTTTCCACGTGGTTGACTGTCTTCTTCTGTGATCTGTCTTCAACATTCCATCTACCCTGAGAAAACATGCCGAGCTATTCACACAACATCATTTCTAAAAGCTTACTGAAGCATATCATAAGTTTCTGTTGCAGTCTCACAGAATTGAATACAAAGAGAATGATATACCGATGCGCAATATTTCAAGATTCCATTTTTGTGCTCACTTATTACATCCTTACTCGAGATGAGATTGAACCAATGTGCTGCTTGGATTAGTAACGGTTGGTAGATTAAGATCAACCAAGCTGCCTGCAGAGTTTCCGTATCACACACACACACACACAAATTTGTCTCGTTACTTTCTTGTCGCATCTTGGATGAAGCAGATCATTCACGCTACAGATTAGCAAATATTTGGAGATGATCAGGTCAGGAAAATGTGGGGGCCAGCTAAATTATATATGTTGCTCAGAATGAAGCATTCTTAATGTAATTTGAGAGTGCACGATAGCCTTTGCCTTCGTCTAATGCAGCCCCTTGTAAAACTCCACTTACTTTGCAGGTTTAGTGCTGTATCAACGATGTAGCTAGTGTCAAAGTTTCGGCACCCAACCTGGGCCTTCCTCAGGGTTATTTGGAGCTGTTGTATCCATTGCTGACAACTGATTACACCACCTCATCATTCGCCTGCATGCACTGGCTGCCAAAATGCTGGGAGTAGCAACTACAGCTTTAAAAAAGTGTATGTATACATTACTGATCGACGGGTACATGCCCGACTCGAAGTACCGAAACACTCCTCACGGATTCATTTTGTTACTTGCATTTGTCATATGGATGCGAGTTTGGCTCGATAAACGAACGGATACATCGCACCGTGCAGGAACTCAAACAGTACGCTCAGTGACTAAATTAATCTGAACGAGAGAATGAACATTTGAACATCGCGTGTCGCATATTTGTGGAAATTTTGATTTGAATTATTTTCGTTACAAAGAAAAATTTGCAATTACAAACATGTCTACGGTAAATTATTTTAAAACAATTAATATTATTTACTGTTAAGTGTTGATATTTTTAACAAGGTACGCAATTTTGACATCATAAAGAGTTATTTTGTAGTTTTGCTTTTGTTTTACATTAAAATTTACAGAGCATAATTTGTAAATAGAAAATTTGGATATATAATTTGAGATTTTTTTGTTTTTTTTAAATAGAACATATCGTAGTAAGACTTTATTGATTCAAATATCTATGAAATGGGTTTATTCTAAAATGCAATATTCTAACTTCTATTTTATTTTACAGTGCAAATTTTACCTAAACTTACATTATAAATAAACAATTTACTTAAACTTCTCAAAGTACAAATAAAGTAGCCCAGACTGGATGTGATGCTTCATAGTAGCGCTTGTTGTGACGTAAGTAATGAGTAACGATAGTAACGAAGCTATCCCGTACGCGGTGCGACTCGATACAATGCTTCAAGCTAGCGTTCGGTTGTATTAAAAGTAATGAGTAATGATACAATAGTAACAACTACTGATTGGCTTGGTAATGAATACATATGGCTACACAGTTTCTCATTACTTTTACAGCTCTAGTAGAAACATCACTGACGCAGCGCTAAACCTGCAAAGTGGGATTTTACAAATAGTAGCAAACTTTATATAATGCAACCCTTCCCCCCCCCCCCCTTGAGTCCTGGGGGTGGAAGAAATTTTTGCCATATAGGAACCAGCTAGCTGGGCAGAAGACTTGATGGTGTACAATTCCTAATCGCCACATTGTTTATTTAAGTCTAAGGTTAAATTCCACAGCGAGGGCGTACGACTGTTGTTTGGATGGAGTGGCACGATTGGTTTGTTTCAGAAGAACTTCCCTGCGGTTCACTCTGTATCTTCTGTGCTTTCATTAAAAACACACTAAACTGAAAGAAAATAGGTAACAATGAAAGGAAAGAAATGCCACGAGGCAATATTTACATGGAAAGGACATGTAAAATACACCCAACACTCACAAAAGTTGAAGAGAGGAGGGTAGCAGCAACACAAAACAACACACAAACAAAGAAAATACCAAATTTTGGGTGAAAATCCCTTCTTCAAATAAACAGAGGTAGGTGCAAGACTTGCGGTTGTTTTATGTTGCTGCTGCCTTCCTCCCTTCAACTTTGGTGAGTGTTGGGTGTATTTTATCTGTCCTTTCCATATAAACTGAAAGAAATTAATAAGTTTAAAATATGTGATGCAAGGTAGGATTGAATGACATTGCAAATTAAGATGTAAAATTGTATTACCACTTGTCCTTTGTTTTTAAAACCATGCTGTATAAAGTAATCTTACTTTAATTCTTAAAAAAAAAAGCTTCATACCCACAATTTGTCCCCTCCCTTTAATACAAGCTGCTCAGCATTTAAAAACAATACAAAGTTTATGGCTTTCAACAAATGACTAGAATTTAGTCTTCTCTTATAGTATTCATTGCACATTTCTTCCAAAAGAAACTAAAATATTTCACAAATTCTTTTGAAGTATGAAGAATGTGTGTCTCTTAATGTCACAACAATAGCAAAGTGAAAAACTGCTTTGCTAATTAAAAAGTATCTAAAAAACAGTTATTCAATTGTGCTCGATCAAGTACAATATTGAACAAAACTCCCTCTATTCTCTCTTAAACACTCAAAGCACTTGCACAGATAAGCAATATAAAATTGTGTTTAAACAAGCTTCAGGTTCAGAAAATAATTCCGTCCAAGTTATAATCCACAGCTGGCTAATCTGACTGCGTTTGCAGATAAGTTGTCATCATCTCCTCGCCGGTGAAACTTCTACATGCTTTGGCCCAATTGTACGGCTGAACAAGGCATTTGACACCGCAATGACGGGTGAAAATAGCTGAAGTGGATAGTCACTAGAATGAAAGAAAGTGTTATTGTCAGATCATTTTTACACTTGTATGAAGGTTCAAGTAACTAACAGATTCTCACTACTGTTTTCATACTTAAAAAAAAAAAGTGAACACTATTTCTTTTATCACTCATAAATATGAATGGATGTAATTTAAATGGCTTCTAGTTACAGCTTCTTAAAAGTTTCATGTAGTACAAATTACAGGTACCCTTAAATTTTGGTATGAGGGAAGATGGAAATCATTGCTGCACGAATAATCAATTGAATCCAAAACTTATGTTGCATTTGGGAGCTTAGCAATGGTATTTCTAACAATGCTGTAATTGATCACAACTATTAATGCAAAAAAAATCTTAAGCGATATAACTAGTTAGTCTTTTAGTGTAGTCTGCCACAGAAAGATTATGAGGCGTGGAAAGATATGGGTGGGACAATTAAGAGAGGTACATGGAATGGAAGATATTAACATAACCACAAGCTGGCATTCTATTTCAGGCATAAAAGTGTGGGAGGATTTTCTTTCGTAGGGAATGGTGACGGTAACTGGAATAAATTACCAAGAGAAAGGATGAATAAATTACAAGGAAAAAAAAAACCTGAAAGAATTTGAAGCTGAAATTAGTAGAGGGCAAAAGTAAGTGGGGAAAAAAGTCTATGTATGGAAACTGCATGCACTCCATCACAATTAAATTAATAAATTTAAATAAAGAAATAATAAATGACAATTTACATTTCCCATTTGTAATTCTTGGCTGAACTTGTTCAATGCTGTGCAGTTATAGTTGTCACATACGTACAATGGATCTGACGATGGCAGCAGGACAAGCCGTCGAAAGCTTGTCTTTCGATAATACTATCTGGCGGAGAACCCGCGAAGATTTCATATAAAAAATACGCTGGGAAAGTCTTGTTTCTCACAAAATGCACACTGTTGGTTATTATTATTAATTTAATTGTGATGGTGGCAATTCCCCATGTCATCTAACTACCCCTTTTTATTTTTATTTTTTTATATTTTTATTTTATAATTGGAGTGTTAAATTCCTACCCCATTTACTTTTCCGATTTAAAAATTTTAATTTTAAATTCCTTAAGAGTTTTTTGTAAATTATCATTCATCACTTCACTTAATAATTTGATCCAATCCCTGACACCTTTATCAAAAAAAGAAAATTTTTCCCACTCCCTTATGCATGAAATCTAGCGCCATGGTCGCGTTTCCCCTTCCATGCACTATTCCTAATTCTTTGACCAATATTCCTGCAAGCAACATCACCAACATATGCCCTGTACATTCCCAGCACTTTCTTCGCCCTCCTCCTTTATCACATCAGTTAGTGACTGTGTCCTGCAATAATTTTCACTAATGTAGCTGCTATTCTTTGCACACCATCCAACTCCTGTATATGGTAACCAAAATGTGGGTCCTAAACCACACCACCAATGGTATTACCAAAGTTTTGTAACCCAACTCCCTAACTTCTCCGGTACATCCTCTCATCACACTCTCCAGTAAACGAAGGATTTTGTAACTTTTTGCTACCACGTGCCCAATGTGCTCTGCCCAGTTGAGTTTGTTATCAAACGTTATGCCCTGATATTTAAACTTCAACAAGCAATTCTGATCCCAGCCTATAATCGTAATTAACATTTAGTTATATGACTACATGGTTTTCTGATACACTGATGGAGCCAGAAAGAATGTCACCAGACAATGTTGCTGCCCTCATGCATTAATGTCTGGTAAGTGATAGGTCTTCTTTATCTGTCCTTCCTTCCTTATTTTCAAATCGAAAAAAAAAATTTATGTACTAAGGGAGGAATAATTATTGATAAAAATATTAAATGGAAACCTAAAAATAAAACCATTTTAATATATGCTATTAATGTGGTTATCAGAGGAGGATTGTAGAAAAAAAAAGAGTATTATCGGATATAGGCCATGGGGTATTCTGGCATCCAGAATATGAACCAATTCTCAGCAACTGTGTTCAGATGTGGAACAGCTTCCTAGGGAAGAGTGACCGCGAAATAATTGTTACAGAAAAAGAAGTCAAGAGGTGGTTTAGAATATAGTAAAGCGTCGATAATCCTTAGGTCACTTATTTACGAAATGTGCACTACTTTATAGAAGTGTCAACTTTTGTTTCTACTTACAGTAAAGCGCACCTTTGAACATGTTTTGATTGGAAATTCCACTAACAAAGAACTAGGTACAATGAATTTCACACCTTGTGTTTGTTATCACCCTAATATCCTCGTGACCAATCAGACAGTGGCTTTGATGCTGAATGTTTGTTATAACCGCGACGCGACAACATTTCTTTCAATGTGTCAATAGTTTTGAGTTATTTTTGGCACTCGATTTCACGCATAAAGGTGTTGGAAGATTCTTTTTTTTAAGTAAGGGTGTCGGGGATTAGAATAAGTTACCAAGAGAAATGATGAATAATTTACCAAAACGTTGAAAGAATTTAAAGTTGTGGAGGGCAAATGTAGGTGGGTGCATGGGTGTGTGGGGAAATTGCCACCGGAGCGTGCACTCAATTGCAATTAAAATTAAATTAAGGGGTAAGTTAGCATTAAAGATAGGAAGGCTTGGTTTTAGTGTAGTAGTTTTGGGTGAACTTCGTGGTAAATCTGGTACTGGCTACAAGTCACAACTATATTTAAACCTGAAACAATTCTTGGTCAGATCGTAGAGTATATATGGTTTCCATTGAAGGGTTTCACAAAAAAGACAAGGGTAAGGATAGGGGGAAGACAGAAGAAACATACTGCAAGGAACACAAGTGGAACAACATATCAGAGAGGAGTTGGTGTAGTCAGTATCACATCAGTTAATATACAGAAGGTCTATTAGGAGTGGATATGCTGTTGCAGATTTAGTGTGTTTGTGTAATATTTGCAATTAACATAAAACATTTTGCAGTGTGAGAGAGTCAAAGAAATGTTTTAAGTAAGATTAATTGTTTGCTAAGCCTCAGGTGTCCGTGAAGCACTGTCAAGAGGGGAAGCACACGGTGTGGAAACGGTGGAGTAATTGTCGCGAGTAGTGCGAGGCGAGCTGGCAAGCCACAGACGCTGTGCGAGCGTGTAATGGTTGCGAGCTTTGCTTACAGTTGTTAAGTGTGTAGGAGCTTATGATTATAAGATATGGGAGGAACTGCTTGTTGAACTCCTAAGTATAACTATTTTGACATTTCGTTTTATAATAATCTCAACTGGGCTTTGTAGGAGAGGGAATTGGGTTGTGAAACTTTGATTAGAACGTTGCTTGAATACATTGGTGCAGGTATAGGACTAGGAATTGGAGGAAATGCAAAGGAGGACAGCTAGATTTACTTTTTTCTTTTTGTGAAAATTACTGCAGAGCACAGTCATTCAACTCAAATGATAAAGATGCTGGGATGGGAGTCGCTGAAAGAGAGGCATATGAAGAGCACTGGGAGTGTACGAGGCGTAAATTGGTGGCTACGACGGATATTGGCAGAAATATGAGTGAAGCATGGAAGCTGGCACTCGCTTTCAGGCACAAGGGTATGGAAAAATTTTCTTTCGCAGGTAAGAGAATTGCCAACGGAAATAATGAATTTACCAGAAATTTTTTATTTGTATGCATGCAATACAAGAGCTGTGATTAATGTTGAAGAATGGAAGAATTTGAAGTAAATTAATAATAAAATTGTGTAAGCCATAAGAAACAGAAAAATTGCCATAGCAGCATGATATCACAGTTCTCTCTAGTGTGTAGCAAAATACAGTTATAAGTAAGGATAGGGAAAATAACCAGTCACTTACCACAGATGAAGGCAGGAGGGGCCACACAGATACGAAAATATGAACACACTTTAAAATATTTGAGTTTAAAACCTTGTTTGTGTATGTAGCATTTGGCAAGGTGGGGCGTTAACAAACACCACGGCTTATAGCACGACTAATTTTAAGGGAAAAATCTGATAGCTATCACTGCTTAGCAGTTGAAGTTGCTATACTTTTTTTTACTTATTGCTTTTTATGCCTCGTCGATGGCTAAGGTCATTAGAGACATTCCTGGGGACAGGGAACGGGAAGGAATTCGGTCATGGCCTTTTTGAAGGAAGCATCCCGGCATTCGCCTGGAGTGATTTGGGAAACCATGGAAAACCTAAATCTGGATGCCCGGACGGGGATTCAAACCACCGTCCTCCCGAATGCGCGGCCAGAATGCTATCCGTTACACAACCATGCTCACTATAACAAAACAATTGTGAGACCGAATGAATGGTCACACCCATACCTCTAACAACCTCAACAACTGCCTTACAGCTGTCAGTTCCCATCCCTTAAAAAAAATGGTGAACGGCAGAGTTATCTGGTAGGACATGGTAAGTGCAAACCCCTCCTTGCCAAATGGCCCAATAATATGAATAAGGTTTTAAACCTAAATATTACAAAAAGTGTTTGTGTGTTTGGTTTGATCCTGCCTTCATCCATCGTAAGTGATGTGCTTTTTACCCTACCCTTCCTAATTTTTTTGCATAATGGCACTTTTATTGTCACCACTAATATAAGTTATCCAAATCTTGTAATCTTATTGGTAATATAATATACTTACCAAACTCCTGTTACAGGAGTTGCATCATTCCCACTGATTATAAACAAGGGAAACGCCATTGAGAATATACAGCCACTGAAACAATAAGGAGAAAGAAATAGTTTTTTTTAATGTTTCTAACAAATTTGGTTCATTTAAGTAGATCTATATCTCATCTACCTGAGAACAACATAAATATGAGAAATAAAATACAACATTAGTTTCTTTCTTTTCTTTTTCCCTCCTCCCTTCATCTTCTTTGAATTATAAGTCTCCATTGTTTCTGAGCTGGTGGCCATATTAATGTCATGATATTGTTTGAAATGTTATTATGTTTATGAAATACACATTTTTAAGAAAAAATGGAATGCCTTTTCAGCAATCATGTTGGCAAGGATACTATATGGTATTCTGCTCAATTTCTCAGCAATTCACCTAGGAAGGTTAACTGAACTGCTATATATTATTTCCCTCAATTCATATGTTAAAGTCTTGTAATAACAAATAAAATTTCAAAATACTGTAAGAAATATATATTTATTGATTGAGAACAGTGTTCACAAAACTTCAGTTAATTACAGTTTCACAGAAATAATGTGTCAAAACAAAGAAGGTCAAGGTGAGAAAACCAATAACTTACCAAAGTTGATTATAGGAGAACAGAGATCACATAACAAAACAAAACAAAAACACCTCACAGTACTACATTATTAGTGTGGCCACATTTTCAAAAATGTGGACTTGTTCCGGAGGTGGGAATTGGGCTACCGACACATTCTGGATAGCAGACATTACCTGAGCATCAATCTGAGATAATACTCATATTCCTCTCTTTGTTAAACCCATTTCTTGCAAGCAATTCATTTACACACATTTTCAAAAATGATTTTTTTTTATCTTTTTCATTTTTTAATAATTTTTCACAACTTAACTATGTCCCTTTTTTATTTTCTTATGATTAATTTCTTTCCCTGTAGCGTTTCCACCAAAACTTTTGCTGCAATCTCACCCCTTGCACTGTGAGCATAACTTTTTTTAAAAAAAATTAATTTAATTTAATTGCGATGGAGCACACGCTATGGTGGCAGTTTCCCTACACACCCATCTTCCCCCTTTCCTGTACTCACCTATTTATGCCCTCTAAAAATTTCATCTTTAAATTGTTTCAACGTTTTTGGTTAGTTATACATCATTTCTCTTGGTAACTTATTCCAGTCCCTAACCCCATTACCTACGCGAATCTTCCCACACCCTTGTGCCTGAAATCGAGTGCCAGCTTGTGGTCATGGTCATCTCTTCCCTTTCAAGCATTACTTTTAATTTTTACACCAATATCTTTCCATGCCTCATCACCAATATATGCCTTGTACACTCCCATGACCCTCTTCATCCTCCTCCTGTCTTCCAATGAATCCCATTCCAACACTTTTATCATATCCGTTATTGATTGCCTTCTGCGGTAATTTGCAGAAACAAATCTAACAGCCCTTGTTTGCACCCTCTCCAACTCCTGTATTTGATACGCAAAATGTGGGTCCCATAGTACACTACCATATTTAAGCAATGGTCCGACTAAAGTTTTGTAACCCATTTCCTTTACTTCTCTCGTACATACCCTCTCCAAAAAATGCGGAATTTTGAAACCTTTTCCTACTACCTGACCCCAATGTGTGCTGTCCATTTGAGCTTGTTATTAAATGTAATGCCAAGATATTTACATTTCAAGTCTTCAACAAGCAATTCTTTTTGCACCTTATAATCATAATCAACCTTCTGTTTTTTATTTGTGTATGTAATAAGCTTACTCTTGTTTTCATCATCCCATGTTTACGAACCCAACTAGATATCCTGTCCAGATCACTCTGCAACTGCTCTATCATTTTGATCCTTTTATATATCATTATGTCATCTGCAAACAATTTAATTTCTGGTGATCGCAGGTACCTTTGTGAACTGAGCCAAATGTTTCTACCTTCATCGATAAGGGCATTACCTGAAATATTGTGCCTTTTGAGTTTGTGGAGTGTTTTTTTTTTTTTTTTTTTTTTTTTTTTTTGTCACTGCTGCCCATCTCTCTTCAGGCTATGTGAGTGATTTATCATTCTATATTAAATCGTCTAGGGCGTTTCTTCCCACTGACATTACGTGAGTTGTGATTGGTTCAACATGCGGCAGTTCTTGGTGTGTACGCATCCGATCCAATTGTCTCATGTCCTCCTCTAATCATGATTAAGGCATATAATGAACTACTGTAAAGTGTGTTTGTTTTTGTGTGTTCATCATGGCCTTCCTGCCTATCTGTTGTGAGTGGTGTGTTTATTTTAACTATCTTTCTTTATATTGAGGGCTAACATCACTTTATTATTATTATTATTACTCCGCGATTCACTAAAAGTGGGTGGCAGAGGGTGCATTGTACCAATCCTAATGTGTAACCATTTGTGCATAGGAAGGGATGTATGGGATATAACAGGAGGCGGCCTTGGGCTATTCACTGTCATTCCGAGATATGAATGCTGCTGGTAGCAATATTTGTTTGCTGTTATTCCGAAACAACACAATTTTTCAATTAGCTTCTGTTGAGAGCAACGCCTTCGGTGTTCCAGGTCTTCCCATCCTAACTCCTTCAACATCGCATTTACGCTTTCCCTCCAGCTATATATACACCTGTCACGAATTAGGCGGCTCTTCTTTGGACCTTCTCCAATGCCTGCATTAACCCCTTTTGCTAGGGATCCCATACAGAACAACAATATTCTAAGTGAGGACGCAATAGTAATTGGCATGCAATCGATTTAACTTCTAGTGGCACTGTTGCCATTAATTGTATATTCAGAGCTAAATGCTGTCACTTTTTTTACTTATATGCATGGCAATTTTTAGAGTTTAACTCCAACTGCCAGTCTTTACACCATCCAGCGCAGTCGTCCTGGGTTTTGATTTCACGATAAATAACAGCATCGTCGGCAAAGTGTATTTTCTTTCCCCTTATTACACATTTACAGAGATTAAAAATTTAATTTACAGACAAACTGCACTTATAATAAAATTCTCACTTAAAATGAAAGTAAATATATGCACCTTATAACAAACGAAGAGGGTAAGGCAGTGATCACAGCTAGCGGCAGTCCGAAGCCCACGAAGTAGGGCCAGTTCGTTTCAATGAACGTCAAACGACGGTGGAGTTCCCAGCCCATGTTCACCCATTTATACTCAAACGCATACAGCGAGTAGAGCATACACATGTGCACCAGGCTCAGCAGGTTGTTTAGCACCATTATCGGCAGCATGTTCACCAGCATGCTCTGCAAAAAACACGAAAAACATCTTTTAAGTTGGAAGGAATAGAAGAAAGACACAAGCATGATTTAATTGTAAAGATTTGTCAAAACAACTTAATTAGTAAAATCTTGAAGCTGTTAGAGATTTCTAACTGAGAGTGAACACGAAAATTTTACTCAAAATAACGATTTTGTATCACTGTCCAGTTTCAATCATTTTGAAATACGGGACTTTAAAATCAAGGACGAGTTTTAACGTGTGTCAAACATATTTGGGGTTGAAATAATCATTGTGTTCTCACAGAAAAAGTAATAATAATTAAAAAACAAATTTCAAAATCTTTCTCACAAAAAGTCATACATAATATTTGTTCTATGGCTTCCATCTTGAGCGGAGTGTGTGCATACAATTTGGGGGGGGGGGGAGGGGTGAAACAATTCTATGTATCGATCAAACATGGTGAGATGTCTCTGTCAATGAAAAAGCATGAAATATTTAGTCATTATAAATTTCATGTGACTTTTTACAACGGACAGAAGCTGAAATGGGAAGAATACATTACAGTAAAGGAATAAAACATATCAAGAGATTTGTGTAAATTTTGCATCACTGGCAGCATCTCATAGTTGCACGACACACTCATATTTTGGCATTTTTTTAATTTAATTTGTGGTAACTGTTTTGAAAACATGAGTACGGAATGTGAAGAAGACATTATATCAAAGATGTTAGTAAAAAAAATTCTAGATGTTAGTACAATTTTTTGATACATGCAGAAAGCCCCAAAAGCAGTTTAGTTGTACCACATTGTATAGCATTACCCCAAACTCTGTACACCCCTCCAAGAACAGAAATGTACTAGTGCTTAATGCTTTATCCATGATAATGTAATGAAATGAGCTTTTCAATTTAGAAATAATTGACACGTCATTGATGCCCAAAACCCATAAAGATTTGCTAAGAAAATACTGTCTAGGTTTTGAAGTAACACATGGTATCTAAACCATATGTAACAAATGTTGAATATGTCCCTTACTCTTAAAGGGAGTAAGTGGAGATCACACTTCCATGAGGAATTGATGTCATAATACTGCACTAGTCAAACTCAAGACACTGATAGAAATAATTTCTCAAGCAAATTAAACGTTAATAAAGAGCTGTTGGATCATTGTGTTTTAAGCATTAGCAGCAATAAACCATATAAAAACAGTTGTGATGGCATTCTTTACTAACATTTAATCTACAGAGCAGCTGTGGATAAATGGCCTGCAACAACATTGCATTAATTTCTGAACTAGTTTTATCAGTGTCATGCCAATCCAGGGTGTATTAAAACCTAATTAATATTTGAAAATAATGGTCACGAGCGAAAACAATACACCTTTGTGACTGCCTACCATGGTGTTATGATTTCATTAGCCAGCAGGGAGCATTGTTGAAATAGCGGAAATGTGATCTCAGACTTCAATTAATTCATTCATCTTTTCTGTTGGGTCTGTTGGAGATTACAATACTTTTAGAAGTACATCTGCCACATGAGTTAATGTCGTCATAATTATGCAGTTGCCAGTTGGAAGACATATTATTTCAGAGTGTAATTACGTTCTAATACAATCTGGCTAGAATTAATTCGAAAAGTTATTCCAATGATGCCATGCTATTTTGGAAGGTAGTTTTAGCAGTATCAACCTGGTCCAGAGTGTGTTACAACAGAAAATAATAAAGCTTGTGATCGACTACTACAGTATTATGGCAACATTACCTCAAGTGGAGGAAAGTAGTTCTAGCAGTGATCTCTTTTGTTTATGGAAATGTTAGCCCCCATCACAAGAAAATGTATCTGATGTTACTCGTTATACATGTTATCTAGTCAAAGACTTTGAACATAGTTCAATATTTTTCAATTTGTTAAAATGTGGGAAAAATAAATTAATATCTCACCTGAACAAGGAACAAAGCCTGCACTAAAATGCTAAATAACAAGTCGGCTATGAGCTTGCTGACATTTGATAGCATTTGGGGTCGTCCTCTACTGTGCCTGTATGCGGTGTCTGCAATATCCTTCAGTAAAAGATTGAAATTACATATTACTAAAGATATTGAAGTATTCTTCAATTTAAACTCTAGTATGTCAAAGTTCTAGTTTAGTTCACTGTAACCATACTTTTTTTGGTACTTATCACATTGTAAGTCATCAAGTGTAGGCCTATTATAAGAAAACTGATTAATTAATAAATGATCAGTCTTACCTGGAACCACAAACTATTTACAATTTTGCTTAGCAAAAACAGTGGTAGCACCCAAATAGTGCTAAATGTCCATGTGAGTATTGGTTGCATCCAGGACCAAACAGTATGCTCAGTATCCGATGAATGAGCAAAGAGAGCAGACAGTAGGAATCGCAACAATGGAAGCACTCCATTGTAAAAAATCACTATACTACATAAGAACACTACTCCATTTAAAATGCAGCATTAATTGCTGGGGACAACACAGAAACTTCTCTGAAAATAAGAATAAAAAAAGGTAAAAATGAATCCTATGAAATTCCTATCTGAACCGCTCATTTTAAGAAAACTTCATATGATTGTATAAACTCAGTGTTATTTTTTTAAAAAGTTCTTACTCTTTTATAACAGGAGATGACTTCGATGTTTCGTCTTTTTTCAAGGATCCTTTCTTCTGGAAGAGTGCTCCTTCCTGGGTGTGTTTTGAATAGCCTTCTCTTTTATTTGCTTATCCAGGTGAAATATTCCTATACATCCTTTAACACTATCCCAAATCCCACGAAATACAGCATACATTATTCCCTAAAAGAAAGAATGTTATTAACACGTGTCATCGTAAGTCTTTCTGGTTGAAGATTATAAAACAGGGAAGTAATAAAAAATATTACGGCCAGTTCACGGTTTATTTAACTCACATAACAGTTTTCCATTTCACAAGCTAACCACGCTACATTGTCCCTACGACCCCCAGCTGATGACTCTGAATTCCAAACACAAGCTACAGTCGATAGTGAGTTTGATTACAGCAGAAATGCAGTTGCTGAGCAAAGGAAAACTAAATCACATTAAAATCAATTTAGGTTTTATATTATTCAACTAACGTGAGGAAAAAAGACACAAAATTTTTTGAATTTAATATTATGAAAGCCTAAGAAATACGACGATTCTTCGATAGTGCTTAAACAGCTGATTATGACAGCATGAAAATGATTCGGTAAGGTTGGTAATGGTAAGAGTCGTAAGCAATACTGTTGTAATATATACTGTAATCTGTACTGTGTTGTCCAGAGACATCAGATGTAGTCTATTATTTGGGTGGAGTATGGTTGTTTATGGTGTTTATATTGTTTCCAAATCAGGCGGCCTAATATTTAATCATGACCACAATGTACCGAAAATCGAGACCGAGAAGACCTTCAGTTTTCCGTTGGACATCAAACTCATTTACGAAAATAAAAAGATAGTTGTTGTATTTGGTCAGAGAGATGGAATAATGGGTAGGTTCAGGAATATTTCAGTTCTCATATTCCAGAATGGATTGTTATTAATATATTTGAACTTTACAATGTCAGTTTGAATTGCTGTTAATAGCAGGGCAAACTTTTGCTTCATCTGTCATATCTCATTAAATTGAAATGGAACGTAAGTCCCATTTGCAATTTCTGTACTCACCATCAAGTTTGACGAGTTCTTATTTTGAATTATTTCAATGCAATGTCCATACTCGCTATTGTTTTTAATTTTAGTTAACTGCTATGGACCGCACACTCCGGTAGGTACCGAAAATCGTGCAGTCTCCTCAGTTTTCCTACACACACCGTCTTCCGCTTTCCTGTATCCGCCTACTTTTTCCCTCTGCAAATTTCACTTTTAAATTCTTTCAGCGTTTTTGATAATTTATTCATCTTTTCTCTTGGTAACATATTTCTGACACCCTTTCCTATGACCTAAACTGTTTTATTTTCTACCGAGCGGTTGTGGTTAGGTTTAAATGCGGCCTGAGGCAAAAGAAAATTTCGTAAAAGCTAGAACAATTCTTCACCAGCTACATTATTTTACGAATGGCGGAAAAATTTTAAGGGTATCGCTTTCTAGAATTAAAACATTTTGTGTGAAATTTAGCCGTTCTCATGTTTATTTTATTTCACTTATCTGGAAAGAGAGTTTTGAATAACGCATTAAAGCTTCCAGTGAACACAAATCTATGCACTCCCATTTTAGCAAATGCTTCACAAGAAAAATACCTAAATGTTGGAATTAAATGGGAGCTTAGTAGATGCAAGAATATCTCGTGAAGCATCTGCTAAATCATTCACTAACATTTTTTCTCTGCCAAAGCTATAATTAATATGTAACACACTTAAGCCAACAAAATCATAATTCATTATATGGACATTATTGGATAGTAACATAAGACTCTGTTCCCATCCCTAGATGTTTGGTTGGTTTGCCTTGACAGAACTACTCAGTGTAAGTTGGTGCACCTGCCAGAGACCATATATACCAGTAAAAATGAGTGATTAGTGAATTTTGATAATATCTCTTGTTAATTAGTGTAGTATAATGGTATCATTAACAATGTGTCTAATGATCTTAATGTCAATGAGGCATATACAAAAAAAGTGTGAAGTAAAGTGAAGAACACTTTGGTTACTCAGTGGCTAGGACACTAGCTTTCAAAGTTGAGGATCCAGGGTTCAAATCCCATTCTCGCCTGGAAATTTTGTAACCTTAAAAACTGACTACCTCTAGCATAGCTTTGCTTTGTTATGTGAAGTATATTGGGAGGCTCCGTAGTTCGGACTCCGTGTAGATCTGTAGGTCTCCTCAGTGGCGTAGCTAGGTCAACGAGGGCCCCGGTGCAAAAAATTTATTTTGGGCCCTCAGGCCAGATGGGTGACCTTTGTTTTCCCCCTTTGTGTTGCTGTTAGGGGTCCCGTGAGCTGGGGATGGGGCCCTTGAGAAATGCTTAGGGGCCCCTGAGCAGTGAGGGCCCTTAGTGAGGAGCTTCCTGTGCCACAGCGGCCCCCTTAGACGACTGTAGTGCTAAAAAAAAAAAAAAGTCGCCAGTTTGCCATGAAGGGTCGTGGGCCCTCTCAACAGCGCTTGGGGGCCCCCTGAGCGTAGGGGCCCTGGTGCACTGCACCACCTAGCCCCATAGTAGCTACGCCCCTGGGTCTCCTATATACGTGGTTGGATTATCAGGTTGGGTGAGGGTAGCTGCGACAGACGCGCATGTGCGGCAAATTGAAACTCTGGCAACCGGCGGCCGATCCACCCTTCAGGTCTCCCGGCCGACAATGCTATACGCCCTTTTTAGTTCAGCCAGTCAGGAGAGTCTCGTGGGTTACTCTATGGGAGTCGCAGTGTGATTTTTTCTCTTTGCAGCATGCCACACATTGTGAAACTTTAGGCCACTATCCTTGTTGATGTTATTGGGCCTTTCTCACCCGACTCGGCCACTGTAGTTATTCTAGTTCAGTATTTTCAATGTCGATGACTTGATTGGTGTTATGAGAATGCTGCACAATAGCCAAGTTGTCCGCGTTGTTCGATTTGTGATGACACATAACTTGTTGTAGCATCCCGTGTGCTTTGTGGCCAGTTACTCCAATATTTACTAACCCACAGCTGCAAGAAATCTTGGTCAATAGAGCTGTGAGAGTGTGTGATTTGGAAAATTTGCTGATGGAACTGGAGGTACTAGAGCAGACCTTCAGGGCTAATGGATTCTAGAACTCCAAAATTAGTCACACTGTCAATAGAACCACATCTAAGTTTATCCTCAAATTATATGCTTGGGACCGAGCATGTTGGGTGAGCTACTAACGCTCTGTTCTCGCATTCGGGAGAACACCGGTTTGAATTCCCGTCTGAGCATAGAGATTTGGTTTTACCATGGTTTCCCCAAATCACTCCAGGTGAATGCTTCCTTCAAAAGACCATGGCTGAATTCCTTCCTATTCCTTGGCCTCCCAGTTCCATCCCACCTCTAATGATGTAGATGAGGTGTAAAGCCATAAGTGAAATAAAAAAAATATAAGCCTGGATGTTTACATTTTATAACTTCAATAAGCAGTTTCACTCTACTGTACAGGGTTAGTCCAAAAGAACTTTACAACTTTGGTAATATATAGAAATTTATTGAGATAAATTACAGAATAGGTATATGTGTCATTTAGTAGCAAAGCACCTCAAATTCACATATAAGTGTCAAGTGTCATTTTGGTTCAATGTGACTAACATTTGCCATTCGGCAAACATCCCACCGGTAATCAGTTTTTCCCCACACTCGTTGCAGCAAATCGGGCGTAACTTGTGTAACAGCAGCATAGATTCAATTTTTCAGGTCAACCAAATCGTTTGGTAGGGGAGGAACATACACAGTCTTTAATGAAACCCCAGAGAAAGAAATCCAGTGATGCCAAGTCCTGGGAGCGAGGTGGCCACGAGATTGGCCCTTCACGGCCAATCCACCGACATGGGAAGTGATTATCGAGGAAACCTCGAACTTCCGTGAGGAAATGATGTGGTGCACCGTCTTGCTGGTAGTAAACCATCCCATCTCAGTCATCTTCATCAATCTGTGGAATTAAAAGGTTTCATGAAACCAAAGCACACCAGTGAAAGTAGTGATTTTTAACTGTGCACTACGCTGGCACTCCTGATGGTGGAATGGTGCACTGTGTGCATCAAATTTGAGATTGTTTGCTACAAAATGACACAGCTACCAATTCTGTAAGTTATCTCAGATATTTCTGTAACATTTCAAAGTTGTTTAGGCCTAGTCCTTTTTGGGCTCACTCTGTCAAATACCCCGTAGAGATACAGTGCAAACTATACTGTCTACCCTATTCTCCTTAGTGAAGTCCCTACAGAGTTACATTGTATTCTCTGTTAGGCGGTTAAATTTTGTATTAGATTTAATAAGTAGCCGTGTAAAATTTGACTGATCTGCAAAAGTGGACCTACAACTCTCCTGGACACTACCTAACTGCAAAATCTTTTGCTTTCTGCCTTTTATACTCGCTCTGGTCCTAAAGGCCTACTGTTACATTCCACTAAGCTCTTTCCTCAATGATTTATTTCTTGCTCTTTTATTAAGTGTCGGGACACTTTCATCCCATTTTCTACGTCTATTTTGATGTGTGTTGTGATCTCCCAACTGCATTTTTCTTAGTGTTGTCTTCCAATCTTTATTTTCTCATAAAGGCTGATTTTGAACAGCCATTTATCATTTAATTCAACTTTCTGATTCTTCTCCACCAGATCTGAAAGTTTTATTCCAAAAACAACCCTTTTTCCTCACTACTTCATCCTCCCTCCCTCCCCTTTTCTGCCAGTAGAACCATCTCTCCAGTCCACTGTCTGACTCTGTAAGTGAGCAGTTTTTGTGCTGATGTTTGAAATTCTAACAGTAATTGACACAGATTTTAATCCGTGATGATTTGCACGGATAATCGGAGCATCGTCAGTTACATCTCGCATTTATTCACTTGCCACAGATCTACGAAGGAGGACTGCGGCAAATGAATAAAGACAAACACACAGTATTTTGGTATAAACCTTAGTTTCAGTGTATACAGCTTGTCATATGTATTACCTCTAAACAAGATTAAGGTTTACATAAAAAAATTGAATAATGTTCAAGTTTCTGTGTTTCTGATTTCATTTGTGAAAAGTGAATGGCCAGTGCTCAGGTTATGTTCTGTGAGGCCCTCCTGCCTTCATTTGTGGTGAGAGAACTGAGCCAGGCGGGCGAGTGGTTAAGGCTCTGGTCTCGCATTCGGGAGGTCGCCGGTTCGAATCCCTTTCCGGGCATCCAGGTTTGGGTTTTACATGCTTTCCCCAAATCACTCCAGGCGAATGCCGGGATGTTTCCTTCAAAAGATCATGGCTGAATCTCTTCCTGTTCCTTGTCCCCCAGTCCCATCCCACCTCTAATGCCCTTGACGATGATGAGGTGTAAAGCCATAAGTAAAAAAAAATGTGGTGGCTGATGGGTTTACTTTCTCTAGCCTTGCTTAACTTCATTCCCTTTCATTTGAAATGTTCACCTTTTATCAATTCATCTTGTCTTTATGCTTCTGTTTCCTTCACTTCACTTCAGTACAAGTTACATTTATTTTCCAAGACACCATTTTTCACTTTTCTTTCAAGTGGCTATTTGTCCCAGTGCTATGCTGGTTGATAGGTGGCCTATATGAATTACAGCAGATTATCAGATATAGGAAATGTGTTGTGATACATGCGTGGGGCCAACAGGCAACAGTTGGAAGGATTTCCCCCGTGCGATGGTTGGAGTAGGTGGTTCAGGTGTTTTTAAGAGTGGTCTATTCCGAGGAAAAGGGTCCATATCATTGTTCACAATTCCCACAACTCCAACTGCTTCATTAACTGCTTCATAGTGTAAACACAGTTTTCTTGGAAGCTGTCACCCCCTTCTACTTCATAGACGCGAACTAGCTCATCAACACATCCTTGACAGCAGACATTTGCCTGGTTCAGCCTCCATTAACGTCTTACCACTGTTAAATGCATAATTTATTTTCATTTTATCATTATTTTATTGTAGTCTTCTTATAATTTTATTGGTGCAACCTTTATTATTTTTTTTTTTTAAATTACTGTTTTTATTATGACCCCTTTCTTAATTATTTCCAGTGTCTTCATGTGTCCATAGATGATATTATTTTATCCTCACCATTTTTACAATAATCATCGTTTGCCATTGATATGAAGATGACAAGATGGGTTAGGAATTACAAAATGGCTAGTGTGGTTCATTTTGGGACCGTAGTTACAGATCCTGCATCAAGAAAAGCATGAATTACTGGAATCTATTTTTGGTGTCTGAGGAATATTCACACTAGAAATAGATAGAACCTCAGAAAAGTGGATGTGAGATTAACTAGAGAGAGTTTGGTGCTGCAGGTGATGTAGGATGGCTTTTAATCATTTGGGTTTGGATGAAGAATGACGACATGAAACTCTACTCAAAGGTTTTCTGCACTTACTGAGACTTGTGGATAAGTGTTTAATGTTCACGCCTGGAGGATTCATGTTCAGTCCGCAGTCTGGCCTTCCAGATTTTTGTTTTGTGCATTGTCCTGATCCGTGCCTGGAGCGTGAGTGATTAATGCTCGGACGTGGCATGTGGGATGATACCAGTTGGGTCTCTTGTCTACTTCTCTAGTTTTTGGTTTTCCACGTTTCATGAAATCACTTTATGCAAGTTCTGGGATTGTTACTTGCAAGGACTGTTGCAGAATTCTTTCTTGATCCTTGTCCTATATCCTCTGTTGATCTCACAGTAAAAGAGCATAAGTCCATAGAAAAAGAAAGCAAGGACTAGGATTCCCAAGTGCACAAATGCTGGTACAGCTAATTCATAAAGGCCTTTCCCAATTCTCTTCTCATCCCGTGCTCACATTTTATCCCAACTCTAATGACTTGATTTTTGATGAGCAGTTAAGGCCCTCAAAAAATCCATCTCTTATGTTTCATCGAAACTGGATGCATGAGAGAATGTTCTATCAATCTGTCTTCTTCACTGCTGTAGCACGGAGTACTACACTGTCTTGCTGAAGCACTTAAACTAGTTTCCTGGCAACAACTTGTGAGGTACACAACCTCAACTTTTGTGATTTTAAAATTAGTTTTTTTTTATTTAATAATTATAATTGTAAATACTAACATTGAATTTGTAAGTTCCAAGGTCACAGAATGTCAAAAAAAATATACGAGATCTTTGGCGAATAAAGAACAGTTGAAAAGAGTTGAAGAAAAGGTTTTGTTGGAAGAGGATGAGTTGGTTTGAAGGGAAAATATATTGCGAGATGAGGTGAAAGAGAAAGGCTCAATGGAGAAGCCGCGAAGAATTGTGGTGGGATTAGTAATTGGAAAATATTAGCCTGAGGGCAGAGAAATTAGAGTAATGATAAAGATAATGAAATATGAATTTGTAATTGATAATTGGTTGTTATGTGGAAAATAGAAGATATAAGATGTTTTATTTAATATTGTAATAAAGACAAAGGAGTTGATTTTTAAGTTCGTGTGGTATGATTTTGTTAATACTGATTTGATTTACAGTGTGGGTATCGAAATAAATTCACCGACGGACAAAGAGGGATAAGTGAAATTCCTATGTACTGGTCTGACTCTGGAAACATGAGTAAAAGTATTATATTTAAGTGGATAAAATACATTTTCATATGTTCTAAAAAATAAAGAACCTTACAAACTCCTATTGGTACCAGCAAAAAAACAATACTTATTTCTGTCTCATTGTAATATTATCTCTGCTGTGCTAAATCTTATCATTGAGCTTGGTGGGTGAGCGGTAACATCTGGACATCACATTCTGGAGGAGGCAGGTTCGAATCCCCATCCGGGCACTCAGATTCTGGTGTTTTACGGTTTCCCCAAATCACTCCAAATGAATTCTGGAATGGTTCCACCAAGAAGGCCATGGCTGAATTCCTCCCTGTTCCTTGCTCCCATTCCCTTCCCACCGCTAATAACCTCGATGCTGACAGGGCATAAAGCCACAAATAGTTTTTTTAAAAAAAGGAATCTGCTCTCTCCCCAGAAATGCCAATGAGCTGTGGTAAGATCCATAAGAACAGCATACAAGCAGCCAACATAACACTCTTCATTCAGTCTGTAGTATATTGACTTTCTTCTAATGTACACGTCACCTTCCACTTCTTAGTAAAGCATACCCGTCAGGCATTTCTTGCTTTAAAGAGGTGTCTGTAACATTCCATTAATGGGATTATTAAAAGTATATAGGACAATAATTTTGAGAGAGTTATGTATTAAACATGTCTGATTTAGCTAATATCTAAAATTTATTTTGTACTGAAATGTTTTCGATGCGTTTACAGTGGGACACGTGTTAATGTCGATCAACGGCATCCTGATCACTGGGAGACAACTGGACGACGGAAGAGATGCGTTTGATGTGATGGGAAATGAAGAGAATTACCCACTCAACCTTAAGTTTGGGCGTCCTAAAATGACCACAAATGAGAAAATATTTTTAGCTAGTATGTTTTATCCTCTGTTTGCAATTGCAAGCCAGCTGAGTCCCGAACCGAGGAGTTCGGGGATAGAAATCCTGGAGGCCGATACATTTAAGCTGCACTGTTTTCAAACCCTGACAGGTTAGTTTTTGTTGTACAGCCTCGGATATACATTTTCCTTTGATCTACTGTGATGCCATTGTCTAGGATTACAGAAAATACCCAAGGTATAGATTTTTTGTTTTTGTTTTAAAGAAAGACTATATGACAGCAACTTTGCATTACTTAGATTTACGTGAAATCAGTAGATATTCAATACCTTGTACATTCATGTTTGTTGTTACAGTGATCATACCATCTTGATGAGTAAAAGTACAAAATAAAAATTATTTTTCTGAATAAGATACACAAAGTGCAAACTACTGTAACTTTGAGTTGTGTCAGAATACTGAATTTTACTGATGTTTACGTTTAAAATAAGATAGGATGGAGAAAAATAAACAGATACCCATCACTTACCACAGATGAAGGCAGGAGGGCGAGACGAACACGTAAAAACACAAACAAATTGCACAATATTTCGACATAAGTCTTAGTCATGTGAGAGGCGAGATATATGGCCGGGGGAAAGATGTGGTCACATCCCAACCCGCCACATGAATCATTCACATGACTAAGTGCAATTTGTTTTTGTGTTTTTACGTGTTCGTCTCGCCCTCTTGCCTTATCTGTGGTAAGTGACGAGTATCTGTTTATTTTTCCCTGTCCTATCTTATTTTCAGTGCCTTGCGGCAGTTTCTTTGTTTCCATTATCCAATTTATGTTTACATTTAACATGTAAATAGTAGTACGTTTTATTTCTGTCAGTATGTTACATGTTCTGCTATTGTTGTTTTTGTTTATGTTGAAATTAAGCTGAAGGCAAATTGGAAACCTGAATATGCTCTCATCAACGAATATAACTGAGGAAATAGTGAAAGAAAGTGAGAAGAACAGGATCAGTAAAACAACTTCTGTTGAAATGGGAATTAAACTGGGATTAAGAATAGGAGGAGGCTTATTGTACAAAAAGGTCTGAACAGCCATATTCTCAAGCTGTCTGTCCACGAGGGAACAATCAAGGTCGCTATTACTTCAGACAGAAAACTCGATTTCTTTTTTGACATTTTGCCTCAGGTGTATTGCTTGAATGAGCAGAGGTTGAAATTCTTCGGATGCTTCAAAAAACAGACTTACTGTGAAAATCTGATTGTTAAAAGTGCACAAGGTGGAGTAAACTGAAGCGGATGTGAGACTGCGTTAAGAAATCAAAATGTGGAACATGAATTCATCCTTGATTTTTGTGCAAGAAATAATTTGATTATTAGTAATAGCTAGTGAGGAAATGATTGAAGGGAAGAATTGTAGAGAAAGTCAAATATTAGAATATATGATACTAAGGAAAAAGGAAGTGGCTTTTAGGCAATAAATGTAACAATTGATGGGGAAAATAAGCCATCACTCACCAAAGTTAAATGCTGTGAAGAATATATGAAGCAGATAATTTATTGTAGATATAAATTGTAAGGTATATGTTTAAATGAAGAGATCAGCACATGATTGGAAGACATGGATGGTTGCATCAAACTAGTCAAGAAACTGATGAAAGCAAAAAAAAAAAAAAAAAAAGTTTTAGAAGAAAGTCTCATATGGTGATACAGTTGGGGTGGTAGATTATATTCTGATTGACAGATCTGTGAGTTAATGCAATATGTAAAGCGATAGTGAGCAATGCATTTAAATAAGAAGCAGAAGGAAAAAATTATAAAGTACCCAAAACCAAATTATGGAAACACTCAGAACCTCAAAAAACAAAAAAAAAAACCCAGAGAAGTATGTCATTAAAGTGAAACAGAAAATACCAAAAATTTAAGTACCGTCTGGACGCAAAGAAGGAGAAAGACTTAAAAGGGTCAATCGTAACTGCAAACGCTGTAATCTCTGATTGGCAAAGTAAAACGAGATAATCTAGAAAGAATTAAAATGGGAATGGAATTAAAACCTCAAAAGCATCACAAAACAGATAAACCATGAAAAATCAATCCTATTTAAATGAAGAAATTTTGTATATCTAAAAAAAAAACAAGAAAAACTGTAATAATTTTGATTAAGAAGTTACAAGACCTGCAAAGACAGAAAAAGCTGTTAATATGAAATAGAATATAACAAAAAATAAAATAAAAGAACACCCAAGAAATAAAAGGAAAGTCTCAGCAGGGACTGTAGCTGTAGAATGTGAAGATGGGGAGATTGTGCGTGATATCGACAAGCTAGTGGGAAAATGATAAACTGCTCAATAAAAATAAAACTCGGTCAAAGATGAGGAAACAAACAAAGTTTATTAGCGTAAGAGGATTGTTGTGGAAGATTTTTCCTAGTCAGAAGTAGAAAAAGAAAGGAGAGGGAAATTAGATCCAATACTCAACAAATATATAACTACCCTGTTAACAAACATCCCCCACTGTCGAGTCCTCGGGGTACAGCGGGCAAAATTGGAAGTGAATCCGACGGCTGCAATTATTAATATAAAAGAGTTTTAGACATAGAGAATCAAGGATGAAATGGTTTGATGTTATATAAGGTGTAAGGAAGAGGAAAGTAGAGGCAGGATAGTAGGTCATATTTTGAGACATACTGGATTGTTTAATTCGTTAGTGGAGGGAACAGCCAAAGGTAAGAACTGCAGAGGAAGATAGAGATTGGAATATATGAAGGAGATAATTGGGGACGTGGGTTGTAAGGGGTGAGTTGGAATGAAAAAGTTACTGGATGATAGGAAAGGATGGAGGATTGCATCAAACCAGCCAAGAGAGTGATGGAGGCAAAAAAAATAATAATATTTCAAGAGGAAGATCAAGAGATAGCTGGCTGAAGTAAGTAGAGAAAGAACTGGCAAGTTCCTGTCTAAAGATAATCATGACCACAAGCTGACACTCGATTTCAGCCACTGTGGTACAAAAAGGTTTTCTTTTCTAGGTAAGGGGGGTCAGGGATTGGAATAAGTTACCATGGGAAATGATAAATAATTTACCAAAAATGCTAAAAGAATTTAAAGTTGAAATTTGTAGAGGCCAAAAGTTGAAAGGGGAAAAATGGGTGTGAAGGGAAATTGCCACCAGAGCGTGCAATGCATCTTAAATAAATTAAATTAAATTACTAGCAAGATGAGGAGTTATACAAGAGAGGTCGCTAGAGTGGAAAATTGAAGATGTTTACTACAAAAGACAAACCTGAAGGTTTTTTTTATATTGTGATCCGTTGGTGTAGTGAATTCCTAAAACTTCAAATTATGTGCATGTATTGTAAGATGATTCACAGTGTAATAGAGAATAGAAATGTGTTGCTATTCTTGTCTTGAAATTGGCTACTATAGATGATTTCATTATAGCTCCATTTAGAAGTTGTTCAAAGTATTGTTTCCTGTATAAATTTGTCGTGTATTCATGACACAGTATTCTCCATTGTTTTTACTGGTGTAAATGATTTTTAATTGTCTCTTCCTTTGTTAGGAGTCAAGTTCATAGTGATAGCAGAACCCCAGCAGCAGGGAATGGAAGTATTACTGAAAAGGATTTACGAGCTGTATGCAGATTATGCCTTGAAGAATCCATTCTATTCTCTGGAATGCCGATTAGATGTGAACTGTTTGATACCCACCTCCAAAGCCTTCTTGACACTGTGGAAAAACAGGGCATCACCAATGTGTAAATGTGACAGTATTTATTTACTCAGAGTGTGTTTATATACAATAAAAATTAAGTATGTTCTGTTTTTTTGTAATAAAAGTTAAAAATCTCGTCTTCCTTTATTTTCTTCGTGAAAACACCCTACACTTGTTTCCCAGGATTCCACAAATTGTTACAGAGATAGAGCCTTGGTTAGAGGAAGGCCTGTTCAGACGCCGAGGTTTTACCTGATGTTTATAGTGTGTACTGCAGACGTAGAAGAGGAACTGGTAGAGTAACAATATAGTCTTCTTGGATTACTAGGCAAGTGAGCGAGGTATTTTCACACAATATTTCGGTGACTGGAAAATCTGTCGCCATCTTCACCAGAAGAAGTAACCCGAGAATATATTAATTCTCCACACCAAAAGAAAGTTCATTCTTATGTATGATTGAGTACTCATATTGATTAGCACTACCATTGTTCGATGCTTTTCGCATCCATTAACGATCAAAATGCTGATAGTTCAACAAAAGAACAGACGGAAACTTCCGACGTGCAGGAGTTGAGTAATTCTGTATAATTTAAGATTTTCCCTGATGTTAATTCCATCCAAAATGATTTCCCAATGTACCATTATAGGGGCGAATGTTGGTTTTTGTTCTTTCTGCAGAGCATATTTTGAAGGGCGGCATTTATAGCTGACTGTTTGACAGTTTCAACTGATGATTAAGATTTTTGACACCTCGGGAAGAAACTTTGGGTTCATAAGCAAGATTTGACAAATGGTCTGCACCCGGGAGACCACTAACCTGTGGTGCAAAAGAGGTTTTCATTAGACAGTGCAACTGTGTGTTTGAAAGTGGTGAGGGTGCGTTGTGCCAGCACCTTCCTAGGAGGTGTTGGTTGTTATCGAAGGAGGTGGGTGCGGTTGGTAAATGTTAGAGCAAGCTGCAATATCTCGGTGGGAAGCTAGCCATAGTGGTGTTATCAGTTTTGATGTGCAGCTAGGAGGCATCAACCCATAGGCTTTAATTTTACTGGCTCGCTGTTTCAGAGCAGGGTTGTAATGGAGGCCATCTTTTCAGATTCGGATACAGATGTGGATGTTCAGTGCGTGGCCTCTGCGGAATCAGATGTATTGCAGAAGCAGAAGTGAAAAATAAATTTATAGTTATTTAGATTTGAATATTTTATCAAAAAATAAACTTAAAATCAAAATAAGTATTTTTTTTTTAAATCACAAATTGCACATTTCCTATTTTTGTATAATATTGTTTTATCTTTGCCTCACCTTTCAACAACAAAAAACGTGGGATGGTTACACAACTGAATTAAATTATTTTGATAAATATGCACACCATCTTTGTCGTATGAACCTTGCGTAGCTTGCGGCTCGACTAGCGACAAACACCAAGCCATGCCACCGCATGTCTCTGTGCCCACCATCTGCCTTTCCACCACTATACTGGCCCATTCGCAGTTAAACTTGGGTGATGATCTGATTTAGGATTCTTTTTGGGCTATGAAAGGGGTTGCAGGACTGTTTGAAAGATGTGTTGGATGTTGCTGGACTCCTGGACAGCCAATCCGGATCCCTGCCATCCAACAAGCTGTGACATTGGATGGTGATTGGAGGAAAGATCATTAAAGTTTGCGGTGTGCCGCGAGAAGGTACGAGTGGAAAGGACTGCTTGAAACATCTTGTGGGACCCCTACTAGTAGTGTGAATGGGTGTACGCATCGTATGGTAGTGCCACACCAGAGGAGTTTGAATGTTATACATTAAAAAGAGCAATGGCTCTAGTGATCCTTCACAAATTGAACAATGTGCCTGCTGCCGTATTAGGAGCACCCGTCAGCTTTCAGAGTATACTTTTGTTCCTTTCAAACGTTTCTGTGTGTTTGAGTATTTGTGTCTCTTTGCTTACACGTGTTTTCTATGAAGGTGAAGTTTTGCACGGCTGCAAGAGGCACAAATGTATCGCTTCACAAGTAAGTATGCATTTAAATAAGTCCTGAATACTATCTTAACCCCTGATCTGACAGTGTTGATTACATGTTTAATACATTATTTTGATAAAACTCTGCTCCAAGATTTGCATAAATTAATGGAGTGGTTGGCTAAAATATGCCAGAACCGTTTTATTCCCTCAAAACATGGGGGACTGATTGCCCTGCAGCAAGCATTGTATACATAGGCAGAATTGCTGAAAAATTTATGAGGAATGAATTCATTCATTGCGATTTGAAAGTAATGTATGGTAATTTTAAACAAAAAGTTTCTATTTACCAGGAATGTAATTTTAATAATTTGTCCACTGAACTGGGGGATCACTTGTTTGAAAATGTTTATCCTGAAAATTATGTTATCCTACTTTGAAAGTTACTGATATGTAAGACTGAGACACATGTTGCAAAAATTGATAATGAAAAACAGGTGTCTATCAGATAGAAATTAAACAAAACTGTGCTGTTTTATAATGAAAAAATGTTACTTTCTTGTATTTACTTTCATTATATTCTAATCTGAATGATATAATTTGAATGATGATTGTATAAAATTAATGCAGACATTGGCATGTTACCAACAAAACTAGTGGTAGTTATTTATTTTATTTATTTATCAATCTTGTTTCATGGATCCCTGCTGAGGAAGCACCTCTGGGATGTGAAACATGTCGTGGTTAATATACATACATACAATATGAGTCATAATCATAGTAAAAAACAATTATACGTTACAAAGAAAAATAAAGACAATAAAATATCATAAATTTTTACAACTGTGATTTGCAAAAGACATATTGAATACAATTAATTGTTTTGTTCAAATTCTTGAATGGAGTAGAAGGAGTTGCCAATAAGATACTCTCTCAGTTTTTCTTTAAATATATCTTTATTTTCTGCAAATTGTTTTATACCCTTGGGAAGTTTATTAAACAGATGTATACCAGAATAATTTACTCCTCTTTGTACTAATGACAGAGATGTTTGTGGTTTGTGCAAGTTATTTCTGCTTCTTGTATTGAGATTGTGTATCTGTGAATTAGAAGTAAACAGGTTACAATGATCTATGACAAAGCACATGAGAGAATATATATACTGAGAACTCATTGTAAGAGTTTTTTTAAAAAAAGTTGTCTGCAAGAAGTTCTTGGTTTTACCCTACACAACATCCTAATAGCTCTTTTCTGTGCTATAAAAACTGTTTTACTTTGTGAAGAGTTTCCCCAAAAAATTATGCCATATGACATTACTGAATGAAAATATGAGGAGTAAACCTGTTTCGTTAATTCTAGATCTGCTGTTAGAGAAAGTGTTCGTATTGCAAAGGTGGCACTACTTAACTTCTTCAGTAGTGAAGTGATATGTTCATGCCAAAAGAGAGGAAAAAAATAGAATGAAAAGTTGCTTTAGCATGCAAGATTATAATTTCAAACCAGGAGATGCACTTGCAAGTAACATGTAATGTGAAACAATATATTTTTTGGCCTTGGCAAACCATGGTAAAATTTGATCAACAAGGAATGAATGGTGCTTGTATTTCCTAGAGCCGTGTGCTATATTGTTAAGATTTAGAAGGGATAGATCTTAGAGTAAAAAAGAACAAAAAGAGGTAAACAGGTTCATAATAGAAAAGGCAAACGTTTCTTTCTTCGAGTTGTAACGTCCTTTTTGACTCGGACTGTATGTGTATAAATAAGGCAATGTTCGTGTGCGTCCGATTTACTTGCGGTTTGTTGCAAAATGGTTCCCGTTGTCTGAAGGAAGTTTAAAGCTATGAAATCCTCGAACAGATTTGTAGAAAGAAAGTAAAATTAAATTTAAAAAAAAGAGATTGCATCTCTATATTTATGAAGCGCAATGTTATGCATGTTAAATTACCAAACGATTCTTCTGCAGTACAGTTTGCAGGGTTGCCAACTCAAAAAAATTTTACCCCTAAAACTTATGTCAAAACCCCTAAAATCACCCAAATTAAGTTGAAAAACCCCTAAAAGAATAAAAACTATATATTGATTAGTAATATTTTTGATTTATAAATTAATCAATATTTCTAACACCATTTCGTTTTGTTCTGATTGTACAGAGCTTTTGAGATCATTATGTTTAGTACAAAGCTTCACAAGTTCCTATCATTTGATACCCCTGTCCTGCCCAATTTATCTAAATAAACGCAATTTATGTATATAAAAAACAATTTGTTTATTATCCCGATCTGTAACCCTGATCCCTGATTTTTTTTTTCTTTTTACCTTCTTCCATCCCGATTTTTAACAAACCTGACATTATTTGTAGGGTAGTTATTGAAAATAAAATACTTCTTATGAATTTCATCGAAGAACAGTTACAGTTGTAATTCAATGGCGCCGACCATCATGTGGAAAAAGACGACAAATAGTAAATACAATATTGTATAATATTACCTGATTCATAATGAAAACAAATTATAAAAACGTAATGAAACTACCTTTTAAATCTGGATCTTTCCCACGTCTTTGTATACTTTTGACTGTATTTCTTTAATTTCTTATACATGATTAACAAACTGTTTGTCGACACACTACAGGATACACACAACAGCACAGAAATAACTAACGGCTACATTGTTGCATGTTGGCTGTTGCCGCAACAACTAAAGTCTTTCCATAGGGAACCGAAACAATTATATGTCCCTGGTAAGACATTAAACGCTGAATCTAAAACAAATATGTATCAGAAACAAAAATTTTATTCTGTGATCAGAAAAATATATTGTCATAGAGAAGTCCGAATTCTTAGTAACGAGGATCTGTACGAAGATTTGATGTCGCTATTTACATATTCAACAAATAAATACAAGAAATCATAAAGGATCTAAAAAAAAATACCTAAAAATTCCCCTAAAATTACAAAGCCCCTAAAAAAATCCCATCAAGGTTGTATACCCCCTAAATTTAGGGGGAAACCCCTAAGTTGGCACCCATGACAGTTTGCTATAACCGGAATATGTACAATGCTCTTTGCCGCCGGGTCGCATTTGCTTATCATCTTTGGCAATTCTTTTATTATCGTTTCATTAAATTGTACCGTGCGGCTTTATATGTATTTAATTATCTAGTTCTTTTTCGGCATAAATTGCTGAATGCTTTTTTTCAGCCTTTACATATTTTGGTAAACATTATAATAATTAATAAAATCCTCTCGGGGTAACTAGCCGAGTGAGTCCGTTGGAGAGAGAGAGACGACGTTTCGGCAGCCATAAGCCCTGCCAACTCACATCTCAAAAGACAACAGCGGCAGAGGTTATGGCCACCGAAACGTCGTGTTTTATACATGGACTAACTCGGCTAGTTACCCGAGGGGATTTTATTCATATTCAGCTCTGAGAAAACCTCGAGTCTTTCATTATAGCAATTATTTACGAAGACGCGTAAGAAATTAGGTTAACAATATACTTTTTCTATAACGGTTTTTTTTGTCACAAGCCATTATCTCCCTACCGAAATCGATAAGTGAAGTATCAGTTTAAAGATTACATATCCGCTTTGGTTAAAACATATATTAAGAAAGGAATTTTTCGGAATTCGACCCTTAAAGGGCAGAAGTATCAATGTTTCTACAACGCGTTTCTGTGTCACGAGCCATTTATCTTCCTTGATATCTAACCGATACAGATAAATGAGGTATCATTTTAAAGATTGAGGTCACCGCTTTGGTCACAATACATTTTGAAAAGGGATTTTTTCGGAATTCGACGCGTAAAGGGGAAAAGTATCATTATTTCTATAACTTATTTTTTTGTCACGAGCATTTTATCTTCCATTAATATCTAACCGAAATCGATAAGTATGGCTTTTTGTTGGTGATAAGATCTCCGCTTTGGTCACATATTTGAGGACAGGAATTTTTTGGAATTCAACCCTTAAAGGCCAAAGTATCATTATTTCCATAACGTGTTTTTGGTTACGAGCCACTTATCTCCCTTGACAGCTCACCGAAATCGATAAATGATGTATCATTTAAAACATTAAGGTCTCCACTCAGGAAACATTATAAATTAAGAACGAAATGTTTCTCAATTTGACCGTTAAAGGGCAAAAGTAATAACCGTGAAAGTCGCGCGTATGAGACAGTTCAGAGCTAAGACGCTAGATAGCAGTAGCAGATATCACAGAGATATCAATAAACTGCTTCACTGGCGTCGACTTTTCTTACGCAACTATTACACTAAACAATTGATACAAACGAGGTGGTTCTTGATTCATCTCATTACAAACCACCAACCTTACTATTGATCGTGTTCGCGAAATCTTCGCACGGTTGATGCAGTATGGGAGCCTCCCTAGTTTTTGCGTGGCAGTCGTTCTGAGAGAGACCTCGTAGAGCTTGTCCCCTAGAACAGCTGCCGATCGCCTCCCCCGCAGCGTGGGAATGTCGCGCCTTCCTGTCGCCAGCCTCCGGGCACCGTCCGCGCCTCCTTGGCAAGGCCGCCGGCACCGGAAATACTTGCGGCCAGGAACCACACACACCGCCCGCTATCCGCATACCTAACATCTCCTCCCACACTGTGCAGCCTGACCTCTGTACCGCTTCTAAGTTCCACTACTCTCTTACAGTGTTCACTCGGGATCAACCACTGCAAAGCGTTCATATTTTCACTCTTTTATTCCTTTTTGACCGGATTAATAACACGGAAGAAACACTACCTCCTGTTCAAAGTATGTAGTTTGCCTTTCTTATCCTCCACCGCTGAAGAGGGTCTGCTGCATAAGACGAGTAAGCTGTACGTAAAGGAGCGTCCACAAACTACGTGCTCCGTCAAAAAGGGGAGGGGGGGGGGGGGAGCTACGCTGGACTACGTGGGGAGGGGGGGGGAGGATGTTTCAGAGCCAAGACGCCTAGCTTTTCATTGACATTATTTGTCACAGTTGATAAGGTAAAGAACACAAAACAGCCTGTGAACATTTATTTTCGTCATTTAATTATCTCTGTATGAAATTTACGATCAAGAGAAAATAATACAAAATGTTTTCTGCATTCAATAGGGGGAAAAAAGCTACGTGGGAGGGAGGGCGGT
>CM061919.1:267980234-268146588 GCA_031002005.1 Vandiemenella viatica
GTGGTAGGTCTGGTTGTGTACACATCTTTTCCTTTGCCATTTGTCTCAACTCTATCATGAGTGAGGTTACTCACTGAAGTATTGTAAAGTGTGTTTGCATTTTCCTGTTCTCCTGCATTCCAGAGACAGGATTTATTCCCTATCTTTCCTTATTTTCAATCTTTAAATTAGAAATACATAATGGTAATGTACCAGACCAATATAAAATGGTTACTAACTTGATTACATTGAAATAAAGAGAAATGAATCTTTCTTACTGCTGTCATAGTGAAATGCTGTTAATTCCTGACTTATACAGGGTAAGTCATAGAAATCTTTCCAATTTTTAAAGAGGTATGTAATAAACGCAGAGCGAGATGCAGTGAAAATTTTATTATTATTTGAAATAACAATGAATGCATTTTTAATTTACTTTGTTTTGAAAATGATATCTTGTAAATGTTTACGTCTGTTGTCCAAACACTGACGGAGTCTATCGCGGAAGTTGTCTATGACTCTGCGAATCGTACTGAGAGGAATCACATTGATTTCTTCAGTGATGGCAGCCTTCAGTTCATCGATAGTTCGGGGACGATGCGCGAACACCTTTTCCTTGAGGTAACCCTAGATAAAAAAATCTCAGGCGAGTTTGGGAGTCACTGAATGTCACCTCGCAAAGAGATAAAATGACCGGGAAACATTTGTTTCAGAATTTCTATGGAATGACGCAATGTATGGGCCATCTTGTTGGAACAAGATGTTGTCATTGTCACGGTCGTGCAATAATTCATCCGATTTCGGTTTTAAAAGAATTTCAAGCGAGCACACATCACTGTCACAGCTTGACCATTTTCTTTGAAAAAGTAGGGACCCCGGACACCAAAAACTGCAACAGCGCACCACACTGTCACTCGAGGGCTGTGGTGTGGTCGTTAGTGAAGGTTCCGAGGGTTTTTCTGAGCCCAGTGTTGGAAAGTTTGTTTATCTACAGTTCCGGCCAGGTGAAAACGGGCCTCGTCACTACAGGTCAATACAGCAGTATGAGGGATATTCTGCAGAATGTCGCGGCACAAATTTGTTCGTGTGTCTAAGTCTCTTGGACTATCAGCATCTTGTATGGGTGTAGTTTAAGGTCTCTTTGGACGATTCTTCTGATAGTACTGGCAGATAACCCAAGTGCAGCAGCGTGTTTAGGAATAGAACGCTGGGGGGATTGTTGAATTGAAGCCCGCACTGTATCCACGTTTTCCGCTGACATTGATGTCCAGATTTGGCCTAGTGGTTTTCTTTTTAATGCCAAAGATGTCTCTTTAAAATTAGATACATAATTCCTAATTGTTGGTGCAGTGGGAATGGGATCTACATCTATACTCTGCAATTCACAAATACTGTGGGTGGCAGAGGGTGCTAAGCACCAATCCTAATTCTGCGCATTCCAATCCCGAACAGATCGAGGAAAGAAGGAATACATAAATGAATCCGTACGGCATCTTATTTCTCTAATCTTATCCCTCCTGTCATTGCGACCCAAATAGGTTGGCGGAAGAAGTATTTCATTGCACTCTTAACTTAAAGATTTTCCCATATTCTCCAGCAAATTCAAACGAAAACGACGTCGTCTGTCTGCCAAACAATCCCAGCCCAACCCACGAATCAGCTCTGTGACACTTACGTAAGGACTGTAACTAGCAGTCACGAATCGAGCGGCTCTTCTCTGTGCTTTCTCTAATGTGTCAATCAATCCCTTACAGTACGGATCCCAAATTCCATAACAGTATTCCAAATGCGGACGCACTAGTGTTTTGTACGCTATTTCCTTTGTATGAGCATTACAACTTCTCAAAATACGTCCTATGAATCGTAGTTTGGAATTAGCTTTGCCTACAATGGAGGTTATGTGCAAGTCCCATTTCATGTTTCTTTGTACTGTTACGCCTAGATACTTCAGGGAATCCACAGTGTCAACAATTGAATTGTTAACTTTGTGACGACCATGAGCAAAATGTACACGAAATGCACTCTGTGTTTTGATTACGGATCCGCCATTTTGAATGTACTCTTCCACTACGGATGCTCGGTGTTGTCCCGACCAAGCCATTTCTCACACTGCAAACTGCATGTCATGGTGTGTCTAACGGCACTATCCCCACCCTTCTACTCCCGCCCGTGTTCGGGCAACGACCTAATGAAATCGGAAAGATTCCTATGGCTCGCCCTGAACTTAATTTGATAGGCTGAAACAACTGTCCTGCTACAGGCTTGCCATCTCTACTTAATATTAATCATTGAAATAATTTCCACATGATGATAACTCAGTAGAGCAATTCATGCATGCTTTAATAGAAATAAAGTTTTTGTAACAGTTTCCATCTGGAAATTGTCAGTAGTTCTTAAACGCATGTATGAGACATCCTTCTTTCCCCAACTAGCTTTTAGAAAACCATGAAAGATATTTCAGCCATTCTCGTCTTTCCGAAGGTGTTCTTAAAGCCTTAATTATTTTTTTCTTACTAGTTTGTTAGAATTTTAGTTTATGTGTGCTATTAACCATGTAAGTAGGACTCAAAATGTGGCAGAAAGTAAGAGTGTGAAAGCAGATGTTAGGTAAATCACTTGGTTTTCAGGATATTGTTTAGCCAAAATTCTCATTTCAGAAGCAGACAGTCAGATACATGGTCCAAAAATTCAGACTTCTGGGGTGAATTCACCCTCAACTGTAGTTGAAATTGGCTCTTCAGGGAAAAAAAATCCAGGAAAGAAAAAATCTGTAGAAACAATTGGTAATAACTGACTTCTAAACTTAATGTATTTAAACCAGAAATATTTAGTTTTAATATGGTACTAACAAAATGTGTAATTGATATTTCAGAAAGTTGGAAGGGAAACCCCAAACCCAAGAAACCAATTTCCAACAAAACCAAGAAAATTGTACAGCCCATACCTCTCGACATAACGGGCAGACCCGTGTTTCCAATAGTGCTCGGAGGATTGACAGTCCACAGCCTCGGAGAGGTAAGAAGAGAGGGTGCTGACAAATCTGATAAATGGAACACTAAAAATACATTAATTACCAAGTTCACGGTTGATAGCTGTAGCGAGCGACCAGACAGATGTTGAGATCTGAGAGGAATACCAACATGTATCATAGAAGAAATCATGCTGGTGTGGAAACATACGAAACACTTTTAAAAAAGCACACTGCACCTTCTGCTTTTGCACACGATACCTTTCCTCTGTTAAACCTTACGTTATTAAGCTAACAAGCTTCCTCCCTTTCCTACACAACCGTTATCAGCCAGTCATATTTAAACGGGAGAGGTATGTAATTTTCTTTGAGATTGAAAGTTTCTGTAGCCCTACAACAAAATCACTGAAAACGTCTCACAGCCTGCTGATATCATCATTATTCGAAACCTGGTAATCGATATCTGTGAATACCATTTTACTTCTCTGGCACTGTGTAATTGCTGTTCAGTTCCATTGTTAATCTCTTTGCTATCTCACTATTCGCAGTAGCATTTGAACAATCGCCGAGTGCAGTAGCGTATTTTGTTGTTGTATTTTATCTGTAGTGGTGTGGGTATTTGATTAGTGTAATCTCTGAGTGTTTACATTTTGTAAACAGGGGTCGTTAGTAGCGTTTGAACAGTCAGCGAGTGCAGTAGCGTATTTTGTTGTTGTTTTTTATCTGTAGTGGTGTGGATATTTGAATAGTGTAATCTCTGAGTGTTTACATTTTGTAGACAGTACTAGTTAGTAGCGTTTGAACAGTTGCCGATTGCAGTAGCGTATTTTATTGTTATATTTTATCTGTAGTGGTGTGGGGATTTGATTAGTGCAATCTCCGAGTGTGTATATTTTGTAGGAAGTACAGGTTATTTCGAGTTTCTGTTCCTTTTTTCTATACTTTTTTTTCTTTTTCTTTCTTTTTTGCGTTTTTCAAAAGCAGTATGTCTAGGGACTGTGATTGCTGTGTGCAGACGCGAGCTGAGGTGGCTGATCTGCGCGCACAGCTTGCAGCTGTGTTAGCGAAAGTTACACAGCTGGAAGCTGCCGTAAAAGGGTGCAGCAGATGTGATGTTGGGGAAACCGATATAGCCATGCCTATCACAGATTCTCCCATATCTACCGTCGTACCTGCAACCCAGGCTGAAGTGTTGGATGCTGTGTCGCGGTCGCCTGTCGGTGTCTGGCGTATAGCTTCTAGACTCCAAAGCCGCACACGGGGGCAGTCGAACAGGCTTAAAGGCCAACACGCTGAACTTGTTCGTCTGTCCAACCGGTTTGATGTATTGTCGGAGGCTGACTCAGTCCCACAATTATCATCCTGCGAGTTGACGGCCCCTCAGCCCGCCAGGTCTGAGCAAATGCAGAAGGGCATTCTGGTAGTTGGGAGCTCTAATGTTAGGCGGTTATTAGAGCCCCTTAGGGAAATGGCGGATTCCTCGGGGAAGAAATCCAACGTCCATTCTGTGTGTATTCCGGGTGGCCTGATCCGCGATGTGGAACTGGCCATCCCGGATGCCATAGAAGGGACGGGGTGTAGCCAACTACAGATTGTGGCTCATGTCAGCACCAATGATGCTTGTCGCCTTGGGTCGGAGGTTATCCTCTCTTCCTTCCGGCGGCTAGCTGAAAGGGTGAACTCTGTGGCCAGTGACCGCAAGATATCGGCAGATCTAACCATCTGTAGCATCGTAGACAGAGTTGATTGTGGACCTCTGGTTCAGATCCGTATTGAGGGGCTGAACCAGAGACTGCGACGTTTCTGTGATGACATTGGCTGCAGATTTCTCAATCTTCGCCATAGGGTCGAGTCTTGTAGGGTTCCCCTTAATAGGTCAGGTGTGCACTACACACGTTAATCGGCTACACGGGTGGCAGGGGCCGTGTGGAATGCACTGGGTGGTTTTTTAGGCTGAGGGAGGAAGACCCGAAACACGAAATTCAGTTACGGGCAACCCAATCAGATGCAACACGGGAATGTAGGAGCAACGTAAAAGAATCTCAACAGTTAAAAGTTCTCGTAATTAACTGTAGAAGCGTTTGCAACAAACAACCGGAACTAGAAAGCGTTATTTGTAGTACAGAAGCGGATATCGTTTTCGGTACAGAAAGTTGGTTGAAACCGGAAATAAGTTCCGCCGAAACTTTTAAAGATAGCATGAACGTTTTTCGTAAAGACAGATTACATTCTCATGGAGGTGGGGTATTTATAGCTGTGAGTAAATTTCTCCCATGTAATGAAATAGACGTCGATACGATCTGTGAAATCATATGGATTAAACTCAACGTTGCTGGGTCAAAACTCATCATAGGCGCCTTCTACCGTCCACCCGATTCCGACATAGTTATCGTCGAGGAGTTGAGAAATAATGTAAATAGTATAGCTAGCCGTTTTAAGGATCATGCTATGATTCTAGGAGGTGACTTCAATCTGCCTTATATTGACTGGCGTAATTACGTTCACATCACAGGTAGCAGGGATAAGGCAGCTTCTGAAGTAATTCTCGGGTTGTTGTCAGATAATCATCTCGAGCAGCTAGTTAATGAACCTACGCGGTGTCATAACGGTAGCGAAAACATTTTAGACTTGCTGGTTACCAACAGGCCAGAATTATTCACCGACGTTTCAACGACCACAGGAATAAGCGATCACAAAGCGGTAATTGCGACTATCAAATTAATGACCAAGCGAAAAAGGAAAAAAGGGCGAATTGTATACAGATTCAATAAGGCCTCAAAGGAGTATTTTAGAACCTACCTGAGGAATAATTACCATAACTTCAAGTCAGCAAAGGACACCGTTGAAGAGATGTGGCATTGTTTTACACATATAGTCAGGGAAGGCATGGAAATATATATACCAAAGCGGACAATAAAGGGGGAGAATGATCCACCATGGTACACATGCGAAGTCAAAAGATTACTCAAAAAACAACGGAAAATACACGCACGCCCAAGAAGGAAGGGGTGTCGCAGTGATTTAGAAACCTTAGCTGATTTAAGAGGTCGTATTAAGAATGTAATGCGCGAGGCCTTTAACGATTTTCACTCCAACTCTCTCTCTAAGAGTCTCACAGAAAACCCAAAGAAATTTTGGTCGTATGTACGAAAAGTTAATTGTACCAACAGCAATATTCCAGCACTAATTTGTGAAGGTTCCGAGGTTAATGAAAGCCGCAATAAAGCTAACGTACTAAATACTGTATTCAAAAATTCATTTACAAATGAACTTAAGGATAGTATTCCCGTTTTCCCACGCCGTGGCGAGTCGGTGATGGAATCATTACGAATAGATACTGCAGGTATCATTAAGCAATTAGAGCTCCTGAAGTGGGGGAAAGCACCGGGCCCGGATGGAATTCCAGTAAGAGTATTTTCAGAGTATGCGGTGGAAATCGGGCCATTTCTGTCTGATATATTCAGTAAATGATTAGAAGAGCGAAAAGTACCTTCAGAGTGGAAAATCGCGCAAGTAACTCCGATTTTCAAAAAAGGTGATTGAAGTGATCCTGGGAACTATCGTCCCATATCTATAACATCTGTTTGTAGTAGAGTTATGGAGCATATTATATGCTTGAACATTATGAATTTTCTATATGATAATAATTTGCTTACAACAAATGAACACGGATTTCGGAGGAAAAGATCATGTGAAACACAGCTGGCCCTATTCACACACGACGTAATGAAAGTTATCGATACAGGTTCACAAGTAGATGCAATTTTTCTAGATTTCGAGAAAGCCTTTGACTCTGTGCCACACAACCGCCTTTTAGCGAAGCTTCGAGCGTACGGTATATCGGATCAGCTTTGTGAATGGATAAAGGATTTTCTAACTGGTCGGTCGCAGTATGTTGTCGTTGAAGGAGAAAGTTCTTCTAATCTAGATGTTACATCGGGTGTACCTCAAGGAAGTGTAATAGGACCACTTCTTTTCTTAATTTTTATAAACGATCTCGGAGACAAATTGAAAAGCCTTTTTAGATTGTTTGCAGATGATGCGGTTATTTATAGGGAAGTAAGAAATTTGGCTGATTGCTTAGAAATTCAGCGCGATCTGGATGTTATTTTGGCTTGGTGCGCTGAGTGGCAACTTACTCTAAATTGTAAAAAGTGCAAGACAATGAGCATAACTAACAAAAAGAATCCAATTGTTCAAAAATACGAGTTAAACAATTTTATGAAATATTTGGGAGTAACAGTACAAAGGAATATGAAATGGGACATACACATTAATTCGTTAGTAGGTAGAGCAAATTCTAGGCTGCGATTCATAGGTCGAATCTTGAAAAATTATAATGAACAAACAAAGGAGATAGCGTACAAATCTCTTGTGCGTCCACATTTGGACTATTGTTGTGCCATTTGGGATCCGTTTCGTAAGGGGTTGATCGAAAGTATTGAGAAAGTACAGAGAAGAGCCGCTTGATTCGTGACCGCTTGCTACAGTCCTTATGAAAGCATCACAGAACTGATTAGTAGACTAGGTTGGGAGTCTCTGGTAGATAGACTACACACGTTTCGTTTAAACTTATTGGAAAACATGCGTACTCCCACTTTCACTTTTGAGTGTGGTGAAATACTTCTTCCACCAAACTATTTGAGTCGGAAGGACAGGAAAGATAAAATTAGAGAAATAAGGTGCCGGACTGATTCTTATATGAATTCTTTTTTCCCTCGTACCATTAGGGATTGGAATGCACAGCAAAGAGATTAGCTTTGGTGCTGAGCACCGTCTGCCACCCACAATTTTGTGAATTGCAGAGTATATATGTAGATGTAGATGTATAATGAAACTGAGAAAAAAGGAAGTGGCTTCTAGGCAATTTAAATAATAAAGGAAAGGGAAATTAACCCATCACATACCAGAGTTGACAGCTGCAACGAGAGAAAACACAAACACAATATTTCGGTGTTAACCTTCTTCGTATAGTAGAGAAATGAGCCATAAAAAATCATATGAGGAAAGTAACTGTGATTTGGGCAGCTAAAATCTAAAAATTTATGTAGACTTCTAGAACCTATTTGATCAACTCTAATGTGCATCTTAAGAACTCAGGGCTGATTTTAATGACACAGTTAGAAATTTAAAGCAGATTAATTATTCTTTTACCTGTAATTCTAATAATTTCAATATTTCATAACATTGAAAAAAGTTTTACAGTTTTTAACATTGTCTTAACTTTTACATAAAATATCATTTTTAATCTACACTTTTAATTTAATCTCATTCTTCATAAAATTATCATAAATTTTATCCTGGTTCCACTTAAAAAGTGAATAGCAAAAAACAAGAAGAGAACTTTTTTTTTTAAAAAAAATCTGGTGTTGCCTCATATCACTTGATTTTTATTCTGAGTTTGTTATTGCCCCTACTTTAACTTGAGTCATAAGAGGAATGTGTGCTACACTGTATACTCTTGATTGGTACAAAACAACCAAAGTAGGCCTTTGTTTTTTCTTTCTTTAATTTGTGCTGTGTGCTAAGTTGTTTTTACTTTGAATAAAAGTTTAACAGGCCTAAAATGGTCAACATGAAATATTGTTACAACACACTAAGAGATCTCTCAGTTGAAAATCAACCAGAGCATTGGTACACAAAATAAATCCCGTCATTGATTTATTGCGATACAACTTTACGATAAACATAAGAAGAATAACTTGTCGCTGGTGGACAAATCATAGATCTGTTAAAACAAGGGCTCCAACCTTACTACTGTCAAATCCCTTTTTCCTACTGATATGCTGTTAACTTGTAGTTTTATGACAGGACACACAGTGCAAAAAAATTTTTTGTTGGAATTGATTCTGTAGCTGGACTAGTCTTCTTTTTTCCTTTTTTTTTGACAGAATTCTTTTCTGGAGAAGTTTATTAGGGATACTTTGATATTTTTTTCTTAAATTCTCATCATTCGGCTTGAAAATTTTGCAGGGACAAACATGTTTTAGCATTGTTGTGCAATAGTTTTTAAATAATATATTTGACCAGTGTTGGGTAGGCAGATGTGTCCACATTCATTGGCCACTGAACTCATCTAAGACCCACATGTTTTTTAAATTTATTCTGGTGTGTGAGTTATGGTGCAAAATATTTTATACTACCGTGAAATTGAAGCAGCAGAAGAAAGAGAATAAAAAAAGTATTAGGACACAGCATACAAGGTTTAGGAAAAATTACTTGATGTGTTTCTTCAACATTTTGCCTTCAAGTTAACATTTTCTATCAGTAGTAATTAGTATAAAATCTCTCTGGGTAGGTCGACATTGAAGACAAATTAAAAAAACAGTCAGTTTATTAGGTATACAGATTATAAGATTGTGAAAGTATTGCTTGTTCATCATCATCATCATCATCCTCGACAGTTTCCAGCCTCTGGCCAGGTCTGCTTCATGCACAAGCCTCTCCATTTCCTTCTTTGATCCCACCACCTCTCTGCCACCAATTTGTTCCAGTCCTCTCCTCTCTTTCCTCCACTCCTTTCAGCCATCCATCTCTTGGTCTTCCACTGGGTCGTTTACCATGCATCTTAATTTCGTGGATTTTCGTTGGTAGTCTTTGAACCTCCATTCTCTTTACATGTCCATTGCTTGTTGAAGATTTGAAATGTAAATACTTTGGCATAACATTTGATAACAAGCTCAATTGGGCAGGACACACAGGTAGTAAGAAAATGTTTTAAACTCCTTCAGTTGTTGGAGAGAGTGATTAGAGAATAGGTTACAAAACTTTGGTCAGACCATTGCTGAAATATGGTGCTCTAGAATGGGACCCACCACATTTTGGGTATCACATACAGGAGTTGGAGAGGGTGCAGAGAAGGGCTGAAGATTTGACTTTGGAATTTACCGCAGAACACAATCAGAAAGCGATATGACAAAAGAGCTGGAATGGGATTCATTGGGAGACAGGAGGAGGGTGAAGAGAGTCATGGGAGTGTACAAGGCTTATTTTGGTGATGAGTCATGGAAAGATATTTATGTAAGAATTAGAACTAGTGCTTGGAAGGGAAAAGATGACCTTGACCACATGCTGGCACTCGATTTCGGGCACAACGGTGTAGGAAGATTTTCTTTTATTGGTAAGATGATCAGGAATTGGAATGGGTTATCAAGAGAGATGGTGAATAATTTACCAAAACCATTAAAAGAATTTAAAGTTGAAATTTGTAGAAGGCAAAAGTAGGTGGGTACAGGATAGGGGCGAAAAAGATTTATAGGGAAATTGCCACTAGAGTGTGCAATGCATCACAATTAAACTATATTGATAGGTATTTGTTAGAAGCTTGGAAAAAGAAGAGATTACACAGACATGTAAAAACGTTGCTGGTAGAATGGAGTGGAATGGCATGATGACAATAGAAGTGAAGATTTTTGTTATTTTATAGGAAGAATTGCCCAGTAAGCCAGCAGTCTGGCTGATGAATGTGCTTTCAAAGTGAGCAAAGCCTCTGGAAATAGTGAGTAAAAAAGATGACGATGACGTAGGAAAATTTGGATGATTGTTGGAGTGTTTAACAGCTGCTGAACTGTTTTAGCTTGGATCACCATATCTCCCTCTGTTTTATCGCAGGTTGTGTCGGACCGCCCCGATTACCACACGGAGGACTTCATATTTCCTGTTGGATTCTGCTCGACAAGAATTTACGGGAGCCTTGTCGACCCCGAGAGGAAGTGTGTTTACACTTGCAAAGTCCTCGACGGAGGAGCTTCACCGAGGTAAAGGTCTGTCGCAATAGTTTAGTAACACGTGTGTTGAAGCCAGGCATTAGGCTTTTTGTATTCTTGCAGGTATGGTCAACATTCTATGACAGTAAGAAGAAGGAAAATGCTTTAAGACAATATCGAAACAGGAGGTTGTGGAAAGTAAAATAAAAGGAAAAATGGTCGTGACTACATAAGAAGTAAGATGAATACAATTCAGGGGTGTCCAATAACTACTTTCCGCCTTTGGTGAGATCTCCCAGTGTTAGATAGACTTTCAACATCATAATTTTGGAGACCTTTTTTTTTTATCTCTACAGTTTTTTGAAGGGCGCCAATCTGAAATAAAATGTTGACAGGAGATTGCAAGTGGCCTAGAGAAAGAAAAATAGCTCATGGAGAGAAAATGAGAGCTATTTGGCACATCAGAAAGGTGAATTATAGAAGCACTACATGACCCAACTGGGCCCATACGAGGGTAGGTCCAAAAGTTCCTGGCCTAAGTATGAAGCGAAATTAAAATAAATGAAATATGTATATTACTTTTCAATATAACTTCCCTTTATTGTAGGTACATTTTTCATAACTTGGAATTAACGTATTTATTCTGTCAGGAAAATATTTCTTATCTTCGCTGCCAAGATGTTCAATTAAAGTTGCCTGGACGTCTTCATGTTGCAAAACTTGCATCCAAAAAGGTCAGAATTCAGTTTAGAAAACAAAAAATAGTTACTCGGGGCCAAACCCGGACTGTACGATGGATGAGGGTGTTCGGAGAATACGCATTCTTTAATAATGGCCTTCAGATGCGTGGCAATGTGGACAGGTGCATTGTCATGCAGGAACCTCACGCCTCTTGAACGTTTACGATGCCTTTTCTCTTTAATGGTGTCTCACAGTTTTATGATCAAGTTGCCATAGTTTACTGCATTTACTGAAGTATTTCTTTCCTTGAAATGAAGCAATAAAATTCCTTCACTATCCCAAAAAATATTCGTCATGATATTCTTCGTCGACTGGCACACTTTTACCTTTTTGGCGGAGATTCCCCATCTGGCGCCATTCCATTGATCCTCTTTTCGACAAAGGATCGTAGTACAGGACCATGGTCTCATCAACAGTGACAATGCAATTCAGAAATTAATGTTTCTCCTCTTGCCACAGCTCAAAATCTCCTGAGCGCAGATCACTAGTTCTGCTTTCTGCACTGCAGACAGAATTTTGGGAATCCAACGTGCACTGACCTTGTTCATACCCAAATGTTCATAGAGAATTCGAAGGACAGTGGTTTTTGACAAGCCCAGTCTTGCTGCAATTTCTTTTACCTTCAGTCTTTCGTCTTCCAGCACTTCCTCCTGCACACATGAGATTTATTCATTAGTGATTGATGTCTAGGCTTCCGGAGTGTGGGTCATCTTCCAGGGATTCTCTGCCAAATTTAAAAAGTTTGGCCCAGTGTTTCATTATAGAATACGAAGGAGAAGTATCTCCGTACATATTTTGCAGGGATATATGGATATCAGTGACGTACAGTTTTCTTTAGTCAAAAACTTTATCACCACGTGGTACTCCACACTTGACATGGTGCATACAGGTTATGTTTGGTCCTCTCTCTGACGCGCGGGAACATGCGGAGAAGAATGCAAATATGGGCACTAGTGTCTCAAAACTTCACCTTCAAAGTGCGGCAATTCAAACTTTTGTACCCATTTGCTAGGTATGTCAGGCCAGGAACTTTTGGACCTACCCTCGTACATACATACATATATATATATATATATATATATATATATATATCCAATGATTGTACGCTTTATCCCCAGTGATCTTCAGTGTTATTCATATGGCAAGACTTAAGGTGGATCAGCACTAATGTTCAGGCCTAACATTCAGGTTCAAATCCCTATCCAGGTTTGGGTTTTCCACGGTTTCTCCAAATCACTACAGGCAAATGCCGGGATGGTTTTCCATCTCTAATGGCCCCAACGTTGATGAGGCGTAAAGGGGCTGTTTCCAACCCCGAGGGCAAGAGGGTGCCCTGGACCGCTCCCCGCTCTTCCGCCCTCCTTTTGGAGGCTGTTGGCAAGCAGTGGGCGACTCCTTATACCGGGAATCTTTCGGTCGCCAGAGTCTCATCCGTGCAAGCAGTGAAGGAGAGGTTGACGTTTGGTTGGAAGAGGCTAGTATATCCTCTCCAGACCCCTTACATCCCGGCTTACACTACATGTCTTAATATTTCCTCACGGCATTCCTTCCTGCTCCTCTGTTGCTGAAAGTGTGTCATGTTGTTACATCTGTATAAACATATTTTCTAACCGTCTTCCAGAGACACAAAAGTAAGAAAAGAAGACTGAAGAATATATCTTTTGAAACTGTTGAATTGTTTTATGAAATAAGAATGTAAATTAATTTTTTAAATTTATTTTAATTCTTACCCACAATGGATTGTTTGGAAAAATTATTCATTTAATTTCACTTTGACTGGTCATTACAGACATTATACTTTCACACGATTATCATTGCTCAACTACCCCCCCCCCCCCCCTTGTTTCATCTTGAAGCAGTTGCAGTAACGTCAAAGTTTGGTTAGTTTCCCCATTCAGGTACTCATTTAAAGAACGTTCAATAATCATTATAGTTTCAGTTTTCAAAATTTGATTGGTATTGCACATTCTATAGTTCTTAAAAGCCCGTCTGTTTTAAATTATTTTTTTTTTAAATATATTTTGAAGTTGGAGTAATTTTCTTATCAGCGATAACTTGATTTTGCCAGGAATGCTGCATTTTTATTTGCAATGCTGATCTTTAAGCTGACCTGCTACAGCCGTCATCAGAGACACTACATTTGTTTATTTGGCAATGAGTGTCGCAGATTACTAGGCCGCTGTTTCCTGCTGTCTCATTTTCTTGTTGATACTACCAGTGGTCTTGTTTCCACAGCAGCCTCAAATTTTATGTTATACCCAGTGTTGGTGGCATGGCAAACCAAGGCAATTTTGTCACTACCGTTTTTTTTAATGTTATTTACTTTGTGTGAGTAGCCAGATACGTTCCTTAATATTTGCCACCGTGTGACCTGTCTTACCGATGTAAACACCACCACAACGCATTGTATTTCATAAACACTTGTAAGCTGTTCTTTCACCCTGGTTAGTGATTGGCCAAGCTTGCAGATAGCCAAATACACTGTTCACACCTTCATCTGATTTAACAATTTTTGCAATCCAGACTGTGATACCTTGCACATATGGCAGAAAGGCGAATTTCTGTGACAAACTAGTGTCTGATGAAAGAAATAGCCAGATAATACTGTGAATCCAACATAAGAACCATGAAACCTATATCCCAGAGAACCCTAAGCGTAAAAGATCATGGGCGAACCATTAACATCAACTACAAGGCCAAATTGCTATAGAAAGAAAATGCTCTGTGTTTGGTGGGATCAAAGTGGTGTGATCTATTACGAGCTACTAAAACCTGCTGAAATTGTTAATACTGAATGTTATTGACAACAAATGATCAATTTGAATCAAGCATTGTGGGAAAAACAGCCAGAATACCAGAAAAGGCAACACAAAGTGAATTTGCTTCATGACAACACACCATCACATACAGCAAAACCGGTCAAGGAAATGTTTGAGCAGCTTAAGCTTACTCACCTGACTCAGGTGCGCCCGATTACTATCTCTTTACATCGATCAGACACACTCGCTCAGCAGCGATCCCTTCTTATACGAAAATGGCTCAATGACTAGTTTTTGTCAAAGCAGCAATTTTTTTTTTGGCATGGCATTCATAAGTTACCAGAGATATGGGAAAAATGTATATCTAACAATGGACACTATTTCGAATAAGGTACTTTGTATAATTTTTATACGATAAACTTTTTTATGAAAATATTCTGGTTTCATATTTACACACCTGTCATGGCATCAATGTATACCATGACACTAATTAGTTATGGAAATTCACCTATCTCCCATACCCACAAGCACTAACAGCAGAACAGTCATAAAGGCTCATTGTCAGCATACGTGCTGATGGCCCAACATGTGCTAATAGTATAGATATTCCAAGCATGGTGGGTGAACAGTTAACATTCTGGCCTCGAATTCTTGTCTGGCCATCCAGATTTGGGTTTTTTGTGGCTTCTCCAAATGACTCCAGGCAATGATGGGATGGTTTTTCAAAAAAAAGCCCTGGTCAAACTCCTTCCCATTCATTATCCTCAGTCCTTTCCTGCCTCTAATGACCTTGATTTCGGCGAGGCATAAAACCAGAAGCAAAAGAAAAAAAAAGGAATTTATTAAGCTTATTTATTAATCTTGAGCATGGCGGCATCAACAGCAACGGTATTTCTTCAATTGTAAAATGAAACACAGCCAACCTGTTGCAATATTCATTGAATTTATTGTTTACCAGTTTCGACCCGCCTTAAGGGAGTCTTCTTCAGAACCTGTTTTTAAGATTTTTAATTTAATATCCTTATATTTAGTCACAGCTGTTTCTAAAGAAGACTCCCTCAAGGCGGGTCGAAACCAGTAAACAATAAATTCAATGAATATTGCAACAGGTTGGCTGTGATTCATTTTACAATTGAAGAAATACCGTTGCTGTTGATGCTGCCATGCTCAAGATTTTCAAATTTATGCCCGCCAAGGCAACCGCAGTTGTGACTAAATATAAGGATATTAAATTAAAAATCTTAAAAACAGGTTCTGAAGAAGACTCCCTTAAGGCGGGTCGAAACCGGTAAACAATAAACTCAATGAATATTGCAACAGGTTGGCTGTGTTTCATTTTGCAATTATTTATTAATGACATGTATTCATATACAATCCTTGTCAGCCCAGAAATCTCTGATTGTTCTCTGCACATGTTGACATAATCTAATAAAGGGTCAGAGTGTAATTATAATTCAAATGTGGACAGAAAATCACTTTTTGTTGAACAGCAATTTTGTAATTTTTAGGTTTGAAATTGTTGCCGACAATGACCCGGGGTCGCCCCTCGTCGGCAGCTCTGCCAGCGAGTGCCATTCGATGCTGCTGAGGCGAATCAACATGGCCGTCGGCATCGACGTCGTCAATACCCAGGGCCGAGGTCTCGACTTTTTCGGTTTCGCGCATCCGACCATCCAGAACCTCATACAGAGCTCACCGGGAACGAGAAAGTGCTCTTCCTACAAGTGGAGCCGTTTTGAGGTACACCTGTTGAATTGACACATCCCATATATTACACTACATGTGTTGACACCATCATATCTTCATCTGTGATAAATGACAATCTCCTGTCCTTAATGTTTAATTTGTTCTGCTATTCAGCATTTTTTATTTCATAGTATAATATACGGGGTGAGACAAAAATGACTTGTAAATTAGTACACTATTCCATCAGCAGGAGTGTCAGCGTAGTGCACAGTTAAAATGGCTACTTTCACTGGTACAGAGCATGATCGCTGTGTGTTTTGGTTTAATGAAATGAACTCTGCAACAACTGTTCACCTTAAATTTCGCACCAAATACGCTAAAGAACCTGCAAGCAGGCCTATAATTAATCTTGGCACAAGAGCTTTGTTGAGACATGTTGTTCACTGCCAGGTCAGTAGATTGGCCGTGAAGGGTCAATCACATGGCCACCTCGATCCCCAGACTTGACACCACTGGATTTCTTTCTCGGGGGTTTTATTAAATATCGTGTGTATGTTCCTTCCCTCCCCAACAATTTGACTGGCCTCAAAAATCTAATCTACGCTGCCGTTGCACAAGTCACGCCCAATTTGCTGCAGCAAATGTGGGAAGATATTGATTACCGGTGGGATGTTTGCCACATGACAAATCGTAGTCACATCAAACCAAAATGACATTTGACACTTTTGTGTGAAACTTGAGGTTGTTTGCCACAAAACGGCACATCTAATGATTCTGTAACTGATCTCAACAAATTTCTATATCATTCCAAAGTTGTAAAGTCCTTTTTGTCTCTCACTGTATTTAGATCTATTAAGATTTTATGTATTTGGTTATTTTTTATTATTGTAATGGCACTCAGATTTGCTTCGTGCAGCCAGAAGCAAGTTTCATCATCAGTGGATTCAGTGATTAAAAATCGTAATAACGGTATCTACACTTCGTAAATTACATCTTGTACCCCATGAATAATTATTTACTAAAACACAAGTGTCGTTTTTAAATCTGTAGCATGTAGACCCGGTTTCTCAAACTGGTAGCTCCACGTACCCCTATGAAATTTCCAAAACAATGGCAAGCCCCCTGAAAAATTCACCATGTTGCGTGTTGCAGTAAGCCACCATAACGTAAATCTTGCTGCGAACCCTAGAGGTTCGTTTACCCCACAAACCCTGGTATAGAGTATTAATCTGGTAATATGCCATATTTATGCACTTGCTGAACAATAATTTTATAAATAAATCTGTCTACATACAACTTATTTTACTTTATTCCCCTGATGCGTTTTGCCAAAATATTGTATATATTTTTGTTCGTTATGTATGTTTTTCACTCGTCGCGGCCTTCATTTTTGGTGAGAGGTGAGTCATTTTCCCTATCCTTTGTTAATCAATTGCAGTTTAAACTATACTTGTGGAAAGCCCCTCAATATCGGATAAAAGCTGTGAGATTATGTAAATAAAATTGCCAAAAATGAAGGGAAGAGGAATACAAGGGTTGGATTTTTACAAACCAAATAGGCAATATTTTTCTCTTTGTTTTTAGAAAAATGCTAACTTAGTCCACAACCCAATGGTTGATTGAATTCTTCTGAAGGAGGTGTGCTAAGCTTTGGGTCAGAGGCAGGATGGCTAGTTCCTTTCCTCCGAGACCTACAGTTTGGAATCGCAACCATGGAACGTCCTGGAACAGCTCAAATGATCAAATAAAACTCTTAAAAATTCCTGCTCCCACTGGTATTTGAACCCGTGACTGGAGAGAGAATGGTCTGGAAGCAAGCACTGTAACCACTGACATACCAGACCGCCTTGTTTTGAAGTATACGCGTGCTAAGTACTATCAAAATCGGACAAAAATTGTGGTTTTGTATGAAGAACATTAACAAGAATAAAGGGGTTGTTGTAAAAGTGGAGAGGGGTGGGTTTTGTAAAAGAAATCTAGACACTATTTTTGTTCTAAAATACACAGGTGCAAAATTCCACCAAAACTGGTCAAAAACTGTGGGTTTACATATAGATCATTTGAAAACATTTAGGATGTGTAGGGGAAGAGGGGGTGGGTTTTTTTAATAGTTTTTAGTCAGAAACCTTCCAGACACACATACAATAATTCACCAAAGTTTCATCACAATCGGATGAATGGTATAGGAATGTACAGAAGACAAACAAATAAACATTCATTTTTATATATTATACTAGCAGAGTTCCCGGCGTTGCCCGGTATAGTTGGCGTAGATTTAACCATACCCTATTTTTATTCCCGCAAAACATTTGTACAAAGTTTCATAAAACACGCCCCAACTTTTTCGGAATTAAAGCAAACTTACATTCACCTGCCCCTTACCAAGAAACTGGTGGGCTGAAGTTTATTTGCACGTATACTATTTTCATTCGTCCGAAAAGATTCATGTATATCAAGCTTCGATAATTTGGCTAAGAAATTTCATTACTACATTACTTAACAACCCTAGGTTATGTTAAAAACTCGCATTTGATTCATTTGCGAAGTGAATGGATATACTTTTGACTCGAAACTCCAGATCCTTTAACTATGCAGATAAAATATCAAAAGTGAATCCGGAATAATATTATCGTAAACAGAAGACTAATGCTGAATGCCAGAGATTGTGCATTCTCTGTTGTTTTTACGGCTATCTATGTTGTTTAAAAATTGATATCCCGAATTAAAGGAAAGAATACTTCAAGCTGCTGCTATCTATGGCTTTTAAAAATTGAATATATCGAATTAAAAGAAAGAATACTTAAAGTTTTGTTTAGTGTGCAAAATAGTAATTACTATAAGTTATCTTATTGCTTTCATTAAAGGCTCTGGTCAGAGACATTGTGTTGTGTGTTTAGTGCGGAGTATGCAGCATCTAGTGATTCCTCCTGTGAAATTTCTCACCATACGTTCAGAATTTAATTTAATGCTCCTACATTATTTAACGTGAAACTTAAGATTCTGAGCTTTAAAACGGTGAAAACCCATCGAAATCTGCTCTGTAGTTTCCGAGTTTTTATACGACCAATATGTCCGGTTTTCGTTTTATAGATACAGATTAGATGAGAAAGTTTGGATGGATGGATGTTTGGATGTCTGAACCATTTGCCTCAATCGCGCCCTAATTGTTCAACAGATTTAAATGAAATTTGGCGCGAAGTCAGTATATTGTCTGGGTAATGACATAGGATAGTTTTATCCTGCAGAAACAAATAGTTCCTTTGAAAATTGTCGTTATCAATTCACATTTTGCCAACACCAAAGAGTTTCCTATTTTGTAGATAGTAAGGCCATATTTACTCTTTGCTTCATACATAAATCACAAACACTGCTTCTCAGTTATCAAAGCAAGAACATTATGACATTCAATGCACAATTCATTTTAAAACTGTAAACATCGATGCACTTGATAACCTAATATTTCAGGAGCAGGAAATATAAATCAGTTCCTAACCTAAAATTTGTAAAAGCCATTTGAATTTAGTTTCTGGTAATTTGCACGTATTTATACAATTCTGTTGGCAGATTGTGAAACTAAAAATAAGAGATTATATTTGTTTCCTCAAGATTACCAAATTAAAAATAAAAACCTGTAATACCAGGTGTTGACAGATTTGCAGCTCTAAAAATGTGGATAACACAGAAATTTAAATGTTAAAGTAGAAATTGGTTGTTTTTAATTAAACTGTAGTTAAGTTACTGCTTCCTTTCTTTTATGTAGCTTTGTGATTTGTTGAAACATCAAAAATTCACTCCTAAATCAAATTGTTTATACTGATTTTCATGGAACTGTATTAGCAAAGGTAATTTATCAAGAGAAGTAAATGATGAATAACTTACCAAAAATTTCAAAAGAATTAAAATTTTTAATTTGTAGAGGAAAAAAGTTGGTGGGAACAAGAAAGGGGAAAAATGGGTGAGTAGGGAATTTTCCAACAGAGCGTGCGCTCCATTGCAATTGAATTACTTTAAATTAAAGACTGTGTTTAGGTTGAAATGCATCCTGGGCCAGAATGGCTACTAATATTCCAAGGGACACAGTGTAGTGAAGAAGGTCGCTGAATTCTGACTGTAATGATGTTAAAATCTGTTTCAGACATATTTGTGCATAACTGTATCCTTTGGTGCACATTACACCTTTGTTATCTATTTCACAGCTTTGAAATACATTTTTCCTTGGACGAAGGAAGCAGTTAACCATATTTCCAAACCCAAATGAGAAACTTTTCTGCTGGCTGTACTTTGAACAGTAACCAAAATTCTTATACTATAACACACTTTCAAGCAGTTGAAGTAGATGATAGTAAAATAATAAGTGAGAAAATGATTTGCAGTTTAGCTTGTAATATTTAATGAGAACTTGTTCTGATTTAACCTGTGCAATGAAAGTGTTTTTTGAACTGTGTGTTTCAGGTGAACAGAACAGGCGAGCCTCCGACTGAAGACAGTGACGCTTCTCTGAACTTTGACGCTCTCCAGAGGAGCATCGGCTTCTCGAAGACGGTCGTGAAGACGGAGCCCTCTGAGCACCTGTTCCGGGAATCTGGCGCCACGCTCCGCGACTTGCTCATGTCTTGACGAAATGAGCAGTGCAGCTAGTCATGCGTATAGTAACATCTCTGTTACTTACATTTGTTCGAGACCCTAGACCACTGTGACTGTCTTGTTTCCAGTACAAATATAGTGATTGTTAAACCGTAGTTGAGAAGCTTTGGTTAAATACAGCTGAGTGTGGGGAGCTTACTTTGATTTCCCGTGCTCTTGTAGTTTTTTCGTGGCAACTCAACCATCAAAACTGGATCTTACTGTATGAAAGTATTTGAAACATTCTCTGCCTCAACAATGAATGGTGTTGTGTATCGTAACGAAATAAAATTTGCAGAAAGTCACAAGGTACACATTAGCTTGTATTAAGTGATGATTGTCAATTTTGTTAATGATTTTTCATACTTTGCAAAAGGCATTGCCGTCGACACTCACAGTTAGCAGAAAACTATTGTGAAAAATTAACTGTTGTTCCAATTGTTATGGATATACTCATCTGCGAGGAAATCAGGAGGCCTGCTAGATTTGCCTCTGGAAACAACATCAGTAATACCAGTTACTGATATGATGAAGGAGCCCCACTGGGATTCATTGGAAGACAGGAGGAGGGTGAACAGGGTCGTGGGAGTGAAGTATGTGTACATTGGTGGCAGAACTAAGAGAGTTGAATGAAAGGGAAAAGAAGACCATAAGCTGGCATTCAGTTTCGTGCATAACAGTGTGAGAGATCTTTCAAAGGCTTTTGTCATAGTGAGCCTTTTTCTGCAGATTGCATAATGCTATATAAAAGGATAATAACGGTAAAGGACTGTAAACAGCTGCAGGGTGATCTGTACAGGATATCTAGTTGGGTTGGTAATCATGGGATGAAGATAAATGCAAAGAAGAGTCAGCTTATTAGGTACACAGATAAAAAACAAAAGGTTGATTACGATTATAATGTGGGGAAAGAATTGCTTGTTGAAGACCTTAAAGTGTTAATATCTTGGCGTTACATTTGATAACAAGCTTAACTGGGCAGGACACATTGTACAGGCACAAGGAAGATGTTTGGAGAGAGTGATGAGGGGATGTACGAGAGAAGTCAAGGAATTTGGTTACAAAACTTTTGTCAGACCATTGCTTGGGGCCCCCATTTTGGTTATCAAATACAGCCGTTGGAGAGCGTGCAAAAAAGGGCTGCTAGATTTGATTATGGAAATTAGTGTAGAATGCAACCAGATATGATAAAAAGAGATGGAATGGGATTCATTGGAAGACAGGTGGCGGGTGAACAGGGTCATGGGAGTGTAGTATACCGCTGATGAGGCGTGGAAAGATATTGGAGTAGGTATGAAAAGTAGTGCATGGTAGGGAAAAGATGGCCATGACCACAAGCTGGCACTCGATTTCAGGCACAAGGGTGTGGGAAGATTCTCTTTTTTAGGTAAGGGTGTCAAGGACTGGAATAAGTTACCAAGAGATATGATGAATTATTTACCAAAAATTTTGAAAGAATTTAACGTTGAAATTTGTAGAAGGCAAATGTAGGTAGGTGCAGGAAAGAGGGAAGATGGGTGTGTAGTGAAATTGCCACCGGAGCATGCATTCCATTGCAATTTTTAATTATTATTATTTTTAAAGATTTCCTTTCTTAGTTAAGAGGGCCAGGGATTGGAATAATTGAAAGTTGAAATGAGCAGAGGGCAAAAGTAGTGGGAAAAATTGGTGTGTATGGAAATTGTAATTGTAACCTGTGCTCCATCACAAATCATTGTAAAGTATTCCATGTTACAGATGCATATCTCTAGCTATCAAAAAAAAAAAAAAAAAAAAAAAAAAAATCATGTACAGGTTGCATTCTTATTCTGACCTATTGATGGCCTGTAATAGCAACAAAAGTTTCCAATTCCTGCTGCTATATTCACATCGATAGAACGGCGGAATAAAACCAATAGACAATGCTAACAAAACTTTTTGTAAGTAATATCTAGGTTTCCATATTTAAGCCTAGGTATACTCCTTGTACATTTAAAAATATATTTAGTACAACACAAGTTCTATAAACATGGAAAAGAAAGGGAAAATACACCCAACACTCACCGAAGTTGAAGGGAGGAGGGCAGCAGCAACACAAAAAAAAAAACCACACAACAAAGAAAAAACAATATTTCGACACGAGTCTTAATCATGTAAGGCGAGCGAGACATATGGCAGGGGGAAAGATGTGGTCACATCCCAACCCACCATATTGCTTTTAATTTTAAATTATCATGTTTATTTTCACTTATATTAATACTGTTGTTTGCCTTTAGGATAAAAATTGGAATGAAAAGTGTTTTAAACGTTCATTGGAAATCTATTTTTTTTTTTCCCTATGAATTTCTTCTCATACCGAACAGCAGTATAAAAAAATGATAAACTAGCAGTTTCTAGTTGTGTACTCTATTTATGAAAATGGACAGCCTGTAGTAAAGAAATAAATCTCCACTAAACCAAAATACTCACTTTTTTTTTTTTTTTTTTTTTTTTTACAGGAATAATTGTGGCATGAAGCCAGTTCAACATTCACACCGTGTGAATATTCGCCTTTAAAGTCTGCCCAATTTAAGTTTTTTGTAATGTAATATAAAACTTTAAGTAGTCTAGCAGCTTGGTGAATAACTGCTCACTTTTAAAATTCAAGATTTTTTACAAGCCCTGTGCTTTGAATTCCACATAAAACTGTAGGTTGCCGAATCAGCTGTGCTAGTTTAGTAGGTGTCTGTCACGGATTTGATTGTAGCGCATAGACTAGAACAGTGGTCAGCAAACCTTAGAAGTGAAAGAGCCAATTTCACCATTAAAGGAGTTTGGAAAAATTACAAGAGCCATAATTATAATTTAATAAAGAAATTTGGTTATTTTCGAGTTGGCGATACCGCTGCCTCGCGACTGTTAACGTGTCATTATCGTGACGTCACGTTCACGTACAGTCAATTTTTGTAGCTATTGTGCCCTCGCTACGCTCGGTCACAATAATTTAAAGCTGTACAATATCAACATAAACTGATATCCCGAAGGTGCATCAGATGCAGGCGGCCGCTGGTAAGCGGCCGCAGATGTCCGATAACACAACCAGATGTTCAATGTTTGAGGTGAAGCTCGCATTTCATCATAGAAATATTAGAAAATAGTCACAAAAATTGACTGTACGTGAACGTGACGTCACGATGACGACACGTTAACAGTCGCGAGGCAGCGGTATCGCCAACTCGAAAATAACCAGAAATTTTTACTATAATTTATTAAATAATCAATATACCTGTAAGCACCTTAGAATTTGTTAAATTCTACATTTCTTGGCTACAGGACATAGGGGATGATGTAAGCTGCTCAGAAGTTATAAAATTTTAAACCTCGTCGCTACAGGATATGGGGGACGGGAGTCATACAGAAGCCGATACTGCAGCTCATAGCCAAATACAGGGCGATTTAAAATCAGAAAAGTAAATCAATAACAGCTTTAAATAGACAGTTAATAATAGAAAACAACTTTTAAACTCGCCTAAATCATTGCAATCCTCAATAGTTCAACTGGTAAACACTCTACTTTTGTTAATAGACCATATAGCTATTTTTCAACACTTTTTGATGCAATAAAAATTGTTTATAATAACGACCGTGAGAAAGTAAAATTTACTATAAATCAATAATTTCAGGCAGACTAAATAAAGAAAACACGATTTAAAAACTTTGTTAAACACACTTGCATTTTCAACATCACATAACAACATGTTTTTAGTAATTTTCGGAGCTAACAAATAAATTTTATATAGTAATAAAGAACACTGAACAATATATAAAAGTTTCGAAGCATTCCACACAGTTAAATAAGCATTAAATTAGTTTTAAGTGAAATTACGCAGTAGGAAATAATACCGGTCACCACAGATCGAAATTGTGGGCGATTTAACGCATGTCAGTAAATCAAATCACTTTCAAAAGGTGGAATGAATAAAGCTGGAGGTTATGCCAGAGGTCTTTTCTCAAAATAAACATGCTTTCTAATAGTAATTTCAATATAGCAGAAAATTGGCCTACTGGCGTCTTCTGGTCTCTCCACTTCGATTTTTGCAAGATAAATAACTTCTATAATGCACCACTTACAGAAGAAAGATAACCCATCCTGTAAACTGGAGGGATCATAGAACACAGTAACACATACAAATCATACAAAATGCTCAAAAATGTGAAACCGAACGGCCAGCCCGTACGAAAGTTGTATCACTCCCCGTTTCACATTTCAATTATTTGCAGCAAACTGATGTAACTTTAGCGGGATAACCGTCGTAAACAAGATCAATCAACAGGACACAAACAATACACTGTAAAATTTTGAACACTGGAGATCACAGAATTTTTCCAAACTACAGTAGAGTCTCGCTTATCCGACATTCCATGTTATCCGACTCGTAAGATGACCTGTATGGAGTCACTACGAACACATTGTCTGCATTGTTAACAACAGTGAAAAGGAAACAGGAGAGGAAGAAAACATAGTTGATAAAGGTGGTGCTAAAATAACACACAATGGAGGATTCAAAGCCCTCGGAACTGCACTGAAATACACGGAGCAACAAGAAGAAACATCTCCAGCACTGAAGTGTTATTGCCACAGAGAATGCGTGACATGGCGGCGAGAAAAAGACACTCGGCAGGCAGGCAAAAGTCTATTACAAACTTTTTTAACAAAATTGAATACATATCAACCTCTTTTTATGCTTTTTAATTGTATTGCACAGTGAAAGTAATTAATGTACTGTATCAGCTTTATCAATAATAAGACACCAGCAACCATTTATGATATTGTTGTTTCTTCTTTTCCTATTAACTGACATTCCAGGTAATCCGACATTCCCGCAGCCCATTAGCGTCGGATAAGCGAGACTCTACTGTATTTTTAGTAGCGCGATGCTACAGGTGTCATGGGTCCATAGGTATGTAACGACTTGTGGGCTCTAGGATGCCATCATTGGATCAAAAGTCTTGAAGCACTCTGTGTTTCACGGAGCCTCACGCTGCCGCTTCTGGGTAGTCGCGTTAGTCGCACATCCCACCATGCCGTTTTGGCAGACATGTTGGATTTCTCGGAACGTATGAGGTATCAATTTTGAAAATGATGTTTTGAAATTTATTAACAGGGGTCAGTCGGGTTTTATTTCTCTTCATAGCTTGCAGTTTAGGAAATGATTTGTTCGATGGCCAAAATCAACTGTAATTGTGACTTTTGGATGAGGCTTTGAAGAATATATTCAAAATTTTTATTTGAGCAGTGCATATTTCTTATAGTGAATAGTAACCTTTTCTTTCCTGAGGATAATGAAAGTGAACAGTTGATTTATCCAGGCTCACACACAGTTCAACAGATTGATTAGTGAATATTTTTAACAGCACTGAAAGCAAGTTGGAGGGTAGTTAAGGTGATTGACCCGATACTTCAACCCTGATATTGGTCTGTTCCCTTACATACCATCATATATAAGGTTGTGTAAACATTAGGCCTATATTCAAAACAAATATTAAGCATTTTAATTAATGAGATATATGCGCTTATATTTAAATTTTATAATATTACGTGGGGAACTTTTTTTAATTTCGAAGATGAATTCAAGTTCTCATCAGTTATTTGGTTTCTCAATTTATTTTTAATAATAGTCGTATTGGAAAACGTTACTTCACACGGGTGAGGACTGGTTTTTAGAGCTCACCGATGTTGCTACTACTGGTAGTACCATTATTGTCGGTAAAGATGTATGAAAAAAATATATTATGGAAGACCCACACTAGCATCGTCAGAGATTCATGCAGCTCGGAAGACGCAGTTTGCCGACCCCTGGACTAGAATAATCTCTCTGATTTTATCCATCACTTGAATTTTGGCCTTGACAGTCTGTCATTAATTGCTTTCACCTCATAATCGTGAATCTCATCCCATCTGAAGTCTCTGAACAACTTCTTTACACTTTCTCCTTTCAACCTCATCTCTGCTAACCCAAGCTAGAAAGATCTCGATGTTATTGGCCCATGTGAGCTTAGTCTTGTAGAGGTGTTTATTCCCTCTAGTTTGAGTTGTGAGGTACCAATAAGTTACACACTCGCCGCTGTCCTGGGCCCTATCTCTAACACGCCAGTTAAATGCCTTCACACTTTATTATGAAGCCAAATAAAGATTGTATATATGCCAAATGAGTACACATGTAACTGCCTTTTACAGTAATGTATCTTAGCATCCTCAGCCATTCCAGTATTAATAGCTGAATGTAGCTACAGAGCCATACAAACTGTCAGGCATTGCAGTGGGGACCTATGATGAATATTCACATCAGAACCATAGTTGACCCTTATCCACGACTCCAGTAAAAGCTAAGCCTGTCCGCTCTCTATCAGCTGACAGATAAGACGATGACGAATAAAATATACAATTTGAAATTGCAATGGAAGAGGCCCAAAGGAAATCCATAGAATATACAAGTATTCAGGATAAGGAGCAAAATGGAATCTAGGGGAAGAGGAGGAAGAACGAAAGGATCGTGTTCTGTCCAGGATGATGGTTTCTGAACTGAGGCTTTTCCCCCAATTAACTAAACCAAACTAGGAATATCAAGACAGAGGCTACAAGTTAAGTCTAAAGGGACCTGTAGATTGACAAATTCGTTGGTAAAATTTCACATTTTCGTCTAAAAATTGCGCAAACACGGAAAAAAATGTGTCAAACTTGCCTGTAATTTATTTATTTGGAATGCGATTCATGAGGCAATAAGCACTAAAGATAAAGCATTTGACTCGAGCATTGTGTATTAAGATAAAAATTGTAGATGTTGGTCTAGATTTTGAGAACGGTTGAAATTAAGAGAAAAATATATCCACGAAAATTTATTACGCACGGAACCAAATGATTACACTAAGTTCCTGTGAATGGGGCATAAAACTTTTGAAGATTACTACAAGTACTACATCCACGTATTGACAAAATGGACACCGTTATGTGCAAATCTGTACCAGCTACTCTAAGATTATCAATAACGCTGAGGTACCTAGCTAGTGGTGCCGATTTTAAAGATTTAAAATTTCAAGCCTGCATTGCACACGAGTCAATTTATCACTCAAACTTGAGAGGCATTAAATGAAACAAACCGTCAATCAAAACTTCCATCAAATACGTAGATTGTTTGACAAAACTCGTAAGACAATATCACAGAAAATAAAATAATTTGATGGTCTACAGGTCCCTTAATATGGAAGCCAGCTGTAAAATTATGCAGGTTACACGGGGTAGTTCCACATTAGGACGTAGTGCGACTCGAACACGACCGCTGCCCGGCTGCACTGACCTCCCCCTGCTGGCAGCTTTACGTAACGGGCCGTACGGCTAACTTCAGTTCGTGTCGAGCGGTGGCTCGACAGTGGGCACAGTGCTAGGCTCCCAAAACGTCACCAGACAATGCAAATTAGACATGCCTAGAAGTCCTAGAAGCTTTCCTGCAGTGTTGCTGCCTTGAAAGAGTCCACAGTTACCTAGGAATATGATATCACGTCAGAATTTACAAGCGTATGAAAGATATTGTAAGCACCTTAGAATTTTGGCAAATTCTAGTTTCCTAGCTTCAAGTACAAGGGAGGAAGTAAGCTTTCATTTAAACATAAGATTTAATTGCAAGTACAGGATAGGAACGTTTCTATAGAAGCAGATACCATAACCTAATTCATTAAATAAACCATTTTAAAAGCAGTAATGTCACTCAACATTTAATAAAAGCACTAAATAAACTTTTTATAATAGTAAAGAAACTTTAAACCAACCTGGAATAAGACAATCCATTATAATCCAACTTGTAAACAACAGATTTTTGCTACGTGACCATTTCACTATTTCTGAACACTTTTAAGTGAAGTAAAGTAATTTTAAAATAATAATAATTCAAAAGAAAGTTAAATCCACTAAAATTTCATAGTTCTAGGCGTGTAAATATCGTAAATAAATTTTTAAACACTTCGATAAATGATCTTCCACTTTTAACATTTTTTATCACATGTTCCTAGTAATTTCCCTAAATAAAAAGTAGATTTCCTAAAAGAACCAAAAATCTAGTATCACATATTTAAATTTCGGAACATTCAATGCAGTAGAATAGATTTTATATAGGTTTTTAAAATTATTTTGTCATTTTACACACATGGCTGCACTTCAGATTTATTTGTGAGTAAACTAAGCCATTTCCATAGATAAAATAACTTTTAAAACATGTAACTAAATTCAAAAAAAATCCCGATAATTTTACTTTTTTCGATAAAACCAAGAGAAGAAGAATTATTAACGAGAAACCAAGTGCTTATTAAACTGAATAAAAACCAATTCATGTTAAATCCATATCTTCGCTATCTCGCCACCGATTTCAGTATAATTTACACCATTAAACTCGAGAATTTTTTGATAACATTTTTACACTAATTTTATTCCGGTAATTTGAAATTCAGCAGTATTCCTAAAAAATTGAATAAATTCAAACGTTTCGGTAAATCCCCAATTGCGTTAGGAGATCGTTATCACTACGCAAATTAAACTAATCACTAGAAATTTCTCACTAAACATCCTTTAAGCAACTTGAAGATAATATACACTGTCAAAGTTTGAACACTTTTTATAATCTAAATCATTTACACATTTTGTCTAAGCGGCAGTATACATGTGGTGTGCAGTTGGCGTCTATATAAGTGGGAGCACCAAGGTGGGGGATGTCTTTCTTTCGATTTCATCTTGTCTTTACTCTGGGAACGCTATGTAAGGTAACTCCACGTCAGTTGGTTTGTTGCGGGTTGGTTTGCAAGCCGGAAATTGCCGCGCTAGCCTGGGAACGAGAGTCGGCCATGATGAATTTTTCGGTACCATAATGTGATGTCAACAAAAATTAAGAACTTTTAAATTTCAAAAGGGGTTTTGGTTGGTATCTTGTTCTCTCCACAATCTGCAATTTTCTGGAAATGTTTGTTCGATCGCCTACCCCACTGACTTTTGAAAATAAACTTCAGATTTCTATCAAAGTGAACTTTTGTGATTTCATAGTAAATTGAACCTTTCTAAGTTTGTGGTTTAAACAAATTTAGTGGCGACCTGTACGCATCTCAGTTGAGAATCCAGATAGGCAACATGGTCATTTAAAATTATTAACGTCAGAGAACTTTCATTTCAAGTGAACTACTAGTTAAGGTACTAGGCCTGTGCTCCCACCCCGGTATAAGTTATGCCCTTACAATATGGTGAATAAACTTATATATTTTGAAAGTATCTTCATGTAAAGAAATTTTACACTTGTGTTGCAACAGTTCATAAGAAATTTTAAGCGATTTTATTAGAAGTTTTACCCGACAGTAAAAAATGTACATTACATTGCTAACATAAATTCTTAGAGATGGTAAAGAAACTCTGTCTGGCATATCAAAATTTTATTGTTGGTGGATGTGTGGAATGGCTAGATTGATACAATGAAAGATGAAGTCTTCAAATATGATATTTGAAAAGTTACTTGTGCAGTAAAAGTAATACAATAAAAAATATGCTCAATTATTACAGATATATGACATATTTTTATTGTTGGATAATGGAAACTGCCATGAGGCTCTGAAAATAAGAAAGGATAGGGGAAAATAAACAGATACCCGTCACTTACCCTGCCTTCATCTGTGGTGACGGGTACCTGTTTATTTTTCCCTATCCTATCATATTTTTATAGTTGGGAAACTATGATAGTAAAAAGGCTCTGAAACATGTCTGAACTGTTGCAAGATAAGCAAGAAATTTCTATATGTGACAATGCTACTAAAATAGTTAACTTTTTACAGTATTTTGTTTGTGCATGAATTTTCTGACATAAATATGCCTAGTTTGTTTCCAAACAAATGTAGGAAAAAATTGTAATTTAGAAATGTAGATTATACTTGCTTCCCTATATTAATGAAAAACACATGTAAAAGTGTTTCATGAAAGATTATTATTTTTTTTTAGGTGACAAGTATCATCCAAAAACTTGTGAATTTTTAATTCTAAAATCAGCTTATTGTAGTGAAGAAGAATAGATATGGGGGGGGGGGGACTATTTGTGTAGGAATCAGATCCAGGACCTTATTGAAATGGTTAGATACAATCTGCTAGTCTGCCATTTCTGCATAATCACCATGGGAAATTATTGATTTCTGATTTTTCATACAGGCATTTTCACTACTCCTACATTCATTTTCACCAATATTCTTCAATTGGATCGTACAATTTCAAGCATCCCTTTCCATGTGGTTGATTGTCTTCTGCTGTGATCTGTCTTCGACGTTCCATCTACCCCGAGAAAACATGCCGAGCTATTGACACAACATCATTTCTAATAGCTTACTGAAGCATATCATAAGTTTCTGTTGCAGTCTCTCAGAATTGAATACAAAGAGAATGATATACCAATGCGCAATATTTCAAGATTCCATTTTTGTGTTTACTTATTACATACTTACTCGAGACGAGATTGAACCAATGTGCTGCTTGGATTAGTAACGGTTGGTAGATTAAGATCAACCAAGCTGCCTGCAGAGTTTCCGTATCACACACACACACACAAAAATTAGTCTTGTTACTTTCTTGTCGCATCTTGGATGAAGCAGATCATTCACGCTACAGATTAGCAAATATTTGGAGATGATCAGGTCAGGAAAATGTGGGGGCCAGCTAAATTATATATGTTGCTCAGAACGAAGTATCCGTAATGTAATTTGAGAGCGCACGATAGCCTTTGCCTTCGTCTAATGCAGCCCCTTGTAAAACTCCACTTACTTTGCAGGTTTAGTGCTGTATCAACGATGTAGCTAGTGTCAAAGTTTCGGCACCCAACCTTGGGCCTTCCTCAGGGTTATTTTGAGCTGTTGTATCCATTGCTGACAACTGTTTACACCACCTCATAATTCGCTTGCACGCACTGGCTGCCGAAATGCTGGGAGTAGCAACTACAGCTTTAAAAAAGTGTATGTATACATTACTGATCGACGGGTACATGCCCGACTCGAAGTACCGAAACGCTCCTCACATATTCATTTTGTTACTTGCATTTGCCGTATGGATGTGAGTTTGGCTTGATAAATGAATGGATACATTGCACCGTGCAGGAACTGGAACAGTACGCTCAGTGACTAAATTAATCTGAACGAGAGAATGAACATTTGAACATCGTCTGTCGCATATTTGTGGAAATTTTGATTTGAATTACTTTTGTTACAAAGAAAAATTTGCAATTACAAACATGTCTATGGTAAATTATTTTAAAACAATTAATATTATTTACTGTTAAGTGTTGATATTTTTAACAAGGTAAGAAATTTTGACAACAGAGTAATTTTGTAGTTTTGCTTTTGTTTAACATTAAAATTTACGGAGCATAATTTGTAAATAGAAAATTTGGATATATAATTTGAGATGATTATTTTTTTTTTAATTGAACATACCTTAGTGAGACTTTATTGATTTCAAATATCTATGAAATGGGTTTATTCTAAAATGCAATATTCTAACTTATATTTTATTTTACAGTGCAAATTTTACCTAAACTTACTTTAAGTAAATTGTTTATTTATAAGCTTCTCAAAGTATGAATGAAGTAGCCTGGACTGGATGTGATGCTTCATTCTAGTGCTTCGTTGTGACAGAAGTAATGCGTAAGGAGTAACGATAGCAACGAAGCTATCCCGTACGCGGTGCGTCTCGATACAATGCTTCAAGCTAGCATTCGGTTGTATTAAAAGTAATGAGTAATAATACAATAGTAACAACTACTGATTGGCTTGGTAATGAATACACACGGCTACACAGTTTCTCATTACTTTTACAGCTCTAGTAGCAACATCATTGACGCAGCGCTAAACCTACAAAGTAAGTGGGATTTTACAAATAGTAGCAAACTTTATATAATGAGTCCTGGGGGTGGAAGAAATTTTTGCCATATAGGAACTAGCTAGCTGAGCAGAAGACTTGATGGTGTACAATTCCTAATCGCCACATTGTTTATCTAAGTCTAACGTTAAATTCCACAGCGAGGGAGTACGACTGTTGTTTGGATGGGGTGGCACGATTGGTTTGTTCCAGAAGAACTTCCCTGCGGTTCACTCTGTATCTTCTGTGCTTTCATTAAAAACACACTAAACTGAAAGAAAATAGGTAACAATGAAAGGAAAGAAATGCCGCGAGGCAATATTTACATGGAAAGGACATGTAAAATACACCCAACACTCACAAAAGTTGAAGAGAGGAGGGTAGCAGCAACACAAAACAACACACAAACAAAGAAAATACAAAATTTCGGGTGAAAATCCCTCCTTCTAATAAACAGAGGTAGGTGCAAGACTTGCGGTCGACGCAGCCACCGATCGCAAGTCTTGCACCTACCTCTGTTTATTTGAAGAAGGGATTTTCACCCGAAATTTTGTATTTTCTTTGTTCGTGTGTTGTTTTGTGTTGCTGCTGCCTTCCTCCCTTCAACTTTGGTGAGTGTTGGGTGTATTTTATCTGTCCTTTCCATATAAACTGAAAGAAATTAATAAGTTTAAAATATGTGATGCAAGGTAGGATTGAATGACATTGCAAATTAAGATGTAAAATTGTATTACCACTTGTCCTTTGTTTTTAAAACCATGCTGTATAAAGTAATCTTACTTTAATTAATTCTTAAAAAAAAAAAAAAAGCTTCATACCCACAATTTGTCCCCTCCCTTTAATACAAGCTGCTCAGCATTTAAAAACAATACAAAGTTTATGGCTTTCAACAAATGACTAGAATTTAGTCTTCTCTTATATTATTCATTGCACATTTCTTCCAAAAGAAACTAAAATATTTCACAAATTCTTTTGAAGTATGAAGAATGTGTGTCTCTTAATGTCACAACAATAGCAAAGTGAAAAACTGCTTTGCTAATTAAAAAGTATCTAAAAAACAGTTATTCAATTGTGCTCGATCAAGTACAATATTGAACAAAACTCCCTCTATTCTCTCTTAAACACTCAAAGCACTTGCACAGATAAGCAATATAAAATTGTGTTTAAACAAGCTTCACGTTCAGAAAATAATTCCGTCCAAGTTATAATCCACAGCTGGCTAATCTGACTGTGTATGCAGATAAGTTGTCATCATCTCCTCACCGGTGAAACCTCTACATGCTTTGGCCCAATCGTACGGCTGAACAAGGCATTTGACACCGCAATGACGGGTGAAAACAGCTGAAGTGGATAGTCACTAGAATGAAAGAAAGTATCATGGTCAGGTCATTTTTACACTTGTATGAAGGTTCAAGTAACTAACAGATTCTCACTACTGTTTTCATACTTAAAAAAAAAAAAAAAAAACACTATTTCTTTTATCACTCATAAATATGAATGGATGTAATTTAAATGACTTCTAGTTATAGCTTCTTAAAAGTTTCATGTAGTACAAATTACATGTACCCTTAAATTTTGGTATGAGGGAAGATGGAAATCATTGCTGCACGAATAATCAATTGAATCCAAAACTTATGTTGCATTTGGGAGCTTAGCAATGGTATTTCTAACAATGCTGTAATTGATCACAACTATTAATGCAAAAAAATCTTAAGCGATGTAACTAGTTAGTCTTTTAGTGTAGTCTGCCACAGAAAGATCATGAGCCGTGGGAAGATACGGGTGGGACAATTAAGAGAGGTACACGGAATGGAAGATATTAACATAACCACAAGCTGGCATTCTATTTCAGGCATAAAAGTGTGGGAGGATTTTCTTTCGTAGGGAATGGTGACGGTAACTGGAATAGATTACCAAGAGAAAGGATGAATAATTTACAAGGAAAAAAAACCTGAAAGAATTTGAAGCTGAAATTAGTAGACGGCAAAAGTAAGTGCGAAAAAATGGCTATGTAGGGAAACTGCATGCACTCCATCACAATTAAATTAATTAATTTAAATAAAGAAATAATAAATGACAATTTACATTTCCCATTTGTAATTCTTGGCAGTTCTAGTTGTCACATACGTACAATGGATCTGACGATGGCAGCAGGACAAGCCGCCGAAAGCTTGTCTTTCGATAATACTATCTGGCGGAGAACCCGCGAAGATTTCATATAAAAAATATGCCGGGAAAGTCTTGTTTCTCACAAAATGCACACTGTTGGTTATTATTATTAATTTAATTGTGATGGTGGCAATTCCCCATGTCATCTAACTACCCCTTTTTATTTTATTTTTTTATATTTTTCTTTTATAATTGGAGTGTTAAATTCCTACCCCATTTACTTTTCCGATTTAAAAATTTTATTTTAAATTCCTTAAGAGTTTTTTTTTTTTTTTTTTTTTTTTTTGTAAATTATCATTCATCACTTCACTTGGTAATTTGATCCAATCCCTGACACCTTTACCAAAAAAAAGAAAATTTTCCCACTCCCTTATGCATGAAATCTAGCGCCATGGTCGCGTTTCCCCTTCCATGCACTATTCCTAATTCTTTGACCAATATTCCTGCAAGCAACATCACCAACATATGCCATGTACATTCCCAGCACTTTCTTCACCCTCCTCCTTTATCACATCAGTTAGTGACTGTGTCCTGCAATTATTTTCACAAATGTAGCTGCTATTCTTTGCACACCATCCAACTCCTGTATATGGTAACCAAAATGTGGGTCCTAAGCTACACCACCAATGGTATTACCAAAGTTTTGTAACCCAATTCCCTAACTTCTCCGGTACATCCTCTCATCACACTCTCCAGTAAACGAAGGATTTTGTAACTTTTTGCTACCACCTGCGCAATGTGCTCTGCCCAGTTGTGTTTGTTATCAAACGTTATGCCCTGATATTTAAACTTCAACAAGCAATTCTGATCCCAGCCTATAATCGTAATTAACATTTAGTTATATGACTACATGGTTTTCTGATACAATGATGGAGCCAGAAAGAATGTCACTAGACAATGTTGATGCAAAGAGGATACACAAAGTATAACCATCACTTTCTACAGTTGGAGGCAGGAGGACTGCGGAGACAAAGGTAATCCTTGGTGACTCTCTCTGCTATCCATATCACTGGACTCTCTGCATGAACAAGGTTTATAGCTGCCCTCATGCATTAATGTCTGGTAAGTGACAGGTCTTCTTTATCTATCCTTCCTTCCTTATTTTCAAATCGAAAAAAAAAAATTAATGTACTAAGGGAGGAATAATTATTGATAAAAATATTAAATGGAAACCTAAAAATAAAACCATTTTAATATATGCTATTAATGTGGTTATCAGAGGAGGATTGTAGAAAAAAAAAAAATTATCAGAGACTGAGGCCATGGGGTATTCTGGCATCCAGAATGTGAACCAATTCTCAGCTACTGTGTTCAGATGTGGAACAGCTTCCTAGGGAAGAGTGACCGCGAAATAATTGTTACAGAAAAAGAAGTCAAGTGGTGGTTTAGAATATAGTAAAGCGTCGATAATCCACTTATTTACGAAATGTTCACTACTTTATACAAGTGTCAACTTTGTTTCTACTTACAGTAAAGCGCACCTTTGAACATGTTTTGATTGGAAATTCCACTAACAAAGAACTAGGTACAATGAATTTCACACCTCATGTTTGTTATCACCCTCATATCCTCGTGACCAATCAGACAGTGGCTTTGATGCTGAATGTTTGTTATAACCGCGACAAAATTTCTTTCAATGTGCCGGTATTTTTGAGTTATTTTTGGCACTCGATTTCATGCACAAATGTGTTGGAAGATTCTCTTTTTTTAAGTAAGGGTGTCGGGGATTAGAATAAGTTACCAAGAGAAATTATGAATAATTTACCAAAACGTCGAAAGAATTTAAAGTTGTGGAGGGCAATCGTAGGTGGGTGCAGGAAGGGGGGAAGATGGGTGTGTGGGGAAATTGCCACCGGAGCGTGTGCTCCATTGCAATTAAAATTAAATTAAGGGGTAAGTTAGCATTAAAGATAGGAAGGCTTGGTTTTAGTGTAGTAGTTTTGGGTGAAGTTCGTGGTAAATCTGGTACTGGCTACAAGGCACAACCATATTTAAACCTGAAACAATTCTTGGTCAGATCGTAGAAGATATATGGTTCCCATCCAAGGGTTTCACAAAAAAAGGAAGAGTAAGGATAAGGGGAAGACGGAAGAAACATACTGCAAGGAACACAAGTGGCACAACACATCAGAGAGGAGTTGGTGTAGTAAGTATTACATCACTTAATATGCAGAAGGTCTATTAGGAGTGGATATGCTGTTGCAGATTTAGTGTGTTTGTGTAATATTTGCAATTAACATAAAACATTTTGCAGTGTGAGAGAGACAAAGAAATGTTTTAAGTAAGATTAATTGTTTGCTAAGCCTCAGGTGTCCGTGAAGCATTGTCGAGAGTGGAAGCGCACGGTGTGGAAACGGTGGAGTAATTGTCGCGAGTAGTGCGAGGCGAGCTGGCAAGCCACAGACGCTGCGCGAGCGTGTAATGGTTGCGAGCTTTGCTTACAGTTGTTAAGTGTGTAGGAGCTTACGATTATAAGATATGGGAGGAACTGCTTGTTGAACTCCTAAGTATAACTATTTTGACATTTCGTTTTATAATAATCTCAACTGGGCATTTGTAGGAGAGGGAATTGGGTTGTGAAACTTTGATTAGAATGTTGCTTGAATACATTGGTGCAGGTATAGGACTAGGAATTGGAGGAGATGCAAAGGAGGACAGCTAGATTTACTTTTTTCTTTTTGTGAAAACTGCAGAGCACAGTCATTCAACTCAAATGATAAAGATGCTGGCATGGGAGTCGCTGAAAGAGAGGCACATGAAGAGCGCTGGGAGCGTACGAGGCGTAAATTGGTGGCTACGACGGATATTGGCAGAAATATGAGTGAAGCGTGGAAGGGAAGAGATGACCGTGACCACAAGCTGGCACTCGCTTTCAGGCACAAGGGTATGGAAAAATTTTCTTTCGCAGGTAAGAGAATTGCCAACAGAAATAATGAATTTACCAGAAATTTTTTATTTGTATGCATGCAAGACAAGAGCTGTGATTAATGTTGAAGAATGGAAGAATTTGAAGCAAAATAATAATAAAATTGTGTAAGCCATAAGAAACAGAAAAATTGCCATAGCAGCATGATATCACAGTTCTCTCTAGTGTGTAGCAAAATACAGTTATAAGTAAGGATAGGGAAAATAACCAGTCACTTACCACAGATGAAGGCAGGAGGGGCCACACAGATACGAAAATATGAACACACTTTAAAATATTTGAGTTTAAAACCTTGTTTGTGTATATAGCATTTGGCAAGGTGGGGCGTTAACACACACCATGGCTTAGAGCACGACTAATTTCAAGGGAAAAATCTGATAGCTATCACTGGTTAGCAGTTGAAGTTGCTATACTTTTTTTACTTATTGCTTTATGCCTCATCGATGGCTAAGGTCATTAGAGGCATTGGGACAAGGGACAGGAAGGAATTCGGTCATGGCCTTTTTGAAGGAAGCATCCCAGCATTCGCCTGGAGTGATTTGGGAAACCATGGAAAACCCAAATCTGGATGCCTGGACGGGGATTCGAACCGCCGTCCTCCCGAATGCGAGGCCAGAACGCTATCCGTTACACAACCATGCTCGCTATAACAAAACAATTGTGAGACTGAATGAATGGTCACACCCACACCTCTAACAACTGCCTTACAGCTGTCAGCTCCCATCGCTTAAAAAAAAAATGTGAGAGGCAGAGTTATCTGGTAGGTCATGGTAAGTGCAAACCCCTCCTTGCCAAATGACCCAATACTATGAATATGAATAAGTTTTTAAACCTAAATATTATAAAAAGTGTTTGTGTGTTTGGTTTGATCCTGCCTTCATCCATCGTAAGTGATGTGCTTTTTACCCTACCCTTCCTAATTTTTTTGCATAATGGCACTTTTATTGTCACCACTAATATAAGTTATTCAAATCTTGTAATCTTATGGGTAATATAATTTACTTACCAAACTCCTGTTACAGGAGTTGCATCATTCCCACTGATTATAAACAAGGGAAACGCCATTGAGAATATACAGCCACTGAAACAATAAGGAGAAAGAAATAGCCTTTTTTTTATGTTTCTAACAAACTTAGTTCATTTAAGTAGATCTATATCTCATCTACCTGAGAACAACATAAATATGAGAAATAAAATACAACATTAGTTTCTTTCTTTTCTTTTTCCCTCCTCCCTTCATCTTTTTTGAATTATAAGTCTCCAATGTTTCTGAGCTGGAGGCCATAATAATGTCATGATATTGTTCGAAATGTTATTATGTTTATGGAGTACACATTTTTAAGAAAAAATGGAACGCCTTTTCAGCAATCATGTTGGCAAGAATACTATATGGTATTCTGCTCAATTTCTCAGCAATTCACCTAGGAAGGTTAACTGAACTGCTATATATTATTTCCCTCAATTCATATGTTAAAGTCTTGTAATAACAAATAAAATTTCAAAATACTGTAAGAAATATATATTTATTGATTGAGAGCAGTGTTCACAAAACTTCAGTTAATTACAGTTTCACAGAAATAATGTGTCAAAACAAAGAAGGACAAGGTGAGAAAACCAATAACTTACCAAAGTTGAATATAGGAGAACAGAGATCACATAACAAAACAAGACAAGCACTCCTCACAGTACTACATTATTAGTGTGGCCACATTTTCAAAAATGTGAACTTGTTCCAGAGGTGGAAATTGGGGTACCGACACATTCTGGATAGCAGACATTACCTGAGCATCAATCTGAGATAATACTCATATTCCTATCTTTGTTAAACCCATTTCTTGCAAGCAATTCATTTACATACATTTTCAAAAATGATATTTTTCTCTTTTTCATTTTTTAATAATTTTTCACAACTTAAATATGTTCCTTATTTATTTTCTTATGATTAATTTCTTTCCCTGTAGCGTTTCCACCGATACTTTTGCTGCAATCTCACCCCTTGCACTGTGAGCATAACTTTTTTTTTTTTTTTTTAAAAAAAAAAAAAAAAATAAATAAATAATGGCAATGGAGCACAGGCTCCGGTGGCAATTTCCCTACACACTCATCTTCCCCCTTTCCTGTACCCACCTATTTATGCCCTCTATAAATTTCAGCTTTAAATTGTTTCAACGTTTTTGGTTAGTTATACATCATTTCTCTTGTTAACTTATTCCCATCTCTGACCCCCTTACCTATGAAAGAGAATCTTCTCACACCCTTGTGCCTGAAATCGAGTGCCAGCTTGTGGTCATGGTCATCTCTTACTTTCAATTTTTACACCAATATCTTTCCATGCCTCATCACCAATATATGCTTTGTACACTCCCATGAACCTCTTCACCCTCCTCCTGTCTTGCAATGAATCCCATTCCAACACTTTTATCATATCCGTTATTGACTGCCTTCTGCGGTAATTTCCAGAAACAAATCTAGCAGCCCTTTTTTGCAATTTCACCAACTCTTATATTTGATACTTGATGAGGGTCCCATACTGCGCTACCATATTCAAGCAATGGTCTGACCAAAGTTTTGTAACCCAATTCCTTTACTTCTCTCGTACATCCCCTCATCACTCTCTCCAACAAGTGTTGAATTTTGAAACCTTTTCCTACCACCTGTCCAATGTGTCCTGCCCAGTTAAGCTTGTTATCAAATGTAATGCCAAGATATTTAAATTTCAAGTCTTCAGCGAGCAATTCTTTCTCCACCTTATAATCATAATCAACCTTCTGTTTTTTATCTGTGTATCTAATAAGCTTACTCGTTTTCATTTATATTCATCCCATGTTTAGCAACCCAATTAGATATCCTGTCCAGATCACCCTGCAAATGTTTACAGTCCTCTACCATTTTGATCCTTTTATATAGCATTATGTCATCTGCAAACAATGTAATTTCTGGTGATCGCAGGTACCTTCGTGAACTGAGCCACATGTTTCTACCTTCATCGATAAGGGAATTACCTGAAATATTGTGCCTTTAGAGTTTGTGGAGTATTTTTTGTCACTGCTGCCCTTCTATCTGCAGGCTATGTGAGTGATTTATCATTCTATATTAAATCGTCTCAGGGTGTTTCTTCCCACCCACATTACGTTAGCTGTGATTGGTTCAACATGCGGCAATTCTTGGTTGTGTACGCATCCGATCCAATTGCCTCATGTCCTCCTCTAATCATGATTAAGGCATATAATGAACTACTGTAAACTGTGTTTGTTTTTGTGTATTCATCATGGCCTTCCTGCCTATCTGTTGGGAGTGGTGAGTTTATTTTAACTATCTTTCTTTATACTGAGGGCTAACATCACCTGATTATTATTATTACTCCGTGATTCACTAAAAGTGGGTGGCAGAGGGCGCATTGTACCAATCCTAATGTGTAACCATTTGTGCATAGGAAGGGATGTATGGGATATCACAGGAGGCGGCCTTGGGCTTTTCGCTGTCATTCCGAGATATGAATGCTGCTGGTAGCAATATTTGTTTGCTGTTATTCCGAAACAACTCAATTTTTCAATTAGCTTCTGTTGAGAGCAACGCCTTCGGTGTTCCAGGTCTTCCCATCCTAACTCCTTCAACATCCCATTTACGCTTTCCCTCCAGCTATATATACACCTGTCACGAATTGGGCGGCTCTTCTTTGGACCTTCTCCAATGCCTGCATTAACCCCTTTTGCTAGGGAGCCCATACAGAACAACAATATTCTAAGTGAGGACGCAATAGTAATTGGTATGCAATCGATTTAACTTCTAGTGGCACTGTTGCTATTAATTGTATGTTCAGAGCTAAATGCTGTCACTTTTTTTACTTATATGCATGGCAATGTTTAGAGTTTAACTCTAACTGCCAGTCTTTACACCATCCAATTATTTTAATAATATTGTCTTGTAACAAAGCGCAGTCGTCCTGGGTTTTGATTTCACGATAAATAACAGCATCGTCGGCAAAGTATATTTTCTTTCCCCTTATTACACATTTACAGAGATTAAAAATTTAATTTACAGACAAACTGTGCTTATAATAAAATTCTCACTTAAAATCAAAGTAAATATATGCACCTTATAACAAACGAAGAGGGTAAGGCAGTGATCACAGCTAGCGGCAGTCCGAAGCCCACGAAGTAGGGCCAGTTCGTTTCAATGAACGTCAAACGACGGTGGAGTTCCCAGCCCATGTTCACCCATTTGTACTCAAACGCATACAGCGAGTAGAGCATACACATGTGCACCAGGCTCAGCAGGTTGTTTAGCACCATTATCGGCAGCATGCTCACCAGCATGCTCTGCAAAAAACAAGAAAAACATCTTTTAAGTTGGAAGCAACAGAAGAAAGACACAAGCTTGATTTAATTGTAAAGATTTATCAAAACAACTTAATTATTAAAATCTTGAAGCTGTTAGAGATTTCTAACTGAGTGAACACGAAAATTTTACTCAAAATAATGATTTTGTATCACTGTCCAGTTTCAATCATTTTGAAATACAGTACTTTTAAATCAAGGATGAGTTTTAACGTGTGTCAAACATATTTGGGGTTGAAATAATCATTGTGTTCGCACATAAAAAGTAATAATTATTAAAAAACAAATTTCAAAATCTTTCTCACAAAAAGTCATACATAATATTTGTTCGATGGCTTCCATCTTGAGCGGAGTGTGTGCATACAATTTGGGGGGGGGGGGGAGGGGGGGAACAATTCTATGTATCGATCAAACATGGTGAGATGTCTCTGTCAATGACCAAGCATGAAATATTTAGTCATTATAAATTTAATGTGACTTTTTACAATGGACAGAAGCCGAAATGGTAAGAATACATTACAGTAAAGGAATAAAATATATCAAGAGATTTGTGTATATTTTGCATCACTGGCAGCATCTCATAGTTGCACGACACACTCATATTTTGGCTTTTTTTAAATTTAATTTGTGGTAACTGTTTTGAAAACATGAGTACGGAATGTGAAGAAGACATTATAATAAAAGATGTTAGTAAAAAAAAATTCTAGATGTTAGTACAATGTTTTGATACGTGGAGAAAGCCCCAAAAGCAGTTCTAGTTGTACCACATTGTATAGCATTACCCTAAACTCTGTACACCCCTCCAAGAACAGAAATGTACTAGTGCTTAATGCTTTATCCATGATAATGTAATGAAATGAGCCTTTCAATATAGAAATAATTGACACGTCATTGATGCCCAAAACCCATAAAGATTTGCTAAGAAAATACTGTCTAGGTTTTGAAGTAACACATGGTATCTAAACTATATGTAACAAATGTTGAATATATATGTCCCTTACTCTTTAAAGGGGGTAAGTGGAGATCACGCTTCCATGAGGAATTGATGTCATAATACTGCACTAGTCAAACTCTAGACACTGATAGAAATAATTTCTCAAGTAAATTAAACGTTAATAAAGAGCTGATGGATCATTGTGTTTTAAGCATTAGCAGCATTAAACCATATAAAAACAGTTGCAATGGCATTCTTTACTAACATTTAATCTACAGAACAGCTGTGGATAAATGGCCTGCAACAACATTGCATTAATTTCTGAAGTAGTTTTAGCAATGTCATGCCAATCCAGGGTGTATTAAAACCTAATTACTACTTGAAAATAATGGTCACGAGCGAAAACAATACACCTTTGTGACTGACTACCACGGTGTTATTATTTCATTAGCCAGCAGGGATCATTGTCGAAGTAGCGGAAATGTGATCTCAGACTTCAATTAATTCATTCATCTTTTCTGTTGGGTCTGTTGGAGATTACAATACCTTTAGAACTACATCTGCCACATGAGTTAATGTCGTCATAATTATGCAGTTTCCAGTTGGAAGACATATTATTTCAGAGTGTAATTACGTTCTAATACAATCTGGCTAGAATTAATTCGAAAAGTTGTTCCAATGATGCCATGCTATTTTGGAAGGTAGTTTTAGCAGTATCAACCTGGTCCAGAGTGTGTTACAACAGAAAATAATAAATCTTGTGATCGACTACTACAGTATTATGACAACATTACCTTGAGTGGAGGAAAGTAGTTCTAGCAGTGATCTCTTTTGTTTATGGAAATGTTAGCCTCCATCACAAGAAAATGTATCTGATTTTACTCGTTATACATGTTATCTAGTCAAAGACTTTGAACATAGTTCAATATTTTTAAATTTGTTAAAATGTGGGAAAAATAAATTAATATCTCACCTGAACAAGGAACAAAGCCTGCACTAAAATGCTAAATAACAAGTCGGCTATGAGCTTGCTGACATTTGATAGCATTTGGGGTCGTCCTCTACTGTGCCTGTATGCGGTGTCTGCAATATCCTTCAGTAAAAGATTGAAATTACATATTACTAAAGATATTGAAGTATTCTTCAATTTAAACTCTAGTATGTCAAAGTTCTAGTTTTTAGTTCAGTTCACAGTAACCATACTTTTTTTGGTACTTATCACATTGTAAGTCATCAAGTGTAGGCCTATTATAAGAAAACTGATTAATTAATAAATGATCAGTCTTACCTGGAACCACAAACTATTTACAATTTTGCTTAGCAAAAACAGTGGTAGCACCCAAATAGTGCTAAATGTCCATGTGAGTATTGGTTGCATCCAGGACCAAACAGTATGCTCAGTATCCGATGAATGAGCAAAGAGAGCAGACAGTAGGAATCGCAACAATGGAAGCACTCCATTGTAAAAAATAACTATACTACATAAGAACACTACTCCATTTAAAATGCAGCATTTAATTGCTGGGGACAACACAGAAACTTCTCTGAAAATAAGAATAAAAAAAGGTAAAAATGAATCCTATGAAATTCCTATCTGAACCGCTCATTTTAAGAAAACTTCATATGATTGTATAAACTCAGTGTTATTTTTTAAAAAAAAGTTCTTACTCTTTTATAACAGGAGATGACTTCGATGTTTCGTCTTTTTTCAAGGATTCCTTTCTTCTGGAAGAGTGCTCCTTCCTGGGTGTGTTTTGAATAGCCTTCTCTTTTATTTGCTTATCCAGGTGAAATATTCCTATACATCCTTTAACACTATCCCAAATCCCACGAAATACAGCATACATTATTCCCTAAAAGAAAGAATGTTATTAACAAGTGTCATCGTAAGTCTTTCTGGTTGAAGATTATAAAACAGGGAAGTAATAAAAAATATTACGGCCAGTTCACGGTTTATTTAACTCACATAACAGTTTTCCATTTCACAAGCTAACCACGCTACATTGTCCCTACGACCCCCAGCTGATGACTCTGAATTCCAAACACAAGCTACAGTCGATAGTGAGTTTGATTACAGCAGAAATGCAGTTGCTGAGCAAAGGAAAACTAAATCACATTAAAATCAATTTAGGTTTTATATTATTCAACTAACGTGAGGAAAAAAGACACAAAATTTTTTGAATTTAATATTATGAAAGCCTAAGAAATACGACGATTCTTCGATAGTGCTTAAACAGCTGATTATGACAGCATGAAAATGATTCGGTAAGGTTGGTAATGGTAAGAGTCGTAAGCAATACTGTTGTAATATATACTGTAATCTGTACTGTGTTGTCCAGAGACATCAGATGTAGTCTATTATTTGGGTGGAGTATGGTTGTTTATGGTGTTTATATTGTTTCCAAATCAGGCGGCCTAATATTTAATCATGACCATAATGTACCAAAAATCGAGACCGAGAAGACCTTCAGTTTTCCGTTGGACATCAAACTCATTTACGAAAATAAAAAGATAGTTGTTGTATTTGGTCAGAGAGATGGAATAATGGGTAGGTTCAGGAATATTTCAGTTCTCATATTCCAGAATGGATTGTTATTAATATATTTGAACTTACCAATGTCAGTTTGAATTGCTGTTAATAGCAGGGCAAACTTTTGCTTCATCTGTCATATCTCATTAAATTGAAACGGAACGTAAGTCCCATTTGCAATTTCTGTACTCACCATCAAGTTTGAAGAGTTCTTATTTTGAATTATTTCAATGCAATGTCCATACTCGCAAACTATTGTTTTTAATTTTAGTTAACTGCTATGGACCGCACACTCCGGTCAGTGGCGTAGCTAGGTCAGCAAGGGCCCCGGTGCAAAAGATTTATTTTGGGCCCTCAGGCCAGATGGGCAACTTTTTTTGCTTTGTGTTGCTGGTAGGTGCCCTCTGAGCTGAGGCTGGGGGCCCCTGAGCTGTGTTTAGGGGCACCCTGAGCAGTGGTAGGGGCCCCCCTGAGCAGTGGTTGGGGGCCCCCTTAGACGACGATAAAGCTAAAAAAAAGGTCGCCAGTTTGCCCCGAAGGCCCGTCGTGGGCCCTCTAAAGTGCGCTTGGGGGCCCCGTGAGCGTAGGGGCCCCGGTGCACTGCACCGCCTAGCCCCATAGTAGCTACGCCCCTGACTCCGGTAGGTACCGAAAATCGTGCAGTCTCCGCAGTTTTCCTACACACACCGTCTTCCGCTTTCCTGTATCCGCCTACTTTTTCCCTCTGCAAATTTCACTTTTAAATTCTTTCAGCGTTTTTGATAATTTATTCATCTTTTCTCTTGGTAACATATTTCTGACACCCTTTCCTACGACCTAAACTGTTTTATTTTCTACCGAGCGGTTGTGGTTAGGTTTAAATGCGGCCTAAGGCAAAAGGAAATTTCGTAAAAGCTAGAACAATTCTTCACCAGCTACATTATTTTACGAATGGCGGAAAAATTGTAAGGGTATCGCTATCTAGAATTAAAACATTTTGTGTGAAATTTAGCCCTTCTCATGTTTATTTTATTTCACTTATCTGGAAAGAGAGTTTTGAATAACGCATTAAAGCTTCCAGTGAACACAAATCTATGCACTCCCATTTTAGCAAATGCTTCACAAGAAAAATACCTAAATGTTGGAATTAAATGGGAGCTTAGTAGATACAAGAATATCTCGTGAAACATCTGCTAAATCATTCACTAACATTTTTTCTCCGCCAAAGCTATAATTAATATGTAACACACTTAAGCCAACAAAATCATAATTCATTATATGGACATTATTGGATAGTAACATAAGACTCTGTTCCCATCCCTAGATGTTTGGTTGGTTTGCCTTGACAGAACTACTCAGTGTAAGTTGGTGCACCTGCCAGAGACCATATATACCAGTAAAAATGAGTGATTAGTGAATTTTGATATCATCTCTTGTTAATTAGTGTAGTATAATGTTATCATTAACAATGTGTCTAATGATCCTAATGTCAATTAGGCATATACAAAAAAAGTGTGAAGTAAAGTGAAGAACAGTTTGGTAACTCAGTGGCTAGGACACTAGCTTTCAAAGTTAAGGATCCAGGGATCAAATCCCATTCTCGCCTGGAAATTTTGTAACCTTAAAAACTGACGACCTCTGGCAAAGCTTTGCTTTGTTATGTGAAGTACACTGGGAGGCTCCGTAATTTGGACTCTGTGTAGATCTGTAGGTCTCCTATATACGTGGTTGGATTACCAGGTTGGGTGAGGGTAGCTGCGACAGATGCGCATGCACAGCAAATTGAAACTCTGCCAACCGGTGGTAGATCCACCCTTCAGGTCTCCCGGACAATAATGCTATACGCCCTTTTTAGTCCAGCCAGTGAGGTGAGTCTCGTGGGTTACTCTATGGGAGTCGCAGTGTGAGTTTTTTTCTTTGCAGCATGCCATACATAGTGAAACTTTAGGCCACTATCATTGTTGATGTTATTGGGCCTTTCTCACCCGACTCGGCCACTGTAGTTATTCTAGTTCAGTATTTTCAATGTCGATGACATGATTGGTGTTATAAGAATGCTCCACAATAGCCAACTTGTCCGTGTTGTTCGATTTGTGATGACACATAACTTGTTGTAGCATCTCGTGTGCTTTGTGGCCGGTTACTCCAATATTTACTAACCCACAGCTGCAAGAAATCTTGGGCAATAGAGCTGTGAGAGTGCGTGATTTGGAAAATTTGCTGATGGAACTGGAGGTACTAGAGCAGACCTTCAGGGCTAGTGGATTCTAGAACTCCAAAATTAGTTACACTCTGAATAGAACCACATCTAAGTTTATCATCAAATTATATGCTTGGGACCGAGAGTGTTGGGTGAGCGACTAATGCTCTGTTCTCGCATTCGGGAGAACACCGGTTCGAATTCCCGTCTGGGCATAGAGATTTGGTTTTCCCATGGTTTCCCCAAATCACTCCAGGTGAATGCCGGAATGCTTCCTTCAAAAGGCCATGGCCGAATTCCTTCCTATTCCTTGGCCTCCCAGTTCCATCCCACCTCTAATGATGTAGATGAGGTGTAAAGTCATAAGTGAAATAAAAAATTATATGCCTGGACGTTTCCATTTTATAACTTCAATAAGCAGTTTCACTCTACTGTACAGGGTTAGTCAAAAAGAACTTTACAACTTTGGTAATTTATAGAAACTTATTGAGATAAATTACAGAATAGGTATATGTGTCATTTAGTAGCAAACAACCTCAAATTCACATAAAAGTGTCAAGTGTCGTTTTGCTTCAATGTGACTAACATTTGTCATTCGGCAAAGATCCCACCGGTAATCAATTTTTCCCCACACTCGTTGCAGCAAATTGGGCGTAACTTGTGCAACAGCAGCATAGATTCAATTTTTCAGGTCAACCAAATTGTTTGGTAGGGGAGGAACATACACACGATCTTTAATGAAACCCCAGAGAAAGAAATCCAGTGGTGTCAAGTCTGGGGCCCTTCACAGCCAATCCACCGACATGGGAAGTGATTATCGAGGAAACCTCGAACTTCCATGAGGAAATGAGGTAGTGCATCATCTTGCTGGTAGTAAACCATCCCATCTCAGCCATCTTCATCAATCTGAGGAATAAAAGGTTTCATGAAACCAAAGCACACCAGTGAAAGTAGTGATTTTTAACTGTGCACTACGCTGGCGCTCCTGATGGCGGAATGGTGCACTGTGTCCATCAAATTTGAGATTGTTTGCTACATAATGACACATCTACCAATTGTGTAAGTTATCTCAGAAATTTTTGTATCATTTCAAAGTTGTTTAGGCCTAGTCCTTTTTGACTCACCCTGTATATGATACAAAATCTTTTCCTAATAAGCTCACTCTTTTTGGCAATTTAGCTTCTTTCCATATTAACCTATTGAGCTTTATATGGTGTCCTACCATTTCCAAATCCTCTCTCGTTTAATCCCATTGCAAAATGTTATACTGTATACAAACAACTGAAGTTCAAACTGGAAATGAACAACATTAATTAAAATAATTTAAAAGAATGGTCCTAGTCCATTAATACTTAAACCATATCAAACTCTCATGATGCCACTTCCTACCTCTTAAGAATTTCTCTGAACACTAAGATGTAGTTTAACATTATTCACCATTATTCTAGGGCTCATTCTGTCATATGCCCCGTAGAGATACAGTGCATCCTGTACTGCCTCTACCCTATTCTCCTTAGTGAAGTCCCTACAGAGTGACAATGTATTCTCTGTTACATGGTTAAATGTTGTATTAGATATAATAAGTGACCCTGTATTTGACTGATCTGCAAAAGTGGACCTACAGCTCTCCTGGACACTACCTAACTGCAAAATCTTTTGCTTTCTACCTTTTTACTCGCTCTGATCCTAAAGACCTACTGTTACATTCCACTAAGCTCTTTCCTCAAGTGTCGGGACACTTTCATCCCATTTTCTATGTCTATTTTGATGTGTGTTGTGATCTCCCAACTGCCTTTTTCTTCCTGTTCTCTTCCAATCTTTATTTTCTCATAAAGGCTGATTTTGATCAGCAATTTATCATTTAATTCAACTTTCTGATTCTTCTCCTCCAGATATGAAAGTTTTATTTTTAAAAAAAAAAAAAAAAAAAAAAAAACCTTTTTCCTCACCACTTCATCCTCCCTCCCTCCCCTTTTCTGCCAGTGGAACCATCTCCCCAGTCCACTGTTTGACTCTATAAGTGAGCAGTTTTTGTGCTGATGTTTGAAATTCTAACAGTAATTGACACAGATTTTAATCCGTAATGATTTGCACGGACAATCGGAGAATCGCATTTATTCACTTGCCACAGATTTACGAAGGAGGACTGCGACAAATGAATAAAGACATACACACAATATTTTGGTATAAACCTTAGTTTGGGTGTATACAGCTTGTCATATGTCTTACCCCTAATCAAGATTAAGGTTTACATAAAAAAATTGAATAATGTTCATGTTTCTGTGTTTCTGATTTCATTTGTGAAAAGTGAATGGCCAGTGCTCAGGTTATGTTCTATGAGGCCCTCCTGCCTTCATTTGTGGTGAGAGAACTGAGCCTGGCGGGTGAGTGGTTAAGGCTCAGGTCTCGCATTCGGGAGGTCGCCGGTTCGAATCCCCTTCCGGGTATCCAGGTTTGGGTTTTACATGGTTTCCCCAAATCACTTCAGGCAAATGCCGGGATGCTTCCTTCAAAAGTGTATGGCGGAATTCCTTCCTGTTCCTTGTCCCCAGTCCCATCCCGTCTCTAATGACCTCGACGTTGATGAGGCATAAAGCCATAAGTAAAAAAAAAATGTGGCGAGTGATGGATTTACTTTCTCTAGCCTTGATTAACTTCATTCCCTTTCATTTGACATGTTCACCTTTTATCATTTCATCTTGTCTTCATGCTTCTGTTTCCTTCACTTCACTTCAGTATAGGTCATATGTATTTTCAAGACATCCTTTTTCACTTTTCTTTCAAGTGGCTATTTGTCCCAATGTTAAGCTGGTTGATAGGTGGCCTATATGAATTAGAGCAGATTATCAGATATAGGAAATGTGTTGTGATACATGCGTGGGGCCAACAGGCAACAGTTGGAAGGATTTCCCTGCACGATGGTTGGAGTAGGTGGTTCAGGTGTTTTTCAGTGTGGTCTATTCCAAGGAAAAGGGTCCATGTGGTTGTTCACAATTCCCACAGCTCCAGCCGCTTCATTTAATTTAATTTAATTTAATTGCAATGGAGCACAGGCTCCGGTGGCAATTTCCCTACACAGCTATCTTCCCCCTATCCTGCACCCACCAACATTTGCCCTCTACAAATTTTATCTTTAAATTCCTTCAAAGTTTTCGGTAAATTATTCATCGTTTCTCTTGGTAACTCATTCCAATCCCTGACACCCTTACCTAAAAAAGAAAATCTTCCCACACCCTTGTGCCTGAAATCGAGTGCCAGCTTGTGGTCATGGTCATCTTTTCCCTTCCATGCACTACTTTTCATACCTATTGCAATATCTTTCCATGCCTCATCACCAAGTGTGAGCACAGTTTTCTTGGAAGCTGTCACCCCCTTCTACTTCATAGACGCGAACTAGCTCTCCAACATATTCTTGACAGCAAACATTTGCCTGGTTCAGCCTCCATTAACGTCTTACCACTGTTAAATGCATAATTTATTTTCATTTTATCATTATTTTATTGTAGTCTTCTTATAATTTTATTGATGCAATCTTTATTATTTTTTTAAAAAAAAATACTGTTTTTATTATGACCCCTTTCTTAATTATTTCCAGTGTCTTCCTGTGAGCATAGATGATATTATTTTCTCCTCACCATGTTTACAATAATCATTGTTTGCCATTGATATGAAGATGACAAGATGGGTTAGGAATTAAAAAGCGGCTAGTGTGGTTCATTTTGGGACAGTAGTTACATATCCTGTATCAAGAAAAGCATGAATTACTGGAATCTATTTTTGGTGTCTGAGGAATATTCACACTAGAAATAGATAGAACCTCAGAAAAGTGGATGTGAGAGGGTTTGGTGCTGCAGGTGATGTAGGATGGCTTTTAATCATTTGGGTTTGGATGAAGAATGACGACATGAAACTCTACTCAAAGGTTTTCTGCACTTACTGAGACTTGTGGATAAGTGTTTAATGTTCACGCCTGGAGGATTCATGTTCAGTCCGCACAGTCTGGCCTTCCAGATTTTTGTTTTGTGCATTGTCCTGATCCGTGCCTGGAGCGTGAGTGATTAATGCTCAGACGTGGCATGTGGGATGATACCAGTTGGGTCTCTTGTCTACTTCTCTAGTTTTTGGTTTTCCACGTTTCGTGAAATCACTTTATGCAAGTTCTGGGATTGTTACTTCCAAGGACTGTTGCAGAATTCTTTCTTGATCCTTGTCCTGTATCCTCTGTTGATCTCACAGTAAAAGAGCATAAGTCCATAGAAAAAGAAAGCAAGGACTAGGATTCCCAAGTGCACAAATGCTGGTACAGCTAATTCATAAAGGCCTTTCCCAATTCTCTTCTCATCCCGTGCTCACATTTTATCCCAACTCTAATGACTTGATTTTTGATGAGCAGTTAAGGCCCTCAAAAAATCCATCTCTTACGTTTCATCGAAACTGGATGCATGAGAGAATGTTCTATCAATCTGTCTTCTTCACTGCTGTAGCACGGAGTACTACACTGTCTTGCTGAAGCACTCAAACTAGTTTCCTGGCAACAACTTGTGAGATACACAACCTCAACTTTTGTGATTAAAGTTTTTTTTTATTTAATAATTATAATTGTAAATACTAACATTGAATTTGTAAGTTCCAAGGTCACAGAAAAATATACGAGATATTTGGTGAATAAAGAACAGTTGAAAGGAGTTGAAGAAAAGGTTTTGTTGGAAGAGGATGAGTTGGTTTGAAGGGAAAATGTATTGCGAGATGAGGTGAAAGAGAAAGGCTCGATGGAGAAGCTGCGAAGAATTGTGGTGGGATTAGTAATTGGAAAATATTAGCCTGAGGGCAGAGAAATTAATGATAAAGATAATGAAATATGAATTTAGTAATTGATAATTGGTTGTTATGTGGAAAATAGAAGATATAAGGTTTTATTCAATATTGAGATTGTAATTAAGTTGATTTTTTAAAGTTCGTGTGGTATGATTTTGTTAATACTGATTTGATTTACAGCGTGGGTATCGAAATAAATTCCACCGACAGACAAAGAGGGATAAGTGAAATTCCTATGTACTGGTCTGACTCTGGAAACATGAGTAAAAGTATTATATTTAAGTGGATAAAGTACATTTTCATATGTTCTAAAAAATAAAGAACCTTACAAACTCCTATTGGTACCAGCAAAAACAAAACTTATTTCTGTCTCACTGTAATATCATCTCCGTTGTGCTAAATCTTATCATTGAGCTTGGTGGTTGAGCGGTAACATCTGGACATCACATTCTGGAGGAGGCAGGTTCGAATCCCCATCCGGGTACTCAGATTCTGGTGTTTTACGGTTTCCCCAAATCACTCCAAATGAATTTTGGAATGGTTCCACCAAGAAGGCCATGACTGAATTCCTCCCTGTTCCTTGCTCCCATTCCCTTCCCACCGCTAATAACCTCGATGCTGACAGGGCATAAAGCCACAAATAGTTTTTTTTAAAAAAAGGAATCTGCTCTCTCCCCAGAAATGCCAATGAGCTGTGGTAAGATCCAAAGGAACAGCCTAAAAGCAGCCAACATAACACTCTTCAGTCTGTAGTATATTGACTTTCTTCTAATGTACACGCCACCTTCCACTTCTTAGTGAAGCATACCCGTCAGGCATTTCTTGCTTTAAAGAGGTGTCTCTAACATTCCATTAATGGGATTATTAAAAGTATATAGGACAATAATTTTGAGAGAGTTATGTATTAAACATGTCTGATTTAGCTAATATCTAAAATTTATTTTGTACTGAAATGTTTTCGATGTGTTTGCAGTGGGACACGTGTTAATGTCGATCAACGGCATCCTGATCACTGGGAGACAACTGGACGACGGAAGAGATGCATTTGATGTGATGGAAAATGAAGAGAATTACCCACTCAACCTTAAGTTTGGGCGTCCTAAAATGACCACAAATGAGAAAATATTTTTAGCTAGTATGTTTTATCCTCTGTTTGCAATTGCAAGCCAGCTGAGTCCCGAACCGAGGAGTTCGGGGATAGAAATCCTGGAGGCCGATACATTTAAGCTGCACTGTTTTCAAACCCTGACAGGTTAGTTTTTGCTGTACAGTCTCAGATATACATTTTCTTTGATCTATTGTGATGTCATTGTCTTGAATTGCAGACAATACCCAAGGAATAGATTTTTTTTTCTTTAAAAGAAAGACTACATGACAGCAACTTTGAATTACTTAGATTTACGTGAAATCAGTAGATATTCGCTTAAAATTACAATACCTTGTACATTCACATTTGTTGTTATAGTGATCATACCATCTTGATATGTAAAAGTACAAAATAAAAAATATTTTTCTGAATAAGGTATGCAAAGTACGAACTACTGTAGTTTTGAATTGCAGTGTCAGAATACTGAATTGTACTGATGTTTACATTTAATAAGATAGGATAGGGAAAAATAAATAGATACCCTTCACTTACCACAGATGAAGGCAGGAGGGCGAGACGAACACGTAAAAACAAAAACAAACAAATTGCACAATATTTTGAAATGAGTCTTAATCATGTGAGGCGAGACGTATATGAGGGGGAAAGATGTGGTCACATCATCATTCATGTGGCAGGTCGGGATGTGACCACATCTTTCCCCTTTTATACGTCTCGCCTCTCACATGATTAAGACTCATGTCAAAATATTGTGCAATTTGTATTGTGTTTTTACGTGTTTGTCTCGCCCTCCTGCCTTCATCTGTGGTAAGTGAAGGGTATTTATTTATTTTTCCCTGTCCTATCTTATTTTCAGTGCCTCGCGGAATTTTCTTTGTTTCCATTATCCAATTGATGTTTACATTTAACACGTAGTAGTTCATTTTATTTCTGGCAGTATGTTACATGTACTGCTATTGTTATGTTTGTTTATGTTGAAACTAAGCTGAAGGCAAATTGGAATCCTGAATATGCTCTTACCAACGAATAAAACTGACAAAATAGTGAAAGAAAGTGAGAAGAACAGGATCAGTAAAACAACTTCTGTCGGAATGGGAATGAAACTGGGATTAAGAATAGGAGGAGGCTTATTGTACAAAAAGTCTGAACAGCCATATTCTCAAGGAGTCTGTCCACGAGGGAACAATCAAGGTCGCTATTACTTCAGACAGAGAAAACTCGATTTTTTTTTACCATTTTGCCTCGGGTGTATTGCTTGAATGAGCAGAGGTTGAAATTCTTCGGATGCTTCAAAGAACAGACTTACTGTGAAAATCTGATTGTTAACCGTGCACACAGGGTTGAGTAAACTGAAGTGGATGTGAGACTGCATTAAGAAATCAAAATGTGGAAGATGAATTCGTCTTTGATTTTTGTACGAGAAATAACTTGGTCATTAGTAGTAGGTAGTGAGGAAATGATTGAAGGGAAGAATTGTATAGAAAGACAGTGATTAGAATGTATGATACTAAGGAAAAAGGAAGTGGCTTTTAGACCTAAATATAACAATTGATAGGGAAAATAAGCCATCACTCACCAAAGTTAAAACGCTGTGAAGAATATATGAAGCAGATAAATAAGACATAAATTGTAAGGGATATCTTTAAATGAAGAGGTAAGCACATGATTGGAAGACATGGAGGATTGCATCAAACTAGTCGAGAAACTGATGAAAGCAAAATAAAAAAAAAAGTTTTGAAAGAAAGCCTTATAAGGTCATACAACTGGGGTGGTAGATTATATTCTGATTGACAGATCTGTGAGTTAATGCAATATGTAAAGCAATAGTGAGCAATGCATTTAAATAAGAAGCAGAAGGAAAAAATTATAAAGTACCCAAAACCAAATTATGGAAACACTCAGAACCTCAAAAGAACAGAGAAGTATGTCATTAAAGTGAAACAGAAAATATCAAAAATTTAAGTACTGTCTGGATGCAAAGAAGCAGAAAGACTTAAAAGGGTCAATCGTAACTGTAACCATTGTAATCTCTGATTGGCAAAGTAAAACGAGATAATCTAGAAAGAATTAAAATGGGAATGGAATTAAAACCTCAAAAACATCACAAAAGAGATAAACCATGAAAAATTAATCCTATTTAAATCAAGAAATTTTGTATGTCTCCAAAAAAAAAAAAAAAAATTAATAATTACAAGAAAAACTGTAATTATTTTGATAAAGAAGTTACAAGACCTGCAAAGACAGAAAAAGCTGTTAATACGAAATAAAATATAACAAAAAATAAAATAAAAGAACACCCAAGGAATAAAAGGAAAGTCTCAGCAGGGACTGTAGCTGTAGAATGTGAAGATGGGGATCTAGATTGTGTGTGATATCGATAAGCTAGTGGGAAAATGATAAACTGCTCAATAAAAATAAAACTTGATCAAAGATGAGGAAACAAACAAAGTTTATTAGCTTAAGAGGATTGTTGTGGAAGATGTTTCCTACTCAGAAGTAGAAAAAGAAAGGAGAGGGAAATTAGATCCAATACTCAACAAATATATAACTACCCTGTGAACAAACATCCCCCACTGTCAAGTCCTCAGGGTGCAGCGAGCAAAATTGGAAGTGAATCTGACGGCTGCAATTATTAATACAAAAGAATTTTAGACATAGAGAATCAAGGATGAAATGGTTTGATGTTATATAAGGTGTAAGGAAGAGGAAAGTAGAGGCAGGATAGTAGGTCATATTTTGAGACATGCTGGATTCGTTAATTTGTTAGTGGAGGGAACAGTGAATGGTAAGAACTGCAGAGGAAGACAGAGATTAGAATATATGAAGGAGATAATTGGGGACGTGGGTTGTAAGGGGTGAGTTGGAATGAAAATGTTACTGCATGATAGGAAGGGATGGAGGATTACATCAAACCAGTCGAGAGACTGATGGCAGCAAAAAAAATAATAATATTACAAGAGGAAGATCAAGAGATAGCTGGCTGAAGTAATTAGAGAAAGAAATGGCAAGTTGCTGTCTAAAGATGATCATGACCACAAGCTGACACTCGATTTCAGCCACCATGGTACAAAAAGGTTTTCTTTTGTGGGTAAGGGGGGTCAGGGATTGGAATAAGTTGCCAAGAGAAATGATAAATAATTTACAAAAAATGCTAAAAGAACTTAAAGTTGAAATTTGTAGAGGCCAAAAGTTGAAAGGGGAAAAAATGGGTGTGAAGGGAAATTGCCACCAGAGTGTGCACTGCATCTTAAGTAAATTAAATTAAATTACTGGCAAGATGAGGAGTTATAAAAGAGAGGTCGCTAGAGTGGAAAATTGAAGATGTTTACTACAAAAGACAAACCTGAAGTTTTTTTTTTATATTGTGTGCCATTGGTGTAGTGAATTCCTAATACTTCAAATTTGTGCATGTATTGTAAGATGATTCACAGCATAATAGAGAATAGAAATTTGCTACTATTCTTGTTTTGAAATTGGCTAATATAGATGATTCCAATATAGCTTCATTGTTCTTTAGAAGTTGTTCAAAGTATTGTTTCCTGTATAAATTTGTCATGAATTCATGACACAGTATTCTCCATTGTTTTTACTGGAGTAAATGATTTTTAATTGTCTTTTCCTTTGTTAGGAGTCAAGTTCATAGTGATAGCAGAACCCCAGCAGCAGGGAATGGAAGTATTACTGAAAAGGATTTACGAGCTGTATGCAGATTATGCCTTGAAGAATCCATTCTATTCTCTGGAAATGCCAATTAGATGTGAACTGTTTGATACCCACCTCCAAAGCCTTCTTGACACTGTGGAAAAACAGGGCATCACCAATGTGTAAATGTGACAGTATTTATTTACTCTGATTGTGTTTATATACAGTAAAAATTAAGTATGGTTCTTGTTTTTTTGTAATAAAAGTTAAAATCTTGTCTTCCTTTATTTTCTTCGTGAGAACACCCTACACTTGTTTCCCAGGATTCCACAAATTGTTACAGGGATAGAGCCTTGGTTAAAGCAAGGCCTGTTAAGACGCCGAGGTTTTACCTGATGTTTATAGTGTGTGCTGCAGACGTAGAAGAGGAACTGGTAGAGTAATAATATAGTCTTCTCGGGTTACTAGGCAAGTGAGTGGGGTATTTTCACACAATATTTCGGTGATTGGAAAATCTGTCATCTTCACCAGAAGAAGTAACCCAAGAATATATTAATTCTCAACACCGAAAGAAAGTTCATTCTTATGTATGGTTGAGTACTCATTGATTAGCACTACCATTGTTCCACACTTTTCGCATCCATTAACGATCAAAATGCTGATAGTTCAACAAAAGAATGGACGGAAACTTCCAACATGCAGGAGTCGAGTAATTCTGTACAATTTAAGATTTTCCCTGATGTTAATGCCATCCAAAATGATTTCCCAATGTACCATTATAGGGGCGAATGTTCGTTTTTGTTCTTTCTGCAGAGCATATTTTGAAGGGCGGCATTTATAGCTGACTGTTTGACAGTTTCAACTGACGATTAAGATTTTTGACACCTCGGGAAGAAACTTTGGGTTCATAAGCAAGGTTTGACAAATGGTCTGCACCCGGGAGACCACTAACCTGTGGTGCAAAAGAGGTTTCCATTAGACAGTGCAACTGTGTGTTTGAAAGTGGTGAGGGTGCGTTGTGCCAGCACCTTCCTAGGAGGTGTTGGTTGTTATCGAAGGAGGTCGGTGCGGTTGGTAAAGGTTAGAGAAAGCTGCAATATCTCAACGGGAAGCTAGCTATAGTGATGTTATCGATTTTTATGTGCAGCTTGGAGGCATCAACGCATAGACTTTCATTTTACTGGCTCCCTGTTTCAGAGCAGGGTTGTAACGGAGGCCATCTTTGCAGATTCGGATACAGATGTGGTTGTTCAGCGCGTGGCCTCTGCGGAATCAGATGTATTGCAGAAGCAGAAGTGGAAAAATAAATTTATAGTTATTTAGATTTGAATATTTTATCAAAAATAAACTTAAAATCAAAAGAAGCATATTTTTATCACAAATTGCACATTGCCTATTTCCGTATAAAACTGCCATATTGATTTATCTTTGCCTCGCCTTTCAACAACAAAAAACGTGGATTGGTTACACAGGTGAATTAAATTATTTTGATAAATATGCACACAAGAAGAAAGCAATCTTTGTCGTATGAACCTTGCGTAGCTTGCGGCTTGACTAGTGACGAACACGAAGCCATGTCGCCGCATGTCTCTGTGCCTGCCATCTGCCTTTCCACCGCTATACCGGCCCATTCACAGTTAAGCTTGGGTGATGGTCTGATTTAGGATTGTTTTTGAGCCATGAAAGGGAATGCAGGACTGTTTGAAAGATGTGTTGGATGTTGCTGGACTCCTGGACAGCCAGTCCGGATCCCTGCCATCCAACAAGCTGTGACATTGGATGGTGATTGGAGGAAAGATCCTTAAAGTTTGCGGTCTGCCGTGAGAAGGTATGAGTGGAAAGGACTGCTTGAAACATCTTGTGGGACCCCTATTGGTAGCATGAATGGGTGTACGCATTGTATGGTAGTGCCACACAGAGAAGTTTGAATATTATACACTAGAGAGAGCAACGACCATAGTGATCCTTTGCAAATTGAAAAATTGAACAATGTGCCTGCCGCCATATTAGGAGCACCCATCAGCTTTGAGTATACTTTTGTTCCCTTGAAACATGTCTTTGTGTTCGAGTATTTGTGTCTTTTTTGCTTACTTGTGTTTTCTATGAAGGTTAAGGCTTGCGCGGCTGCAAGAGCCACAAATGTATCGTTTGACATGTAAGTATGCACTTAACTAAGTTCCGAATATTCTATCTTAACCCCTGATCTGACTGTTGATCACATGTTTAATATTTTATTTTGACACAAAACTCTGCTCCAAGATATGCATAAATTAAGGGAGTGGTTGGCTAAAATATGCCAGGACAGTTTTATTCCCTCGAAACATGGGGGACTGATTGCCCTGCAGCAAGCATTGTATACATAGGCAGAATTGCTGAAAAATTTATGAGGAATGAATTCATTCACTGAGATTTGAAAGTAATGTATGGTAATTTTAAACAAAAAGTATCTATTTACCAGGAATGTAATTTTAATAATTTGTCCACTGAACTGAGGGATCACTTGTTTGAAAATGTTTATCCTGAAAATTATGTTATCCTACTTTGAAAGTTACTGATACGTAAGACTGAGACACATGTTGCAAAAATTGATAATGAAAAGCAGGTGTCAATCAGATAGAAATTAAACAAAACTGTGCTGTTTTATAATGAAAAAAAAAGTTACTTTCATTATATTCTAATCTGAATGATATAATTGGAATGATGATTGTATAAAATTAATGCAGACATTGGCATGTTGCCCACAAAACTAGTGGTAGTCTCTGGCATATACAAAAAGAGAGGAGAAAAATAGAAGGAAAAGTGGCTTTAGCATGCAAGATTATAATTTCAAACAAGGAGATGCATTTGCAAGTAACATGTAATGTGAAACAATATATTTTTTGGCCTTGGCAAACCAGGGTAAAATTTGATCAACAAGGAATAAATGGTGCTTGTATTTCCTAGAGCCAAGTGCTATATTGTTAAGAATTTAGAAGGGAAAGATCTTAGTGTAAAAAAGAACAAAAAGAGGTAAACAGGTTCATAATAGAAAAGGCAAACGTTTCTTTCTTCGAGTTGTAAAGTCCTTTTTGACTCAGACTGTATATGTATAAATAAGGCAATATTCGTGTGCCTCCGATATAAGTCAAATTAAATTAAAAAAATAGATTGCATCTCTATATTTATGAAGCGCAATGTTATCCATGTTAAATTACCAAACGATTCTCTGCAGTACAGTTTGCTATAATATGTACAATGGGTTTTGTTTATCGTGGCAACCAGAAATTGTAGCTCCGCTAATTTAGCTTTAAAAAAACAGTTTTCTGCTTTGTAGTTGGACTTTTCATAAGTGTTCGTATACCTTTTTTCTGTTTTCTGTGATATAATTAATAAGTCGCAGTTTTGGACTATCTGGCGGAGGCGCGGAGTAGTAAGTTCCGCAAGCTGATTTCGCTTGCCATCACCCACAATGTTCGGTGGTGTGTATGGCGAGCGTGGAAATTACGGCCCTGAGGACCACATCTCAGAACCAGAAATCGATGGTCAATTAACAACTAAGACGGTAATAGCAAGTTCTTTGAATAGCAATCACGAAATTGAAGAAGTTGATCCAGCCAAGAATGTGAATAGTTTACATAGAGCTGTGATAGATGATCCTATGATCAGTAACCAAAATGTGAACATCTTGCCCACTAGTAGCTATCATCTATCGACTATCAAGACGACTAAACGTCAGGTACGGGAAAAAGAGGATGGAAGGACACCTACACGCTCAACAGAGAAAATCGCAAGAATGTTATCAGATGGTACAATAACACAACATCCAGCAGCTTTATTCAACACGACACCGCATCCACCATCGTCAACAACCTGCAGAATCCACAGCAAAACTCAACGAATAACAATGCACCCTCAGCACCCACCGGAGGGCATCCTCCCTATTGCGTGGGAATGTTTGGCGGCCAATATGGAGAAGGCGGCGGAGTGACCTCGCCCAGACGACCGCAGACGCTACAACAGGGACAGCTGCTGTCGGAGCGGCTGTAGTGGAAACATCGGACGATCCCATGGGAGACTTCCAGCTTTCGAACCTCAAGACGACGAAACGGCAGATACCTGAAGAAGAGGATGGAAGGATTTTTTTTTTTTTTTTTTTATAGTATTTTCGTCTCTCAACAGCGAGGTCTTTAGAGACGGAAAGGATGGGGGGCAAGGATGGGGGCAAGGAATGGGAAGGAATTCGGCCATGGCCTTTTGAAGGAAGCATCCCGGCATTTGCCTGGAGTGATTTGGGAAACCATGGAAAACCCAAATCTGGATGCCCGGACGGGGATCGAACCGCCGTCCTCCCGAATGCGAGGCGAGAACGCTATCCGTTACACCGCCACGCTCGGTAGGATGGAAGGAGATCCACGCAGCAAGCAGAGAAACTTGCAAGACTATCAACAGACGTCGCAACACCACATCGTCCAGCAGCCTTCTACAACACGGAGATGACACCAACAAACCGCATTAATTTGCAGAACCAACAGCAGAACTCAATTGCCAACAGGTACGAGTCAAGTGATGGTGGTCCATACATAGTAATAGTAGAAGGAAAGGACAAAAATATTGGGCGTATTCACCCAATGGCAATAGGAAAACTCATGAGGGAGCAAGGTATCATGATTTCTCACAACTTAGTAAACATTACCAGTGTCGGGCGCAATAGAATTAAAATTGAAACCAACAGCAGAGATTCTGCAAATAACCTGGTAACTTCGGAAATATTCGCTAGACATAACTTGGAGGCCTATATCCCAAGATCAATGATACAAAAACAAGGAGTTGTGAGAAATGTAGATACCCTGCTTAGTGAAGCAGAAATTCTTTCGGTAATAGAAAGTGAATTCCAAGTATTGAATATCAGGCGGTTCACGAAAAAAATCGATAAACTAGGGAAACAGGAAACGATACCATTACCAGTATGCGTTTTAACATTTAGAGCGCAAGTCCTTCCCCAATTTGTTTACATTCACGGCGTTAGATGTAGGGTAGAACCTTACATCCCCGCCGTCATCCAATGCTTCAAATGTTTGCGTTTCGGACACGGCAGTAATCAGTGCCGTAGTCAGGTCCGATGCAGCTTTTGCTCTGCGGACCACAACATTGATGGATGCCCTAAGACCGCTCCGCCACGTTGTGCCAACTGCACAGGACAACACTTAGCAACCGATCGGTTATGCCCCAACTACCAGAAAGCTAAGATAATTAAACAACACATGATATACAACAACGTTAGTTTTAGAGAAGCATCAGCTGCACTGGAAAATAGAGCTTACGCCCAGACAGCAGCAAACCCCAGCCCTAGATTCAAGAGCAACACTGAATTCCCGCCCTTACCAACTATCTCTCACGCCCCGATTAATCAGAACCCTAACACCGGTTACCGGGAAGGAACCTATCTAGCGCTACAACATAATCCACAACAACCCGCACAACAAACGGAAAAAACACTGTACAGCCGAACAAAAGAATCACAACCATATGCCAGCACAACAAATTTAAGCACTAAGGGAAACGAAGTGAGAATTCCCCAAAAATTGTTCTGGAGAAGTAACGGACCATACCAACCTATAACCCATAATCCGTACCCACCTCTCCCACATAGTACCTTAGTAGCACCATATAACTATCACCAAACAGGGGAACATCATCCCCCAAATACTGAAATACCACTGATAGAAAAATTGATGACTTTCATAATATCCATCACTGAGCTAATCAGAACTAACCATGTACAAGTAATCAACTCACTCCAGCAAATTATTAATTCCTCCACTCCATGAACCCTACAGCTAATTCAAGGCACCACAATCTCCCCCCGTTCACTACTCAACTTAACCTTCTTCAATGGAACGGAAGGTCCGTGTACTCTAATAGGGAAAGCTTGATCATCGAGCTACGTAACAGTAAAATCGATATTGCACTATTATCTGAAACTTGGTTTCAACCACAGAAAGAAATAAACTTTAAGCATTACCAGACATATCGAAACGACCGCCCAGACGGAAAAGGAGGAGTAGCAATCTTGATTAGACACAACATACCACACGAACCGGTAAAGTTAGCTCCCACAAACCGCCCATTCCAAGCTATTTCTATTCGATTACGCCTTAAAAACCTTGAATGCACAATTATATCTTTATACTGCCCCCCGCGAACTATAATAAGTCGAAACGACTGGGACCATCTCTTTAAACAAACACACCCCCCTACATTATAGCAGGCGACTTCAATGCCCACAGCAGAAGCTGGGGCTGCCAACAGGACGACCCCTTTGGCTTGGACATATTACAAAAAATAGAAGACCAAAACCTCGTCATAATAAACAATGGATCCCCAACTCTAATCCCAAGAATAGGACGGAATCCATCAGCCGTGGACTTAACACTCTGCTCCCCATCTATTGCATCCGTAGCTATGTGGCAAACTTTAACCGACAGTTTAGGATCGGACCATCTACCTATTAAAATCACGATAGGTTGCAACACCAACTTCGAGTGGAAGGGACACCCCACAAAACACTGGAACACCAGCCAAGCAAATTGGGCACTATATAAACAACACCTAGAGGAGGAAGTGAGAAACATCCCCACGGATATCTCAGGCAGGGAGGCATACAAACAGCTGATGCAAGCCATCACAACAGCTGCAGACAAATCAATACCGCTTAAAAAACGACGTAAATCTACAAGCAATCCTCCAGCAATTTGGTGGAATATGGAGTGTTCTAAAGCAGTGGCCAAAAGGAGATTAGCACTCAGAAATTATCGCAAGGAACCGACAGTAGAAAGATTCTTAACCTATAAAAGAACATGTGCATACACCAAACGAATATTGCGAACTCAGAAACGTCTCAGTTGGATACAATACTGTGAGAAACTGGGGAAAGATACAAACACTACATCCATTTGGCACCAAATAAGAAACTTGAAGAACAGGAAAACGTTCACTTCAAGCATTAAGTTAGACAACTCATGTATAGAAGCCATAGCGGAAAGAATTGCCCCCGATAGTGTCTACCATAAAAACTTTAGATTTTCACCGAACGCAGAACAACATTCGGAACACGAACTGTGTTCTCCATTCACAGTTAAAGAAGTGGAACAAATATTAAACAGTCCTCTGACACGACACCAGGCAAAGATAGAATACATTATTCGATGTTGTATAATCTGCCGGCCAACGCCCTTCAGCTCCTAACTAAAATCTTTAACGAAATCTGGATGAAGCAACCGAGTCCCATAGAGTGGAGAACTCAGATAATTATACCAATACTAAAACCCAACAAAGATCCCAAGCAACCAGGATCGTATAGACCTATTTCCCTGATGTCGTGTGTATCCAAAACACTAGAACGCATCGTAAAAAACAGACTAGAATATTGGATGGAAAAAAACAACTTTCTAGCAACATCACAATTTGGATTCAGGAAAGGAAAAAGTACACTCGATAACTTAGCAATAATTACTACGGATATCAATATTGCATTTGCACGGAAATTTTACTTAGGGGCAATATTCATAGATATCACTTCAGCTTATGACAATGTTGTTATTAACATTCTGATGCAAAAGCTCTCCAACTTGGGAATCCCACATGAGTTTGTAGCAGGGATACACTCGCTCATATCAGAAAGAGTTATATATATTTCAAACTCAGGGGAACTGGTGGGCCCCCGTTGGGTCTACAATGGACTCCCACAAGGAGCGATATTAAGTCCTCTCCTTTATCTGATATACACTCACGACTTAGAAAAAATCTTCTCCCCAAGTATTCTAATCCTTCAATTTGCGGACGACATCGTTATATACACCATGAGTTCATTAATAGAAGACGTCTTCGAACAGTTGTTTGAAGCAATACATGCATTCATCACGTGGGCCCACCGTAACGGACTAGACATATCTTCTGAGAAATCATCCATAGTCATATTCTCAAAACGCAACATTCCCGATATGGCTCGAATACATCTAGGTCCCTTTTCATTCCCAGTACATAAACAGAGCCGATTCCTAGGAATGATATTGGATTCCCGACTAACTTGGAGAGACCATATTCAACATATAATAGCCAAATCAGACCAACGACTTAACATCCTAAGAGCAGTGGCCGGAGCGAGATGGGGATCCCACCCCAACGCACTTCTGCTCCTATACAAATCAATGATTAGATCTATCATAGACTATGGCAGCGTCTTTTACGCCAACGCCACAAAAGACGCATTGCGGAAATTAGATTCCCTGCAGCATCGCTGCCTCAGAACATGTTTAGGAGCATTCAAATCTACACCAACCAACGCCTTACTTGTGGAGGCAGGCGAAATGCCTCTCAACATAAGAAGACAACTACTTACAGAGAAGTTTATAATCGAAAAACTTAGCAACACCACACACCCACTAAAGGAACGGTTAGATAACCTCCAACACTGTAAACGAAATAAACAGTCTGGCGCGCCAAGCAACATTCTTCTACTTAACATGTATAATACGTGGGAGGAAAAGAGCGTTAACATAACGAAGTTTTCGACACACCCGATATTCCAAGCTCCTTACCAGCTCCGAAGTCTAGACATACAAGTAAAGTATTTGGAACACACGCCGGGCACCAACGCCAACTATGCCCTGAACGCCCTGCTCGCCAGCCAAGACCTAAATTCAATCCATATATACACAGATGGATCAAAAAATAATACAGGAGAACGAGTCGGCAGCGCACTATATTGCCCCAAAACGCAGTACAAAGCCCTATACTCCTTACCACCGCAAACTACAATATATTTGGCAGAAGCGGAAGCGATATTAGAAGCTATAAGATACGGCCGGACCAGAAGACCTAAGAAGGTGGTCATAATAGCCGACTCCTTGAGCGTCATCAGAAGCATAGCAGAACCAAAGTGGAATTATAGGATGGCGCCACTACTAATAGAAATACTAAATGAAATACACATAAGCAACAACATAGGCATCACAACAAGTTTAGTATGGGTTCCCTCTCATAACGGGATTAAGTTCAATGAAATCGCGGACACACTAGCCAAGAAAGCCATCTCAGATGGACAAAGAAAAGAACTATTACTACCCCCATCAGCATATGCACACGATATTAAACAGCGAGCAAGAAATAGATGGCAAACCGATTGGAACAATACGATGCACCACAAAGGATCCTTCTACGGACACATCCAACCATATATTCCTTCCAAACCCTGGTTCTACAGCTGGAAAATCAACAGACGCCACTTAATTAATATAATCAGAAGCAGATTCCACCACGGCAACTTTCCCAGCCACTTGAACCGGATAGGACTAAGAGATAGCCCCAGATGTGACTGTGCCGACCGAGCAATAGGGGACATCAACCACCTGTTATTCTCCTGCAAAAAATACACCACATCCAAAACAAAATGCTGAAGGAACTCACAAGGTGCAAGATCCCCTTCCCAACTAATTTAGCCATCCTACTCTCTTCCAACAACCACTCAATATACAGAACCATAATGTTGTTTTTAAAGAAGGAAATATTCAAATATAAGAAAAAGCTGATAAGCCAATCCTAGACCATAAACTAAGTAGATACACTAACCCTTCACAAATACTACACTCTATCTAGAACATACACACTAAAGCAACACCCAATGACAATAGATACAAATATAAGTACGCAACATTATTCCCACCAAAGGATCCAAATAGATCAGGCAACCACAGGAAATATTTCACGAACTTTGAATTGTGGTGGAAATATATGTACAAAAGCTGCCCCTGTGCTGTTGGCGTCGACTCACACTGTGCAATTGTAAAGGTAACAACGTAATATATTTTATAAAGAAATTGTCATAGGACTTAAGAACTATTGTAAAATAAAAGATAAGAAATTGTAATTTAACTAAACAATAAACATAAACCATTGTAAAATTAAATGTAAAGAACCTGGCAGTATGGCCGACCAGGCCAAAAGCCAACATAAATAAATAAAAAAATAAATATGTACAATGCTCTTTGCCGCCGGACTGCATTCGCTTATTATCTTTGGCAATTCTTTTATTATCGTTTAATTAAATTGTACCGTGCGGCTTTATGTATTTAATTATCTAGTTCTTTTTCGCCATAAATTGCTGAATGCTTTTTTCAGCTTTTACATATTTTGGTAAATATTATAATAATTAATAAAAATCCTCTCGGGGGTAACTAGCCGAGTGAGTCCATTGGAGAGAGAGACGACGTTTCGGCAGCCATAAGCCCTGCCAACCTCACATCTCACAAGACAAACAGCGGCAGAGGTTATGGCACCGAAACGTCGTGTTTTATACATGGACTAACTCGGCTAGTTACCCGAGGGGATTTTATTCATATTCAGCTCTGAGAAAACCTCGAGTCTTTCATTATAGCAATTATTTATGAAGACGCGTAAGAAATTAGGTTAACAGTATATTTTTTCTATAACGGTTTTTTTGTGACAAGCCATTATCTCCCTTCATACCTACCGAAATCGATAAGTGAAGTATCAGTTTAAAGATTACATATCCGCTTTGGTTAAAACATATATTAAGAAAGGAATTTTTCGGAATTCGACCCTTAAAGGACAGAAGTATCAATGTTTCTACAACGCGTTTTCTGTGTCACGAGCCATTTATCTTCCTTGATATCTAACCGATACAGATAAATGAGGTATCATTTTAAAGATTGAGGTCACCGCTTTGGTCACAATATATTTTGAAAAAGGAATTTTTCGGAATTCGACGCGTAAAGGGGAAAAGTATCATATTTCTATAACTTATTTTTTTTTGTCACGAGCATTTTATCTTCCATTAATATCTAACCGAAATCGATAAATATGGCTTTTTTGTTGGTGATAAGATCTCCGCTTTGGTCACATATTTTAGGACAGGAATTTTTTGGAATTCGAACATTCAAGGCCAAAGTATCATTATTTCCATAACGTGTTTTTGGTTACGAGCCACTTATCTCCCTTGACACCTAACCGAAATCGATAAATGATGTATCATTTAAAACATTAAGGACTCCACTCAGGCAACATAATAAATTAAGAACGAAATTTTTCCTAATTTGACCCTTAAAGGGCAAAAGTAATAACTGTGAAAGTCGCGCGTATGAGACAGTTCAGAGCTAAGACGCTAGATAGCAGTAGTACGTATCACAGAGTTATCAATAAACTGCTTCACTGGCGTCGACTTTTGTTACGCACCTGTTACACTAAACAAATGAAGTGGTTCATGTTTCATCCTATTACAAACCACCAACCTTACTATTGATCGTGTTCGCGAAATCTTCGCACGGTTCATGCAGTATGGGAGCCTCCCTAGTTTTTGCGTGGTAGTCGTACTGAGAGACACCTCGTAGAGCTTGCCTCCTCCCCCGCAGCGTGGGAATGTCGCGCCTTCCTGTCGCCAGCCACCGGGCGCCGTCCGCGCCTCCTTGGCAAGGCCGCCGACACCGGAAATACTTGCGGCCAGGAACCACACACAGCGCCCGCTATCTGCATACCTAACATCTCTTCCCACACTGTGCAGCCTGAACTCTGTACCACTTCTAAATTCCACAACTCTCTTACAGTGTTCACTCGGGATCAACCACTGCAAAGCGTTCAGATTTTCACTCTTTTATTCCTTTTTGACCGGATTAATAACACGGAAGAAACACTACCTCCTGTTCAAAGTAGTTTGCCTTTCTTATGTTCCACCGCTGAAGATGGTCTGCTGCATAAGACGAGTAAGCTGTACGTAAAGGAGCGTTCATAAACTACGTGCTTCGTCAAAAGGGAGGGGGGGGGGAGCTACGCTGGACTACGTGGGGAAGGGGGGGGGGGGGGATGTTTCAGAGCCAAGCCGCGTAGCTTTTCATTGACATTATTTTTCACAGTTGAGATAAGGTAAAGAACACAAAACAGCCTGTGAATATTTATTTTCGTCATTTAATTATCTCTGTATGAAATTTACGATCAAGAGAAAATAATACAAAATATTTTCTGGAATCTATAGGGGGAAAAAAGCTACGTGGGAAGGAGGGCGGTTTCACAGGACGCAAAAATGGAGCCACGTAGTTTTTGGACGCTCCGTAATGCGCGCATCTCTCTGTCTAGCTGTGAGGGACTTGTCGCAGTCGGACGCCATAACCGAGCGCGGTGGGCGAGCAGTAACGCTCTCGCCTCGCATTCGGGAGGACATGGGTTCGAGCCCCATCCAATCATCCAGAATTCGTTTTCCACAAAAAATATATATATATTCTCCGCAATGATAAGATACTAGGATCTTACTTTTCGACTTTTGATTTTCCAATTCCTGCTGGCTATAATCTTGTCTGTGTTATGGCTTATTCTTTAAAGTGATTGTGTTCTTAGTGAAACGAGTGCAACGTAAATTGTACAGCTATAACAACAACGGCAACCTGTCAGGGCAAGGATATTCATGTGAATCTCAGTTGGTGGGATATATGCAAGATATTTCAGATGAAATGGACAAGGAAGGCCAAATTGATAATGTAGCACTAGATCTGTCTAAGGCGTTTGACAGAGTAAGCCATAAAATGGTAGTAAATAAGGTAAAAAACCATTGGAGTGGATAAGAAAGTCATTTGCTGGGTAGAAAACAGAAAGTTAGGGTAGGAAATGTAGTATCAAAAGAAGTGGAAGTAAAAATCGGTGTGCCACAGGGTAGCGTATTGGGACCATTGCTATTCATTCTTCTAATGAATAATTGTGTTGAATGTTTACTATCTGAAATTAGATTGTTTGCAGATGACATAATGCTGTATAAAAGAATCAAAACGATAGAGGATTGTAAACAGTTGCAGGGTGATCTGGACAGGATATCTAATTGGGTTGGTAAACATGGAATGAAGATAAATGCAAAGAAGAGTCAGCTTATTAGATACACAAATAAAAAAACAAAAGGTTAATTATGAATATAAGGTGGGGAAAGAATTGCTTGTTGAAGACTTCAAATGTAAATATCTGGGAATTACTTTTGATAAAAAAACTTAACTGGGCAGGACACATAGGACAGGTGGTAGGAAAAGGTTTCAAAGTTCTGCACTTGTTGGAGAGAGTGATGAGGGGATGTACGAGAGAAGTCAAGGAATTGGGTTACAAAACTTTGGTCAAACCATTGCTCGGATATGGTAGTGTAGTATGGGACCCTCATTTTACGTATCAAATACAGGAGTTGGAGAGGGTGCAAAAAAGGGCTGCTAGATTTGTTTCTGGAAATTATCGCAGAATGCAATCAGTGACGGATATGATAAAGGAGCTGGAATGGGATTCATTGCAAGACAGGAGGAGAATGAGGAGGGTCATGGGAGTGTACAGGGCATATACTGGCGATGAGGCATGGAAAGATATTGCAATAGGTATGAAAAGTAGTGCATGGAAGGGAAAAGATGACCATGACCACAAGCTGGCACTCGATTTCAGGCACAAGGGTGTAGGAAGATTCTCTTTTTTAGGTAAGGGTGTCAGGGATTGGAATGAGTTACCAAGAGAAAAGGTGAATAATTTACCGAAAACTTTGAAAGAATTTAAAGATAAAATTTGTAGAGGGCAAATGTAGATAGGTGCAGGATAGGAGGAAGATGGGTGTGTAGGGAAATTGCCACCGGAGCCTGTGCTCCATTGCAATTAAATTAAATTTTTTAAAAAAAATCCACATTTGGGTTTTCCATGGTTTCCACAAATCCAGACTAATTCAGCAATATTTCATTTAAATACAAAAACAAGTAAAACGTGTTCTCAAAAAGTGATTATTATTAAAGTTTTAACCATCAATAATTTCAATGCATTTTTAGTGGTTCAGCAATTTTTCTCGATACCTACGTACTCTTTACATCTATTTTTACTTTTTAAGTTTTATTTTTCGTTACGTCCCTCGTTAATTTATACCTGCGGTGTTTTGTGGTGCGCTTTTGTTCGCGTTGCGTCGAGAATTTTCTCAATATTTAAAAAAGATTGCTAAATGGAAGCTACGCTAATTTTGTCTTATAATTTGCCTCGGTAATCTTTAGTAATGTGTCTGATGTCTATTTTGAAAGTGTTTCTGCCATAAGAGTGAAATAAACCTAATCTCGAATACATGTTGAGTAAGCTTATCACTCCAGTGAGGTTTGATACCTCTATTTTGCATTTATTGAAACTCGAGACATAATCGTTTTGAACGGAGGCCTCTGCTTCAAGCAACTGGGAATATATCACAATCAGTGAACTGAGTCCTGATACGGAATTCGTCATGTGAAGCGTTTCATGTAACGGTGACCTTTTTACTAACATTATGGTCTCCAAGCCAATTGAGTTTAACTCCCCCACCGGAATACTTGAAACCTCTCCACAAATACCACTGGCAACTTTTCAAGTAACGAAGACATCAATAAACTTTTAAGTTTACTTTTATTCCATAGTAAGGCTCACATAAAAATATATTAAATGTTTAAACTGGCAACCTTCAGCTATCATACTTCATCCGCAGATTATAGAAGCATTACACGAATGACGCCAGAGACAATGACTTGAGATTATCGTGTGCTGGTATACATCATGGAGGATATATTCCTTCCTCCATGGTATATACAGCACAGAAAGTTTTCTATTAGCAGAAAATCGCAGACGGTATTTCATGGGGCGCTAACTATTATGTAAAGAATAGAAATCGCATACATTCGTTCAGAAATCGCATAGTTAAAATCATGTAAAAATAATTAAATTAAATTAGAAATACATTTTTGATCAATTTTACTAAACATGTACATCAAAATACCACTAATCTCTGAAACGATTCTTCATGTCTATAACCAACCACTTCGCTTCTTTATTAAATATCAACTTAAGTATTCACTAGGGTGGTAATTAATGGAAACTGCATCTAGCGAACACTACAACGGTCTAAACGCCGGAAGACGAAGGAGTGCAGCGGATTTAATATTTGTCTGGTAAATAATTGAAAACCCTGTAAGACCAGAGATATTCTCGGCTTTGTATATAGATAAAATTATCTCTGGTAACTAGTCAGGATGAGGAAAATTGGTGAAGTACGAAGTTTTGGCGTTCATAACCATCCTGACAGTGGCAGAATTTATGACCGCTGAAACGTCGTGTTTCAGAAAAGGACTCATTCGGCTACTTCACCCGAGAGAATTTCGTTTACTTTATAACCCTGTAAGTGTCAAAAGGGCTTACAGTGCTCTACAAAATATAAAATTTAGACCTTGCCAAAAGTGTGACGGTTTTCATGTTTCGGTCACTTTTTAAAAAAATTTCTTTTAATGTCATGGCATTTCTACGAATGAAGACATTAATGAAATTAATTAGTAATTTTAAGAATTAGATTAAATATTCAAACTGCCGATCCTCCTCTCTAATACAGGCTAATCAATAAATGATACCTTCATTCGGCGTGCATGATCAGCCGTAAGCTACTAACTTGTTCAATGTTAGTGTGCATTGAACGATTTAGACAACACAGAATTGAAGTTGGAGGGCAAGGCTCTTATTCGCTTGGTGTGTGATTAAAACTTGGAAACATCTACGCTTTTTGCAAAGTCAAAATTTTCTATTTGGCGGATCGCGTTAAGGCATTTCGGTACTTAAAGGGTTATCCGTTATTCTCGTTCCATTCTGCTTTTCTCGAAGCAATATAAAATACAGTCCTCGTTATGTAATCTCTTATGCACCGGAAGTGATGCAGAAGGCGCGCATGGACTATTTTGAGGAACCATCTAGGCGTTCGCCTGGAGCGATCTGGAAAACCCAGATCAGGATGTCCGAAGCGGTTTCTCGAGACCTTCTCCTGCTGTTTCGCTCGTGGGAAAAATGAGGGTATAAAAGAATAGGTTTCGGCTCTGATTTCTCTCATTTTCTCGACCATTTCTGCATATGATTGTTGCTGGCTATAAAATGAGTTTGCTATATGTTTGCTATCATCTTGGAACAGGTCTGTTATCTACTTTTGAATTAAAATGTTATGGTATTGCGGATCTTCCCAACCCAACTCCAACACTGAATTTAGGCTTTACGGTTTCCTTCCAGCTCTCTCTCTCTCTCTCTCTCTCTCTCTCTCTCTATATATATATATATATATACACCTGTCATGAATCTGGCGGCTCTTCTTTCACCTTTCTCCAACGCCTCTATTAACCCGTTTCGATTGGGGTCCAGTACAGAAGAGCAATATTCCTTACGTACATGACTTGGCACTTTTTTAGCAATTACCTCCTACAGCCCGTCTTCGCAGCAGGCGTCGGCTTTTAACAAAGCGCAGTCACCGTGGGTTTTTATTTCACGAGAGTGAGTCTGGCGCGTGACTGGTACGTACTGTCTGCTAGAATGGTGGCTCCAGGCGAGTAATGGCGGATTACGGAAACCCCGGAAGTTACTCAGCGGCCACATGGGCTAAATTTCGTGAGTCAGTATTAATCATTGAGTGAGTTGGCAGATGTCTCACCAGTATTGAGCAACACAAAGGCGCCATCTGCAACTAACAAACGCTCTTCACTCGCCTCGCGCGCCGGCCAACGAAAAAGTTACAAACACGGCGACTGCAGCAGGAGAATTCCTTTCCTACAGCGTAAAGCAGGCCACAAAGAGTCCCGCCAGCAGCAGCGGTCTGTCTAGAATAAGGATGTAACGGAGATCCTCTTCTGCAAATGCGAAAGTTCTCATGAAATCCTACCCCCACTTTCGCATCCGCAACTTGTAATGCGGAAGTATAGGGGATGTTTTGTTTAGATTTCAATATATATATATACATAAAAATTGTGTACCTTATTACCGAGCGTGGTGGGTGAGCGGTTAACGCTTTGGCCTCGCATTCGGGAGGACGCGGGTTCGAATCCCCGTCCGGGCATCCAGATTTGGGTTTTCCATGGTTTCCCCAAATCACTCCAGGCGAATACCGGGATGCTTCCTTCAAAAAGGCCATGGCCGAATTCCTTCCCGTTAATTGTCCCCAATCCCATCCCACCTCTAATGACCTTAGCCGTCGACGAGGCGAAAAGCCATAAGTAAAAAAAAAAAAAAATTTATATATATATAGTATATCTTATTCTTTTCTCTTTGTACTTAGCTAACAAAAGCGTGTTTGTTTCCCTTCTTTCGATACTGTAATAAAAGTAACAGTGAACTGAACGGTGTTAATACCTAAGCACGACTTTACAAGTTTGAATTTGCTTATAAAGTAAAGCGGTCTATTCACGGTCCAACCTGTAGGACCTCCGTGTAGAACTACCGTAGGATGCGCTCACCCATTCACGCTACTAGAAGGGTCCAAGCAGTCCTTTCCACTCGTACTTCCTAAAGGCACAACAGTGTCCTTATCGCACATTCGTAGGGTGTTTTCTCCAATCAAGATCCAAAGCCGTAGCTTGTTGGACGGCAAGGACCCGTGTTGGTTGTTTGGGAGTCCAACAACATCCAACACATCCTGCATTTGGCCCTGCAACCCCTTTCACGGCCCATCAAGAGTTCTTTATCGGAAAATCGGATCATCGTAGGTCCTACAAGTTGTACTGTGAATGTGCCAGTAGAGCGGTGGAAAGGCGGGTGGCGGGCATGGAGATGTGCGGTGGCGTGGCCTTGTGCTTGACGCTTCAATTAGTCGAGCCGCGAAGATTGTTTTGTTGACGATTGCGTAATTATGAAAATAATTGTGTAAATAATTTAATTCATTCGTTAAGTCATCCAACATTCTTTTGTTGTTGAAAGATGAGGCAGAAAATAATATTACAGTATTAGATGGAAATAGACTTTTCTTATGCCAAATGTAGAATTTGTGATGAAAATATACTTGTTTGGATTTTAAGTTTATTTTTGATAAGATATTAAAATTATTTCTCCACATCCGCATCCGAGGATGTCAAACTCTGAACATTTGCTAAGATGGCTTCCGTTACAACCCTAGTCTAGAATATTCTAGCTCAGAAACCTCTGCAAAGGCCTCACTGATGTTCTTTACTTTATGATTAGTACCTGGGTGACCGATCTTCGCTCTTCATCTTTCGGTTTCTGTTCAGTATGCAATATTTCATCAAAATCTTTAGAGACGTTTCTCATAAATTAATTTTATCATAAAAATCTAACTTTTATTTGTAAAATCGTCTTACAAACTTTAAAAGAAAATCGTTATTTACATACGAAATTTCATCCAAATCGTTAGAGCCATTTTCGAGATAAAAGTATTGCTCGTTTAAAAAAAAATTCTCTGTAAAGGTCTCATTGATGGTTTTTTCAACTTTTTGATTGTAATTAAAGCGTGTTAACTTATATTTTTGTTATATTTAAATATCTATTGTAACAATAGGCAAATATTGTGCGGCCCACACGCTAACTTTGAATCAAAATTTTGGCCCATCTCCAAAACTGGCTGAGCAGCCTTGGCATAAAGCTCTATTCCAACTACCGAACCTGAGGCTAGGGACGACTAGGCCTAATCTATATACTATTAGGATCGTACAGTGCCCAAACACGGTCCCATATTTTACCACTGATTCAGCAGCACGATTGACAACTTAACAGGTGACTCCAAATTCGCGATGAAGTCTTACGCCAGCGGGCAGTTTATCTACACTATATAATAAAATCGTGGAAAAGTTGTGTCGTACATTAAATTTATTACGAGAAGATTAATTGGAATGTAAAATACAGCTGATAGAGATCGTAAATTTCACATTTTTGTCCGTCTGTCCGACCGCGCATCACGTAAGAATTATTACGAAAATCGCTATGAAAATTTAAAGCTATGACGCAGCTAAATGATTTATTTAATTAGTGATGAGTCATTGGAATTGTGACTAATGTAATTCTGATAAGAGATGGAGCAGCGAAAGCTAAAGTGCAGTACCTTTAATACTGAATCTCTTTGCCCTGGAAGAGACTTCACGGCTTCATTAAGCGGGCCGGCGACCGCGACGTGTCTGTGTGACGTCATCTCCGTGACTGGGCGCTACGTCATCAAGCTCGACCTCCAAAGCGAGCTGAATGAAAGCGCGGGGGCCGGCAGGCTGTAGCAAGCTGCTAAATTTACAACCGCGCAACGTCCAGCGCTCCTGTCTTAGTTCTAACCAGTTAATTAATTTCTCTTATTACATTACCAGACACACAGTAAGCCAAGTCTCGGAAATAATCAGTAAAACTATATCCAATGACTACGTCAGATGATGGCGAAACTGATTAAAGGAGTAATGGGAACATTTTAAATCTGCCGCTCAGAAAGAATGGAAAAAATTATAGCGGTCAACTTTATGTCGCGATACATGACTTCACTAACTTAGGATAAAATGTTTGTATTAATGCGCGTGTGACTGAAGCTTTGATTTTGTAGCGGCAATATTAGCGGAGTTTGTGGTCAGAACTCAGCCTGGACCAGAATGAAAACTGAGCCTTGCTGTCACATCAAAAGACGAGAGGAATTTAGTTATAACCGGTTATTTATGCAGATTTAATAAGCACCGCGTCACGTTGTGATGTCATGTATCGCGATGTAAAATACTTCCAATTATAGTGCTGCTCCAACAGAAGTTTTATGTTTTTGATTACTGGAACAAAAGACTAGCAGTTACCCGCGACGTCATTTGCTTGAAGTGTGTCATAAGAATTTTCTTTAGTAATAATTACAATAATGGTAATAAATATTGCACCAATAAAAATTTATTTACTTTCTAAAATAAAAAAATTCATAATATGTATATATATATATTTTTTTGCTATCATCCGTCTCTTGACTGGTTTGATGCAATACCTTCCTTTTCATCTCAATATACTACTTACAACCGACGCCCTCAATTATCTGCTTCGTGTATCCTAGTCTCTGTCTTCCTCTGCAGTTCTTACCTTCGACTGTTCCCTCCACTAATAAATTAAACAGTTCTGCATGTCTCAAAATATGACCTACCAGCCTGTCTCTTCTTTCTGTAAGCTTCTTCCACAAACTTCTTTCCTCACCCATCATTTCCAAAACTCGTTCTTTTCGTACTTTCTCTGTCCACTTATTTTGCGGTATTCTTCTGTAGCACCACATTTCTAATCCTCCAATTCTCCTTTTTTCTGTTATTCCTAAAGTTCATGCTTCGCTGCCTTAAGTGCAGTGCTCCACACATGGTTTTATAAAGTTCTTTCTGAGTCCTAGATTAATGTTTGAAACTAAAATATTTCTCTTTTTCATAGAGGCTCTTTTCACTAGTGTTATTCTGCTTTTAACATCATTCCTGCTTCGGCCATCGGTTGTAATTTTACTTCCTAAGTAACATAATTCACTAACTTCTTCTATCGCATCTGACTCTATTTTTATGTTTAATCTATTATTATTAGTATCATTTCCGCTACATTTCATCGTTTTTGTCTCGCTTTATTTTATATTTAGTCCAAAATCTTCCTTCAGTATATTGTTCATGACATGTAACTTCTCGATATCCTCAGCCTGTTCTGCTAACAAGACAATGTCATCAGCAAATCGGAGCATACTGGTATTTATTTTTCCTTTCCTTGAACACTTATGCCACTTTCAAATCTTCCAAAAAAGTAAAATTATTTGCTCTTTGCATTTTCGTTTTATTTTGACGATATGTTGATTCGATCAATTATTTCTGCTTTAAAAATAGGAATTTGCTTGGATTAAAACTAAACTTATGCGATATCATATAAGTTCGTTAAGAATTATTTTTAATTTCCTTTGCTTTCACTGACGCAATTTTACTGAAGTCATTATTTCAGCCGAAAGTAAGTAGTTCCAACGGGTCAAGTTTCGATGGTGGTACGGTGAACGTATTAATGCGCATGTGAAAGAAATTATGATTTTCGAACGGCAATGTAGCCGTGGACCAAAACGACAACTGACACGCATTGTTAAAGCATAAGGCATATTGTCTTTGCTTTTATTATTTTGCGCGGCGTAGCATAGTTATTTTTTAATTTCATTCGTTCCATATTGTTGTCGTCGTTAACTCAGTAACACATATGTAGTTTCAAGTTTATGACGATGTAAAACCAACCAAAAACGTGCATTACGATTCTACTGCGAAAAATAAATTGCCAGGACACTGCAGTCAACCTTTCATTTCCGATTGGCTTCAAAGCTAGTTGAAATATAATCACAATTTTACTTTTTCCGTAGATACTACATTCAAAAATTTAAATTTAAGAACAGATTTACATTTCCTACTCCGGAACTACTAGTTTATGAAATGCATCAATTTTAGCGTTTTAAACGGAATACATAGTTGAATATTTCATAACGTTTGCTTTGATCTCCAAAAAAGCAGTGTATTCGACATCTGTGAAAATTATTGAGTATAGGCTACAGTACCGACTACGAAGTAGGAAGTTATCTGGTGTTGATAAAATTCGAATTGATAATGAAATTCCCAAACGAAGTATGAGTTTTGATATTCATATTACGTTTTATTAAAGTATTCTGTTTATTTCGGTGTACAAAAATACGAACTAAATAATCGAAGTAAAAAAATAAAACAGAGTGCAAACACGATGTGTGATCTTTCGTCAGTGTATCTTGAAATACAGAGTGTTTTAAATCTCAAAGTGATTTTAATTTCTTGTTCCGTTTCGCGGTACATTTAAGTCATAAGCTATTTTCCCATTTTTTAATCGGGACTATAAGCTCCAAAAATTTGAATACATCGTTTCAAACCTTCATACACACACAACTAGCTTACAGATTTATAATAGTACAGAAATAGATACGACACTCGTTGAGTGGAACGAAAGAATATGTGAAGCAGATTGTGAAGGTGAAGAGATAAATCGGAAGCAGAGTGGTTGATAAAGTAGATCTGAGTATGCAACACCAACGCTTTTTTTGCCGACATCGTAAGTAAAAAATTGAAACTGGAAACTACAGCCAGTGGAGCATTTATATTACTGCAAGGTTAAGCATTATACGACAGAAATTGCAGATTACAACGCTTGTTTTTTACTTGTCGGTGAGTGCTTTCTGAAAAACCAAATCTGTAATCCTTCCACAGCATACGACACTTGGTTGTATTTCTTAAAAACCAAATCTGTGACTATTAATATTTAAGACAGGCAGTTCAAAACCTTGAGAACGGTTGATTCCGGCTTAAAAATATGTCAAGGCACGAAGCCGAGTCACGTACGTATTTCTGAGTTATATAAAATGATGAATCGATTTTAACAGAACACTAATTCGTTCACTTTACTTATGAACAACTAAATTAATTCACATAGGAACCTTCCCTCTATCGCATTGCTTTACTTTCATGTTTCAAACATTTTGGGAAAAAATAGGAATCGAAGTTCGGAATATCAGTTCCCCACTTGCTTTTCACAAATGTTTTTTGCCAGGTTGTCTCATTGTTAACCAAAATTCGCAAACTAATACAATCTCCTCTTCGCCAAAGACAATAGCTCCCACTATAGAATTTTATAGATCCTGCTAACTTGACAATGTAAATATCATAAAAAATAAATTGCACTAATAAATCTCAACTAAATTTTTTCATAGGCGCAGCTGCACATTGTATGTGGTAGAGCAAATCCGTGAACGTGAGACAAAATAATTCCTTGTGGGTTAATTTTAACTGGTTTATAAATAGCTCACACCACGAGGCCTTAGAAAGGACAGGAACAATTGAGGAGCAGTAATTAGGATATTTTTAATGATTTCTCTTGTCAGCAACGAAAGCTAGCAATTTAATTTTACTCAAATGAACTAAGCGCTTCAGATTTCAGCAGATAATCATGTGCTAATAATAGGCAATTCACCTTTAAGTGCCTACAAAATAGATATATTCCTGAAAATACTAATTTTTCTTGGTTGTAATTCTTATTTCGATAGCAGTAATTTGCATTGCATCTTTTAGTCATAGCGAGAAGTATGATGGAAAAATCGCTTCTTATTGTTACATATAAACTTAATAAGATGTTTTGCTGCATTTGATTTTACAATGGGTTGCGATATCGGAGTACGATTTCCATAGAAGGCTGACGCATTCTATCGCTTCAGCGAAAGTATGTCAGCGACTGCCGAAAAAAAGCCGAAGTATTCCGAGAGAGAACGAAGCCCTACACCGCATGCGCATGACTGTCGCTTCCCAGTATGACGAAGATAGCCGACGTATTGCGAAAGGTCACGACATATTATGTTTCAAGTGAGGCAGCGATTCTAGCCGATAAGATTGGGTGGGTTGTCCGCAATATATTAAAAATTTAGTTTTCACTGAGTTAAACAACAAACAAAAAGTCAATAAAAATTGGTCACAAAAAATGAATAAGTTACTCTTACTGTATAAGGCTACAAACTAGTAGGAGTACAAGTCGACATGCCAAACTTCTGAAAGCAGTAGGGAATACTTAAAACAACTAAACAAGCAATAAATAAGAGCAAAGAGAGAAGCAAAGGATGGGTTTATGAAGAATATTATTGGTGCAGGAGGACCAGTGAACGATGCATCTAGAAACTTCTATGGCTATATTAGAAAACTGAGGGGAAGGGAAGGTATTTAGACTATTGTAGACAAGAATGGTGTTGAAGTCACTGAGGATTTTAAAAAAGCGGAGATATTGAGTTACTGGTATAGTGATACAACCCATGGAGCAAATTTTTCCTACCTCCATGGATACAACTAGAGACAACCATCCTGTGATGGTAGGGACTGAATCAGAGGAGAGTCTCCCTAAAAGTATAATTGAGCAAACCACAAAATTTGAAATAAATTCTCAGGAAATTATGAAGCAACTCAGAAAGCTAAAAAAACGTAAAGCGGCTGGTGTAGATAATAATACTACAGATTTATTAAAGATTGTGGGATACGATATTGCACCTTACCTTGAACTTTTGTTTAAAGTGAGTTTTGAGTCTTGCTGTTCACCAGAGGATTGGAATAGAGCGATAGTAGTACCGCTTCATAAAGGAGGGGTTACAAACAGGGTTGAAAATTACAGGCCAATTAGTTTGACATCAGTGATAGGCAAAATGATGAAGAGATGGATATGCAACTATATCGGAAATGTCTGTGAAGAAAGAAACTGGTTTTCAGATCGACAACATAGCTTTAGGCAAGGATATTCATGTGAATCACAGATGGACTATATGCAGGATATTTCAGATCAACTGGACAAGGGAGGCCATGTTGATAGTGTGGCATTAAATCTTTGTAAGGCGTTTGACAATGTGAGCCATAAAATGGTTTAAAATAAACTGAAATCTATTGGATTGGATGAAAAAGTTGCTTGTTGGGTAGAGGAATTCTTATAAGCCAGAAAGCAAAGTGTTACAGTAGGAAATACAATATCAGAAGAGGTGGAAGTAAATATGGGAGTGCCACAGGGTAGTGTATTGGGACCATTGCTGTTCATAATTCTAAGGGATTGTGCACAAACTACGTGGCTCGGTCTAGGGGGGGGGGAGGGGTTGGCTGGAAGGCTACGTTGGGCTACGTGGGGGGGAGGGGGGTTCCGAGCCAGGCCACGTAGCTTTTCGTTCATATTATTTGTCATAGTTAAAATGAGATTCAGGACACACAACAACATGTAAATATTTATTTCTGCCATTTAATCCACGTATGTAATTTACGATAATCTGACAAGAGAAAACAGTACAAAATGTCTTCTGGAGTCAATCGGGAAAAAGGCTACGTGCTACGTGGGTGGGGGGGGGGGGGTAGAGGCAAAAGCCACGTCGGGCTACGTGGGGGGGAGGGGGGGTTCACAGGAGGCCAAAATGGAGCTACGTGGTTTATGCACGCTCCCTAATGAATGACTGTGTTGATGGGTTATGGTCAGAGTCTAGGAATTTTTCAGATGATATAATGGTATACAATAGGATCAAAACAGGTGAAGACTGAACAGCTGCAGAGTTACCTGGATAGAATATCTAAATGGGTTGGTCAGCATGATGTAAATAGTGAGGAATGTGATTTGTGATATTTGATATAAGAAAAAGTGCAAAAAGCAAGAAACACATTACAATAGTGACCTCAAAAGTGGAATAGGAGTAATGAGAAAACCAACACCAAATCGGGCTACACAAAACATGCAAGGAGAGCTGTTCCTGATCAACATGTAATTGTCATAACCCATAAATTCTCACTGATGATGTCTCATTCAGAAGAGGCGAAACGCATCTGAGAGATAATAATAAAAAAACCAGTTGCTAAAGGACGGATTTTTAATTGAAAATTTATTGAGGTTTTAGAAGTTTGGGTGCAAGATGCGAAGAAGAAAATGGAATCGTCATTAACATCTTTTTGCATTGAAAGACAAAGAGTAGAAATCAAATGAAAAACTGGCAGTGCTGCTGATGAAGTGTACAAATGAACATGGTTTGCTTTTAGCAGTATAGGCTTCATACAGGATTAATTCGCAGTAAAAAAAAAAAAAAAAAAAAAAAAAAAAAAAAGGATCACAGAGGTAAGTGATTACTTGTATGCGTTATTACATCAACATGTATTTAGATCAAAAATCAAATTACACTTTTAATCAACCAAAAACACATAAAATGCAAGTTAAATTATTTTTAACTGTTGTAAAAAATATAAAAAAATAATTGTTTTAAAAAACATAAAAACCGCCTTAAAAAAAGCACTAAAAATTTTAAAATAAGTTTATACCTTGCTTAGGAAAAGGTAAATCTAAATAGACAACATTTTACATTACTTTCATTGAAATTTTGACATTAATTAGTTATTTTTGGAGTCGGTGCCAGCTGTCACATCGCGAAGATCGAATTACTGAACTTCTTTTGGCGTTAGAGGCGAAACGGGGAGTACGAAAAAAAATTCCCAATATTTTACAGCATGTCGTGAGGCAGATAGTGTTATTGTGGGAGACAGCTTAGGGAAACAAATTAACAGTATTTTAATCTGTGGCTTGGCCTTATTGGTCATCAAGGCATATCTCTGGCGCTACAGTGTCAGTTGGTAGGTTGCATCATGAAGTAAACGATTTACAGAGTATAATATCGGCGTATCATCTGTATGTTTCAGTTTTGTTGAAACATGTTTCCAGCATTAATTGTAGGTAAGCAGTAACATGATTTTTTATGTATTATTCTTATTCCTTATTGTTTTTATCTTTTTGTTTTTCGTGCTTTCGCTGGCACCGACTCCAAAAATAACTAATTAATGTAAAAATTTCAATGACAGTAATGTAAAATGTTGTCTATTTAGATTTACTTTTTCCTAAGCAAGGTATAAAGTTATTTTAAAATTTTTAGTGCTTTTTTTGAAGGCGGTTTTTATGTTTTTTTAAACAATTATTTTATTTTTAAATTTTTAGTGGTATTATAGTTCGTTTGGTATTTTAAATATGCCACAGCAGTTCCCATTTTGCGAACTTCCTAGTAGCTTAGAGATTAAAGCGCTTGCTTTCAAAGAAGAATTCTGTCTTTATATACCACAACCACTTCCAGAACGGGGTGAATTGGGCGTTGTGTTAAGGAATGTCAGGCTATGTTTCGATCTTATCATTACATCTGTTAAAGCTGCTGCTCGATAACCGAAACATGTAACATCTGGGCATTAATACATACCACATAAAGAAATATCTCTGTTGGTTTCTATTAAATTAAGGGGTGTAAATGGGAGAGGGGTGGTTTTGTATTTTGATTTTTTTGGTCAGAATCCTTCTCCATGAAAAACTACATGTACCGATAATTGCCAACTTTAATGGAGATCACTTAAATGGTGTCGACTGTAGCTTTGAATAAAGAAAATTGGCAAAAATTAAGGGGGTGGATAGGGGGAGAGGCGTTAAGTTTTTTTAAACCAAAAGTTGACAGTATTTTTCTCTTTATTTTTGGCTATATATGTCCAAAGTTTCATTCAGATCGAATAAAAAATGTGGATTAGGGGGCGGAGGGGGGTAGAAGGGGTGGTTTCTCAATGAAATTCATAAGGGACCACTTTGGAGGTATACCCTATCCACTAAAAAAATTTAATTTAAATCGGTTCAAAATTGGTGAAGATATCGCTGGTCATACATACAAACAAACAAACAAACAAACAAAAAAACAAAAACAAAAATACAGACGAATTGAGAACCTCCTCCTTTTTTTGAAGTCGGTTAATAACAATAAATCGCATAACTTAAGAAACATAATGCTTTTCAATTTTATCAATATTTTGAAAAACATTAAATTCTACCCTTTTCCGCTCAGATTTTTCAAGCATACATATCCTGCCTTTGTACTCTGCCTTCCGAATAATTTGTAATTAAAACGTCACTTATTACTTTATGCTATAAAACGTTAGCAACTTGGACGAGGTTTCAGAAACAACTGCGACTCCACACGGTCCAATCCCTCGGCGCCAACTCCTTGGTTTGATGAGGACGAGAGACCGAACGCCAGTGCTTTCGCCCCAACACAACTGGCCTTCGTTGGCCTGGTGCAGGGATCGGCTCTTTGAGAATATTAGTGCCGCTCTTTGAGGATATTTTTTTCATACATGTTTACCGACAATGGTAGCAGCAGCAGCAGTATCACATTACCAGACTTCATTAAAAGCAAGTTCTTTTGCCAAACTTTACTGACAATACTACAGTAATTTTAGCCCAACTCTGTAAATGTTATCGCACCTGTTAATTTCCTATATCTGGTTAAGTAACTGTTTGTGATTTTAAAATACGACTATTCGTATCCCAGGTACTATATCATCTTTGAATTCATTTGGTGCTCTATTTGATTTTTTATTATCTAATTCTTAAAAGCATATTTTTAACCTTTCGTGAAGATACCGTTAAATGGCCGTTAAAAATATACACAGTCCAGTTACATTAATGTGACCACCTCTCAAAAACCAGAATAACCACCTTTGGCAGAGCGGACCGCTGCGAGGCGTGCAGGAAGAGAGTCAATTAGGTTTCTGAAGGTGTTCACTGGGATGTTGAGCCATGCCGACTCCAGTGCCGTGGCCAGCTGCGCTAGATTACGCGGTTGAGGATCCATGGCGCGAACAACCCGATCGAGGTGGTCCCACAGATTCTCGATTGGGTTTAAATCCGGTGAGTTTGCTGGCCAGGGGAGTAAGGTAAACTCATCCTGGTGCTCTTCGAACCACGCACATACACTGCGAGCTGTATGACACCTCGCATTGTCCTGCTGGTAGATGCCATCATTCTGAGGAAAAATTATTCTCATGTAGGGGTGGATATGGTCCGCAAGGACAGATATGTACTTGTGCTGATCCATCGTGCCTTCCACAATGATGAGTTCACCCAGTGAATGCCAGGAAAACATTCCCCAAACCATAATTCTCCATCCTCCACCCTGGATCCTTCCGGCAATTGTAGGGTGTTTGCTTTCAGATGTTTCACGCCGTATGCGCCAACTAGTGTTGCCCAAATGCAAGAACAAGACGAGACTTGGCCAGTCTTGGTCTTGGTCTTGCATCAATACACCTGGTCTTGGTCTTGGTCTTGGTCTTGCAAAAATGCAAGACCAAGACCAAGACTGCAAGACCAAGACCGATTTTGGGCAACAGTAGTGTTGCCCAAATGCAAGAACAAGACGAGACTTGGCCAGTCTTGGTCTTGGTCTTGCATCAAAAAACTTGGTCTTGGTCTTGCAAAAATGCAAGACCAAGACCAAGACTGCAAGACCAAGACCGATTTTGGGCAACACTAGCGCCTACGTCCATCTGTCCGATGGAGCATAAAAAGTGATTCATCGGAAAAAAGCCACCTGTCGCCACTCTGTGGACGTCCAGTTGCGGTACTGGCGTGCAAATTCCAGCCTTCGTCGCCGATGAATAGCAGTCAGCATAGGTGCATTAACCAGGCGTCTGCTGCGGAGGCCCATGCGCAGCAACGTTCGCTGAACCGTTGTTGAGGATACACTCTTGGTAGCCCCTTGGTTCATCTGGGCGGTCAGTTGCTCGACAGTTGCACGTCTATTTGCCCGAACGCATCTCCGTAGCCTTCGTTCGCCTCTGTCATCTATAGCCCGTGGTGCACCACATGTTCCACGCCGCTGATTTTGAATAGTGCAATTTTGCCATGCACGGTACACCTTCACCATGACGGGACGTGAACAGTTCAGAAAATTAGCCATTTACAAAATGCTTCCACCCTTGTCCTGAAAACCAATAATCATGCTCTTTTGGACGTCGGATAAATCGCTACGTTTCTGCAATACGCCAACGATTGAAATGCTTTCCGATGCCCTAGGACATCCTTTATATACACTCCACTGTAATGTGCTGCCACCTGCCTTCTGTGATTGGTTATTTCATTTTGACGTCGAAAGTAGTTGGTGGTCACATTAATGTGACTGGACTGTGTATATATATATATATATATATATATACGAAAACATAACACAAGACCGTCGCGTATTCAAAAGTTAATGGATTGAGTCTTTTGCTTTATTGCGAACTCAAATGGTCTTCCCACATGTCTTACTTGCAAAGAATAACTTGGAAAGGCTGATAAAGAAAGACACTTTCAAACAAAAATCTCTTCATTTGCCACAACATACACCGTTGGTGATATGTGAAAGAAAACGGTGGAGAAATATCAGAGAAGCTCGGAAAAAAACCTACCACTACTTTTAATAGTTGGTTGCAGTCTCTTCATATCGTTAATTTTCCAGCTTCATTGTGAGTCAGACAATCGCCAAGAGAGTCTTTGGTTCGACATACATGTGTGACAAACTTTTTCAGCATGAACTTCACTAAAAACAAATTCAGAACCCAAGTAATCCATCGAAATTGGATTTATGTTTGAAATTGAAAATGACGACCTACGCACCTAGTATTTTAATATTTTCTCAGGAAATACAAGTGCATTGTTCTCATTAATTAAAATGCTCACTACTTACTTGTGAATTATTTATGAATATATTATTTACAAAAATTTATGTATGATGCTGTATTGATTATTTAATAAATTAAATTACAAATTATTTATTAAAATATTAACAGCTCTATGGCTCTTATAAATTTTTTCCGACCCATTTAATCACAAAATTGGCTCTTTAGATTCTAAACTTTTCCGAGCACTGCGCTAGTGTATGGCATTCACACCTTAAAAAGGCCTACTAGTACGAGGCGTATTTTTTAAGTAAGTACCGGTTTGTCACACCGTGGCTGCAGCGCTACGGTCGGCGTTCCGCGCATGCGCACTGGGTACCTGCATCTCTTGCCTACGCACTGACGCCATTACAGTCTAATTCTTCCTTGTTTACGTTGTTCACTGAGTGTTTAAGATGCCTCCGATAATCGTGAGTCCCGCCGACTGTGAAGTACGGGCTGTTATAAGATTTCTTTGTGCTAAAGGCCTAAAACCGATCGATATTCATCGTGAGATCTGTGCAGTTTACGGACAAAACATTATGAGTGATGGAATGGTGAGAAAGTGGGTGAGAGCATTTAAAGATGGCCGCACAAATGTCCATGATGAACAACGGAGTGGGCGTCCTTCGGACGTTAATGAAAGTTTGGTGCAGAAAGTGGACAATAAGGTGAGAGAAAACAGACGCTTTACGATTTCCTCCTTGTATGATGACTTTCCTAATGTTTCTCGTAGTGTTTTGTATGGCATTGTGACCGACCACTCGAATTACCGAAAATTGTGCTCACATTTGGTACCGAAAATGTTAACGGATGTGCACAAAACCAAACGTTTAGGCAGTGCATTGACTTTCCTTGAGCGGTACCACAACGATGGTGATGATTTCTTAAGCCAAATTGTTACGGGCGATGAGACATGGGTGGCCTACGTCACACCTGAATCAAAGCAACAGTCCATGGAATGGCGGCATTCAGATTCACACAAAAAAGTGAAGTCCAAGCAAACGATTTCTGCCCGGAAAATCATGTGCACAGTTTTTTGGGACAGAAAAGGAGTATTGCTTGTGGAATTTCTGCCTCGTAATGAGACAATCAATGCAGCAGCTTGTTGTGAGACATTGAACAATCTGCGCCGTTCAATCCAGAACAAAAGACGTGGCAAGTTGAGCAAGGGCATCGTTTTGCTGCATGACAATGCCCGTTCACAAGTGGCTAATCAGACCAAAGATCTTATCACATCTTTTCGATGGGAAACTCTAGATCATCCTCCGTACAGCCCTGATCTGGCGCCCAGTGACTACCATCTGTTCCTGCACTTGAAGAAACACCTGGGCGGTCAGCGTCTTGAAGACGATAACGAAGTCAAAACAGTTGTGAGATGCAGTGGTTAACAAGTCAGGCGGCAGACTTCAATGAGGAGGGTTTTCAAAAACTGGTACTACGTTATGACAAGTGCCTCAATATTGAAGGGAATTATGTAGAAAAGTAGAGTAAGGTACAGGCTTTCATGTAAAAATAAAATTATTGAGAGATATTTGCACGTCTTTTTTTAATTTCAAAACGGTACTTAGTTAAAATACATTCCTCATATTTCACATTACACCACAAGCTGTACCAGGAGTGAAATCCCCACCGAGACACAGCTTCGAACCGGAGACCTTTCGACCTCCAGGCAGACGCGCTTACCACTGAGCCATGAGCAAGCTTAGCCTCTTATTAGTATTGTTGGTTGATGTACAAGGTCTAGCTGACAGGGTTGTATGTCGTGGTAGACTGCCCTGGAACTAAACAGGGATGCGGGATGTCGGAACTGCAGGCGCAGAAATTGCTAACAGAGATTTTCCTGCGGTGTTAAGAATACTTCAACCGTCGGAAGTACTGCTAAAAGAAGTAACCACTAAGATTTTTTCTTTTCCTTTTTGAGACTGTCTATCGCCAATATGGCGAAAACAACATGTATGGTGATGGGGAGGAAATTTTTTATTGAATTGGTAGAGCCAATGCATTCTGTTGTAATGAATGGAACTATAATTATTTGGGTTCAAAATTATAAATATCTTGGTGGTGTTATATATAATAAGCTTAAAGTTGTAGACCATGTAGATTACATAAATAAAAAAAAGTAGCAAAAAATGTAAATTTAATAAACAAATCAAGAATTCTATTCAAATTAAGTAAAGTATTATCTAATCCACGTAAAGAGATATTGTTTAAAATAATTGTGCCGCCTCACATAAGATAATACTCCACATTATTAATCATGGCGAGCAAAAGACACATTATAAAGTTTCAAAATAATTTTAATAAGCGAATGAGGGCTGTTCTAAATAAACGACGCACTGAAAAAGTGAGTAAAACTCGAAAGGACTTAAGATATCTGTATATTGAAAAGGAAATAATTAGAGATGTATTGACTTTTGTATATAGGTTGGAAAGTCCATTGTAACCAAGATAATTTTTTTTTTTTTTAACTGCTTTACGTCTCTCAACAGCGAGGTCTTTAGAGACGGTCAAGATATGTGTCTAGGCTAGTACAAAAGAATAATGATGTACATAATTATAAGACAAGACAGGCAAATCATTTCCAATAGAAGTAGTAAAGGACACAAAAAAACAGTGTTGCACAAAAGTTTAACAATTTGTAACAAATTATCAGAACAAATAAAAAGGACCAGAACTGTTGCAAGTTTGACAGAAGAACTCTTTGGTCAGACCATTGGTTGAATATGGTGGTGTAGTTTGGGACGCATATTTTGGCTATCAAATACAGGAGTTGGAAGGTGTACAAAGAAGAGCAGCTAGATTTGTTTGTGTAAATTATCGCAGGACCCAGTCAGTAACTGATATAATAAAGGAGCTGGACTGGGAGTCATTGGAGGAAAGGAGGAGGGTGAAGAGAGTGCTGGAAATGTGCAGGGCATATGTTGGTGATGGGACTTGGAGGGAAATTGGTAAAAGAGTTAGGAATAGAGCATGGAAGGGGAAAGGCGACCATGACCACAAGCTTGCGCTCGATTTGGTGCATAAGGGAGTGCGAAAATTTTCTTTTGTGTCAGGGATTGGAACAAATTACCAAGTGAAGTGATGAATAATTTACCAAAAAAGCCTAAGGAATTTAAAATTAAAATTTGTAAATCGGAAAAGTGAATGGGGGAGGAATTTAACACTCCAATTATTAAAAAAAATAAAAAGGGGATTTAGATGACTACTGGTATTGCCGCCGGATCTTTAGCCCCGTTACAATTAAATTAATAATAATAAAAAGCTGGGTAAATGGCAGAGGAGTGCGTAACATTTTCTTGTAAAGCATTCAATGAAGTTAACACCTTGTTTTTTTTTTCTCTCTTTTGTTAATGTGATATGTGCATTGTGATGTCTTTATATTAGCCATAGACTATTTGAAAATAGGTAAATAGGTAGGTAAATTTCAATTCGTTGGTATTAAAACGTGTATTTGTAGGCAGAGGTCCCCCTAGGTGTCACTCCGAGGCTTCGTGCAGACGTGATAGGCCCCCCGCGGAGTGCTGCAGCTTGAAGGGCTTCCACCGCCTCTTAATTGCCCGCGAAGCCCTTCTGGAAGACTTTAATCAGCAGACAGCAACCAAACTCAGCTGAATCATCAATCATCGATACTAATAAAATGATACTTTTGTCACTGCGTCTTAAAGACATTAACGCTGACGTCACGCTCCAGCCATTCCTTGGCAGGCTACAACGACCAGAGAGGTTACTACCAACCAGAGGCTATGCGCCTTATTAAGGAGCCATCTGCAAAGAAATGAATTTTCAAAACACTGAAAACACACATTGTTAGTTGACCAGATGACCCGTGCAAAAATTTCGGGATACGAAGGCTGCTGGTTTGTACTGGGATGAAACAAGGACCAACTCATTTGTTTCAGTTCTTTAGTGTAATAGATGCGCAACAGAAGTCGACGCCAGTGAAGCAGTTTATTAATATCTCTGTGACATGTGCTACTGCTATCTAGTGGCTTACCTCTGAACTGTCTCATACGCACGACTTTCACAATTATTGTTTTTGTCCTTCAAGGGTCAAATTCCGGAAAAGTCAGTTCTTACATTAGTAATGTCGGCTGAGTGAAGACCTTAATATTTTAAATAATATCTCATTTATCGATTTCGGTTGGGTATAAAGGGAAATGAATGGCTTGCAAAAAAAAAAAAAAAAAAAAAAAAAAAAAAAAAAAAAAAAAAAAGTTATGGAACTAATGATACTTTTGCTCTGTAAGGATCAAATTCCGAAATATTCCTTTCTTGAGATATAATGTGACCAAACCAGAGACTTTAATCTTTAAAATGATTCCTTTCTTAATATATGATGTTACCAAAGTGAAGATTTTGATATTTAAAATGACACTTCATTTATCGATTGCGGTTAGGTATCCAAGGACAAAAAATCGCATTTTAAAATATTGACATTTTTGTCCTAACGATCGAACTTGGAAAAATTACTCTCTTAAAATATGATGTGACCAAAGAGGATACCTTAAGGTTTAAAGTGATTTCGGTTAGGTATGAAGGGAGATACTGGCTTGTAACAAAAAATAAAAATAAAAACTTTAAGAAATAATATGTATGATTTTTTTAATATTCGTTCCATATTTTTGTTGATGTGGACGGACCACCATCCGATAGATTTCTGTGATGATTTGTTAACAAATAAATGGCGATTGAACTGTTTCTGTTGCTGTGTGTGTGCTTTATTGTCGTACACGTTTTGTCTCTGTTCGAGATATCTTCAGCGGCGATTACTACACACCGGTGTCAGCCATAACGATTACTCCTTTTTCGCGACATTTGACAAACTACACCGGCGCAATTGGAAAGTGTTACACCCAGATGTTTACACCCAGATGTAACTTTGTATATCCGCCCAGGTCATAACCAGGAAAAATGATAACAATTTGAAATGGCTCAAGCCAAGTTTATTCCCTTTGGACACGTGTTTCAGTAAGAAGTGTGCACGATTATACACCCGTGGATCCTTGCCGGTGTTGAGTGTTCTGCTGTGAGTTGAACAGTTTGTGCTGGGTGACCATGCCACCTGATGTGCCTATCCTATCCTTGGGACCACACATGCTCTATTAGGCACAAATCCGGGGACCATGCGAGCCAATCCGTGGCCGTAACCCCTTGCAGAAAACCACCAGCGAAAAGATCCTTCTTGAAAAAAGGTTGTGGAAGAGTCTTATAGAAAGAAAAAACAGAATGGAAGATCACTTTTTTTTTTTTTACATATGGCTTTACGCTTTGTCGACGTCGAGGTCATAGGACTATAACATGGAACGGGAAGGAATTCGGCCATGATCTTTTGAAGGAAGTATCCCGGCATTCACGTGGAATTATTTCGGGAAACCATGGAAAACCCAAATCTGGATGCCCGGACGGGGATTCGAACCGGCGTCCTCCCGAATGCGAGGCCAGAGCGTTAACCGCTCACCCACCACGCTCGGTATGGCAAATCACATTTTAAGACATTTGTTAGTGGAGGGAACAGTCGAAGCTTATAACTGTAGAGGAAGACAGTGATTAGAATATCTTCTTCTTCTTCTTCCGTGTCCAGTTTCCAGGGTGCGTTGTATGACCGCTCGCCACCTTTGTATGTTTCCTCTTCTTGGATTCTAGACCATGATGCACTGTAGATCCAGTTTCACGAGATCAAGCCATCTCCTTCTGGGCCGGCCTCTTGGTCTTTCACCCTTTACTTCTTTTTCCAGTCATATCCTCGCTGTTGTTGTTGGGTCCATCCGCTTGACGTGTCCCAGCCATCGCAATCTTGCTTTGCAATTTTTTCTTGAAGGGTTTCACTGACTGGTATCTGTTTGCGGATCACTTCATTCCTGATCTTGTCTCTTCTGGTTTTCTGGACCATTGATCTCAGGAACTTCATCTCGGCCGCTGGAGTCTGTTTTAATCTCTGTTGGTAGTGGTACATACTTCCAGGCTATACGTTGTAATCGGCATGAAGCCTGAATTATATAGTGACATTTTTACTGTAATTGGGATATGATTGTCCCACAGAAGGTGCACAAGTTGATGATAAAATTGAGCTCCTTTTTGTAACCTATTGGTAATTTCGTTCTGGTATCGACTGTCAGAGGTCACTTTACTGCCAAGTTACTGAAAATTAACCACCTTATTCAATTTTCCACCCTCAAGATAAATAACAGGCTTCGTATTCTGTCTGCTGACAACCATTACCAATGTTTTTGTGCGGCTTATTTTAACGTCAAATTCCTTAAAATGCTTATTCCAGATTTTGAGTTTCTGTTGTACTTCTTCTTCTGTACATCCCCAGGTTGAAGCAGATAACTGAGGACTTGGGTTGAAAGGGGTGTGTTGAGATGAAGAGGTTAGTGCAAGATAGGAAGGGATGGAGGATTGCACCAAAATAGTTGAGAGACAGATGACAGTAAAAAACAATACCTCTGCAAGGATTGTGTTGTGATGGATGCAGTATAAGAATAGGCATTATCCCGGTGGAAGATATGTTCGTTGTGGATGGTGGACATATACCATCCTGTGCACATACTGGTGGGCGGTCATCGTGCCTTCAACAACAACCAGCTGAGTACTGATGTCGTGATTTTGTTGTCTATGGCTTTACACCTCGTCGACATTATCGTCATTAGGGGCGGGAAAGGACAGGGGGCAAGAAACGGGAAGGAATTCGGCCACGGACTTTTGAAGGAACCGTACCGTCATTTGCATGGGGTGGTTTGGGGAAATCAAGGAAAACCCAAATCTGGATACCCGGACGGGGATTCGAACCCGAGGCTGCGCTCCATCTTCTTCTACATCTACATAATTATATACTCTGCAATTCACAAAACTGTGGGTGGCAGAGGGTGCTCAGCACCAAACCTAATCTCTTTGTTGTGCATTCCAATCCCTAATGGTACGAGGGGAAAACGAATTCATACTAGATTCAGTCCGGCACCTTATTTCTCTAATTTTATCTTTCCTGTCCTTCCGACTCAAATAGGTTGGTGGAAGAAGTATTTCACTACACTCATGAGTGAAAGTTGGAGTACGCATGTTTACCAATAAGTTTAAACGAAACGTGTGTCGTCTATCTACCAGAGACTCCCAGCCTAGTCTACTAATCAGTTCTGTGACGCTTTCATAAGGACTGTAGAAAGCGGTCACGAATCGAGCGGCTCTTCTCTGTACTTTCTCTGTACTCTCAATCAGCCCCTTACGAAACGGATCCCAGATTGCACAACAATAGTCCAAATGTGGACGCACAAGAGATTTGTACGCTATCTCCTTTGTTTGTTCATTACAATTTTTCAAAATTCGACCTAGGAACTCCAGTCTCGAATTAGCTCTACCTACCAACGTATTAATATGTAAGTCCCATTTCATGTTCCTTTGTACTGTTACTCCCAAGTATTTCATAGAATCGACCATATCAATAACAGAACTGTTTACCTCGTATTTCTGAACAATCGGATTCCTTTTTTTAGTTATGCTCATTGTCTTACACTTTTTACAATTTAGTGTGAGTTGCCACTCATCGCACCATGCCAAAATAACATCCAGATCACGCTGAATTGCTGAACTATCGGCCAAATTTCTTACTTCCCTATAAATAACCGCATCATCAGCAAACAATCTAAAAATGTTTTTCACTGTGTCTCCGAGATCGTTTATAAAAATTAAGAAAAGAAGTGGTCCTATTACACTTCCTTGAGGTACACCCGATGTAACATCTTGATTAGAAGAACTTTCTCCTTCAACAACGACATACCAAGACACCAGGGGTTGAGTCTGTGTGACGTTCTGAAATCACGACAGGGTAAGAAGTTTCTCCACTACGCCTGCGCACATGTTGTCGAATATCACACAGACAGATTCGAGACTCGTCTCTAAACACAAATGGACGTCATTCACGCGTCCATCTGAGTATTGCATTACACCAGGTTAGATGTTGGTTGCAGTGAAATCGTGTTAGTGGAAACACATTGCATGGGGATCAGAAAGTGTAACCCAGGTCCAAGCAATCGATTTATAACTGTCCGAGTGGTGACTCTCTCTGTAACCACTGCTTGCATCTGTCCAGCAGTCACCTGTCTGTCAGCAACAGCCACCCACACAATATGGCGGTCTCCACGCGCTGCTGTCCTTCTGTATGGACCTGTGCCTGCTCTAGGAGCAATAGAGCCTTTTTTATCAACTGTGTAACAAGTCTGTATTCTGACAATGCACTACAGACAACCCTTCAGCATATTTCACGATATGATGTACCCATTCCAAACACGCCAATTCTCCGACCTCTCTTACAGTTAGACATTTTGGTGTAGAGGCTCTTCACCTTGGCGTACTTGGTCAGCAAGAACTTGTGGTCAAGAAAGAGCCATGTTACACCACAGTGGCCGAGCGTGGGGGGTGAGTGGTTAACTTTCTGGCCCCGCGGGTTCGAATCCCCGTCGGGGCATCCAGATTTGGGTTTTCCATTGTTTCCCCAAATCACTCCAGTTGAATGCCGGGATGCTTCCTTCAAAAAAGCCATGGCCAAATTACTTCACGTTCCTTGTCCACGGTCCCATTCCGCCTCTAATGACCTTAACCGTCGACGAGGCGTAAAGCCATAAGTCAAAAGAAAAAAAAACACCACACTGTTCTCGAGTTATAACATAAAAAACATAACAATTGTGCATAAATAATAGCCCCTTAATTAGCATACTATTACATATACAACTCGCAATATTTAATCGTTTATTACTCTTTACATGCGGATACTTGGGACCACATTTCATTCATTTATGACAATTCCGAGAGTGTTTCTATATGTGTGTTATTGCAGTTACTATCTACAGTACAAATCTTAATGCACAGAGATATAGCGGTAATCGTGACATGCTGCTCTGGACCAGCACTTGTTGTCCGCCAGTGTATTATCGGTTTGTTTTGTGCAGTAAGCTTCCGTCAGCAGCTGAATTGGCTGATATTTATTGACACTTCACAGAGCGTGGTGGGTGAGCGGTGACGCTCCGACCTCGCATTCGGGAGGACGCGGGTTCGAATCCCCGTCGGGGCATCCTGATTTCGTTATTCATCTGTTAATAGGCCACATTTACGCAGTTGTTGAACAATAATTTTAAAAATAACTCCATATACGAACAACTGGTTTGTTGAATCTTATTTTATTTGATTCTTCAAACGCGTTTTCCAGCACTGTTCATTGAAGTTCCAGTTGAACATTGTTTAATAGATTAGGAAACAACTGTTGGTGTTAATTTTCTTTATTCACATACGCGTTTCGCCCTTATGGTGTGGGGTATCGTCAGTGGAGCTAGGGTGATGATATCTACATGGCGATCTGGAACAGCACTTTATGCATCTTACAGATCTGTTTCAGAATTAGAAAAACTGTTTTACACCTAGTTCTGAATTATATCCATTGAAACTGCAAACTTCTTGTTGCGTTTGTCTATAGGAAAAAGATCTGTAAGATGCATGAAGTGCTTTTCCGACCGCCATCCACTGACGATGCCCCACACAATAAGGGCGAAACGCGTATGGGAATAAAGCAAAATTAACACAAACAGTTGTTTCCAGACGGAATTTTGATTTATGATCTATTAACCAACAACTGCGGAAGATGGCCTACAACCAGATTTGCAATTCTTTAACTACTTGTTTGCATGCTGAACTTGTTGCTACAGTCAGCATTTTTCTGCTGATTTACACACACGTGGTACACACGGCTTGTTTCGTTTACCTACTTGTTGTGTGTGTACTTACAGTAGTGCCAACCTAGTTTGTGGTGTTACTGTATTTCTGTTAAACGTTCTACTTAATTGTCTCTGAGTTTCTGTGTTTGACTTACTGCTTGTGATCATTAAGTGAGTGACCGTATTGGTTTTCGTGTGTGTTTTTAGTGTGTTGACTGTAGTAACAAGTGCAGCATGCAAACAACTAGTCAAAGAACGTTCAACTGGAACATCAATGAACAGTGCTGGAAGAGTGTACAAGGTGCTGTTGTTCCAGACCAGCACATGATGACTACCACTATATCTGTGTGCCCAGTGTGTACATACGTATAAAGGTTTGTACTATACGTATTAATTGTAATAACGCACATCTAAAAACATACATTTACTGCCTCTGATGATGCCCTACACCACTAGGGCGAAACGCTTCAGGGGAATAAAATAAAACAAAATTCACCGAGACAGTTATTCGTAAACGGAGCTATTTATAAAATTATCCAGATTTCGCTTTTGCGTGCGTTTCCGGAATCACTCCAGGAGAATGTCGGGATGGTTCTTTCAAAATGCCATGGCCCGATTCCTTCCCGTTCCTTGTCACCAGACCTTTGGCGCGTCTAATGACCTCGGGTTTATACAATTTATACATTTATTTATTATTTTATTTGCAAGGGTGATATGATTTAAATTACAAGTCGACGAGGCGTTAAGCCATAAGTAAAAAAAGAAAAGAAAAAAGGAAGCCATGTAAATGCGAGGGTGAGAATTTTGCCTGCTGTGCTGATTCGTTTTGTCCTATCAAACCGAGCATGGTAGGCGAGTGGTTAACGTTCTGCCCTCGCATTTGGGAGGACGCGGGTTCGAATCCCCGTCAGGGCATCGAGATTTGGATTTTCCACGGTTTCCCCAAATCACTCTAGGCGAACGCCGAGTTGCTTCCTTCAAGAGGTCATGGCCGAATTTCTTCCAGTTTCAGGTTTCTCCCCCCCCCAATCGTTTCCAGCGTCTAATAGCCTCGACGTCGATGAGGCGTAAAGCAATAAATAATATTTTTTTAACTTATGGATTTACATGTCGTTGACGTCAAGGTCATTGGGGGCGGGGAACTATGGGGGGGAGGGGGAACTGGAACTGGAAGGAATTCGGCCATGGCCTTTTTGAAGCGAGCATCCCGGCATTCGCCTGGAGTGATTTGGAGAAACCATGGAAAACCTAAATCTGGATGGGCAAACGGGGATCTACATTTACATCTACATATATACTCTGCAATTCACAAAATTGTGGGTGGCAGAGGGTGCTCAGCACCAAAGCTAATGTCTTTGCTGTGCATTCCAATCCCTAATGGTACGAGGGAAAAAAGAATTCATATAAGAATCAGTCCGGCACCTTATTTCTCTAATTTTATCTTTAATGTCCTTCCGACTCAAATAGGTTGGTGGAAGAAGTATTTCACTACACTCAAAAGTGAAAGTGGGAATACGCATGTTTTCCAATAAGTTTAAACGAAACGTGTGTCGTCTATCTACCAGAGACTCCCAACCTAGTCTACTAATCAGTTCAGTGACGCTTTCATAAGGACTGTACCAAGCGGTCACGAATCAAGCGGCTCTTCTCTGTACTTTCTCTGTACTTTCGATCAATCCCTTACGAAACGGGTCCCAAATGGCACAACAATAATCCAAATGTGGACGCACAAGAGATTTGTACGCTATCTCCTTTGTTTGTTCATTACAATTTTTCAAGATTCGACCTATGAATCGCAGCCTAGAATTTGCTCTACCTACTAACGAATTAATGTGTATGTCCCATTTCATGTTTCTTTGTACTGTTACTCCCAAATATTTCATAGAATCGACCATATCAATAACTAAACTGTTTAACTCGTATTTCTGAACAATCGTATTCTTTTTGTTAGTTATGCTCATTGTCTTGCACTTTTTACAATTTAGAGTAAGTTGCCACTCAGCGCACCAAGCCAAAATAACATCCAGATCGCGCTGAATTTCTAAGCAATCGGCCAAATTTCTTACTTCCCTATAAATAATCGCATCATCAGCCAACAATCTAAAAAGGTGTATAAACTGCTCTCGGGGGACTAGCCGAGTCAAGAGTGCGTTGCTACACGATATTTCGGCGACTAGATTCATTGCCGCCATCTTCTGGTGAAGATAGCGGAAATGAATCTAATCGCCGAAATATCGTGTAGCAACGCACTCTTGACTCGGCTAGTCACCCGAGAGCAGTTTATACATTCTCAATGCCGAGAAAGACTTCGTTCTTATAAATCTAAAAAGGCTTTTCACTTTGTCTCCGAGATCAGATATAAAAATTAAGAAAAGAAGTGGTCCTATTACACTTCCTTGAGGTACACCCGATGTAACATCTAGATTAGAAGAACTTTCTCCTTCAACGACAACATACTGCGACCGACCAGTTAGAAAATCCTTTATCCATTCACAAAGCTGATCCGATATACCGTACGCTCGAAGCTTCACTAAAAGGCGGTTGTGTGGTACAGAGTCAAAGGCTTTCTGGAAATCTAAAAAAAATGCATCTACTTGTGAACCTGCATCGATAAATTTCATTACGTCGTGTGTAAATAGGGCCAGCTGTGTTTCACATGATCTTTTCTTCCGAAATCCGTGTTGATTTGTTGTTAGCAAATTATTATCATCTAGAAAATTCATAATGTTCGAGCATTCAATATGCTCCATAACTATACTACAAACAGATGTTATAGATATGGGACGATAGTTCCCAGGATCACTTCGATCACCTTTTTTTGAAAATCGGAGTTACTTGCGCGATTTTCCAGTCTGAAGGTACTTTTCGCTCTTCTAATGATTTACTGAATATATCAGACAGAAATGGCCCCATTTCCGCCGCATACTCTGAAAATACTCTTACTGGGATTTCATCCGGGCCCGGTGCTTTCCCCCACTTCAGGAGCTCTAATTGCTTAATAATACCTGCAGTATCTATTCGTAATGATTCCATCACCAACTCGACACGGCGTGGGAAAATGGGAATACTATCCTTATGTTTATTTGTAAATGAATTTTTGAATATAGTATTTAGTACGTTAGCTTTATCACGGCTTTCATTAACCTCGGAACCTTCACGAATTAGTGCTGGAACATTGCTGTTGGTACAATTAACTTTTCGTACATACGACCAAAATTTCTTTGGGTTTCCTGTGAGACTCTTAGAGAGAGAGTTGGAGTGAAAATCGTTAAAGGCCTCGCGCATTACATTCTTAAAACGTCCTCTTAAATCAGCTAAGGTTTCTAAATCACTGCGACACCCTTTCCTTCTTGAGCGTGCGTATATTTTCCTTTGTTTTTTGAGTAATCTTTTGACTTCACATGTGTACCACGGTGGATCATTCTCCCCCTTTATTGTCCGCTTTGGTATATGTATTTCCATGCCTTCCCTGACTATATGTATAAAACGATGCCACATCTCTTCAACGGTGTCCTTTGTTGACTTGAAGTTATGGTAATTATTCCTCAGGTAGGTTCTAAAACACTCCTTTGAGGCCTTACTGAATCTGTATACAATACGCCCTTTTTTCCTTTTTCGCTTGGTCATTAATTTGATAGTCGCAATTACCGCTTTGTGATTGCTTATTCCTGTGGTCGTTGAAATGTCGGTGAATAATTCTGGCCTGTTGGTAACCAGCAAGTCTTAAATGTTTTCGCTACCGTTATGACACCGCGTAGGTTCATTAACTAGCTGCTCGAGATGAATATCTGACAACAACTCGAGAATTACTTCAGAAGCTGCCTTATCCCTGCTACCTGTGATGTGAACGTAATTACGCCAGTCAATATAAGGCAGATTGAAGTCGCCTCCTAGAATCATAGCATGATCCTTAAAACGGCTAGCTATACTATTTACATTATTTCTCAACTCCTCGACGATAACTATGTCGGAATCGGGTGGACGGTAGAAGGCGCCTATGATGAGTTTTGACCCAGCAACGTTGAGTTTAATCCATATGATTTCACAGATCATATCGATGTCTATTTCATTACATGGGAGAAATTTACTCACAGCTATAAATACCCTAACTCCATGAGAATGTAATCTGTCTTTACGAAAAACGTTCATGCTATCTTTAAAAGTTTTGGCTGAAACTTATTTCCGGTTTCAACCAACTTTCTGTACCGATAACGATATCCGCTTCTGTACTACAAATAACGCTTTCAAGTTCCGGTTGTTTGTTGCAAACGCTTCTACAGTTAATTACGAGAACTTTTAACTGTCGAGATTCTTTTACGTTGCTCCTACATTCCGGTGTTGCATCTGATTGGGTTGCCCGTAACTGAATTTCGTGTTTCGGGTCTTCCTCCCTCAGCCTGAAAAACCACCCAGTGCATTCCACACGGCCCCTGCCACCCGTGTAGCCGACTCACGTGTGTAGTGCACACCTGACCTATTAAGGGGAACCCTACAAGACTCGACCCTATGGCGAAGATCGAGAAATCTGCAGCCAATGTCATCACAGAAAAGTCGTAGTCTCTGGTTCAGCCCCTCAATACGGCTCTGAACCAGAGGTCCACAATCAACTCTGTCTACGATGCTACAGATGGTTAGCTCTGCCGATATCTTGCGGTCACTGGCCACAGAGTTCACCCTTTCAGCCAGCCGCCGGAAGGAAGAGAGGATAACCTCGGACCCAAGGCGACAAGCATCATTGGTGCCGACATGAGCCATAATCTGTAGTTGGCTACACCCCGTCCCTTCTATGGCATCCGGGATGGCCTGTTCCACATCTCGGATCAGGCCACCCGGAATCATTCGAACCGGCGTCCTCTTAAATCCGAAGCAAGAGCGTTAACGACTCACCAATCACGCTCGGTGAAATAATACTAAATAATTATCGTATAACCTCGCTGTCTCGCTGGACGCTGCTGGGTGTGGCTCGTGATCCGAGTCCTTCCGCAGCCGCCGGATGCTGCGGCGCGGAGGATCTGTCGGAGCCGCCTGCGTGGAATGTGATTGCCGCGTGAGGTGAAGGCTGCCTGCCTGCCTGCCTGGACTTGTTATTTCCGGCCGCATTCCGCGCTGGGCTCGAACCGCGTTCCCAAGGTCGGCGGCAAGGTCACTGTGAGTCACCGTGAGATCGGCAACCGACTACTCCTCCGCCGAGCCTGATGCCGCGCGTAGCCGGTTACCATGGCAACTCTCGCGCTCCCCCAGTACGACAGACAGTTCGTATTTTAGTTGTTGTGTGTGTCCAGTATGGAGTAGGCATATATTAACGGAGCTCCGCATCCGTAAGTGCGGAACTTTCGCGTGAAATCCTACATCCGCTTCCGCAACTTTTAATGCAGATGTATAGCGGATGTTTTGTTTACATTGCAAAATATACTATACTTCTCGCTTTATAAGAGATTCAGTCCATCATCGCTTAGCTAACAACAAAGTAGTGTTTTTTCTGATGATCTCGCAATAAAAGTAACAATGAACTGATCGGTATTATTACCTAAGTGACGAATTTAGGAGTTTTATCTTGCATGTGAAGTAAAGCGGCCTATTCACGGTCCAACTTACAGGACATCCCCGTAGAACTACCGTAGGATGCGCTCACCCATTCACGCTACTAGAAGGGGTCCAACAGAATGTTCCAAGCAGTCCTTTCCACTCGTACTTTCTCGCGACACACCATGTGTCCTTATCGCACACTCGCAGGATGTTTCCTCCAATCACGATCCAACGCCATAGCTTGTTGCACGACAAGGTCCTGTGTTTTTTGTCTGGCAGTCCAACAACATCCAACACATCACACATGCAGTCCTCAAACACCTTTCACGGTCCATCAAGAGTCCTATATCGGAAAATCGGATCATCGTAGGTCCTACTAGTTGTACTGTGAATGGGCCGCTAGAGCGGTGGAAAGGCGGGTGTCGGGCACGGAGATGTGCGGTGGCGTGGCCTTGTGCTTGACGCTTCAATTAGTCGAGTCGCGAACTCCGCAAAGATCATATGGCAAATATTGTTTTTTTTTACACGCATGCGTAGTTATGTAAATAATTTAATTCACTTGTGAAATCATCCCACGTTTTCTGTTGTTGAAATATGAGCAAAAAATAAATCATGTGGCAATATCATGTGGAAATAGACTTTGCTTATGAAAAAATGTGGAACTGTGCACAAAAAATATACTTACTTTCAGTTTAAATTTATTTTTGATAAAATATTAAAATCTAAATAATTATACACTTAATTTTAGAGCTACGCATCTGCATGCACAAAACACCCGCATCCGCAAAGATCCGCATCCACAAAACATCCGCATCCACAAAACATCCGCATCCGCAAAACATCCGCATCCACAAAACATCCGCATCCGCAAAACATCCGCATCCGCAAAACATCCGCATCCGCAAAACATCCGCATCCGCAGAAATGACCTCCGCTATAAGCATAGTGTAGAGTGTAGTTTGTTATCTAGACAAGAGATGAAGAAATGATAGGTTGAAACCAGGTGCCTTCCATACAGGCCTACTCTTCCACCACCTCTGCTACCCCCAGGACTGGAACCAGCTAACCCCGTGACACCGTCACAGTGCCGCAAGCAACAGTGAGACTCTATAGAGAACCTCTATTAATTTATCTGAGCACCTGATGAGCAGGCTCTTCGTAATTTTTACCTCCATTCCATATTGACCTATCCTGTTGCACCGCTCTGTAGCTCTTCAAATTCCTCTCCTACTCTGATTGTATTATGTTTCTGTATTTGTATGGCCCTAATATTAGATGGTTCGTGGTTTTAATTACTTATATTAAATAACTAGTCCACGATCCAGTTTCTAATTTTAACTTCTTTTATTGCTAGTAAGCCATCGAACTTCAAAGATACTGGACATATGTAAACAACTCCAGCGATTACAGTCTACACTTCTTCCAAAGACAATACTACCAAAACTATTATATTGTCTCTGACCAAAACTGTTCGTTCAAAACTGTCCATGACCTACGTAAACTAAGTCTGTAATAGTTCTGTCGAAAAATTCTCTTAGTCTCTGTTGATCGCATCATATAAGTTCTATCGAAAGTTCGAGAACACTACAAAGGCTTCCGACAGATATTTCTCGAACATTAACAATACTTAAACAATTGAAAACATATAAAAAACAATCAGAATAAATACGTAATCATCTACAATCATTACAAAATGCTTGGAAATGCAAATTAAAGATACTTGAACACAAAATTATCCACATAAATCATTTTAAACTGTAGTAAATCATCCTTTAAACATCGTAGCTAACCTTAATATCTTCAGTTACAAACATTTAAGCAATTCTCTTGCATAGTTCTGTTCTTAAACATATTGAATGGTATTTACATAATTTCTTTTCACAAAACAAAATACATTTACACTGGTTTACAGTAAATTACAAGATAATCATACAAAATCACTTTAAATTACACTCTGGCTTGCTTCAAATGCTTCATAAAATACAATTACACTTAAAGTTTAGGTTTTAGGGCTGTTACACCCTGCTACCTTCATCTGTGGGTTATTTTCCAATCCATCTTTATTTTAACTCTACGAGGGAGGCCCAGAAACTAATGCACCACGCTTTTTTCTTCAACAATTATTTATTGAGCACAATGAAACTTATGTACAAGAAAGAATGATGTTTCTTTACACTCCCTATTTTTCCACGTAATCTCCTTCCCGTCTTATATATGTTAAACTAACACATGGCACGCGTAATGGCCAAGTCACGATCTATGACACCGAGAGAAACCACTCTTATTTCACAAAGTGAAGTGAATACACCCTGTAAAAGTGTAGACTACGATCAAAAGGAGATTTCATAACTTTTTGTTACTACGCGAGCACGAGCACGAGACTAGGCCTATTTTTACAAGAATAGTCTTTGTGGGATCTTGGTTACTGGAAATCGAAGTGGAGTAATTTACATAATAATTTCTTTTCATAATCCAAACGTCAGAGATTTGTTTACGCATTAGATACAGGCACTGCACGTGTTGTGGTTGGATTAGGGATGGCGATCTGAGATCGATTAATCGAATAATCGATATTTTGGACCAAATAGTACTGAATCGATCCAGTGAATCGATATTTCACACGTCAGAATCGAATGTGTAAAAGCACTTTCTACATGTAATGCACTTGCACATGAAAGTCAGGGTTTAAAGGGGGCATCCATAAATCACGTGAGGTGTTTTTTCCGGATTTCCGGACCTCCCTCCTCTCTGGTGAGAGCTCGTGAGATCTGGTCCGACCCCCTCCCCCCCTCTGGTGAGATCTGGTCCATCAGACACCCCCCCCCCCATAGAAATCGCCCTCGCAACCCCCACTTTCGACGAAATACCCCCCTAAAATCGACTTTCGCACCATTTGTAGACTCTTTTTTTTTTAGGTCTACAATCCAAAACAAATTTCCAAAATCTCACGTGAGATTTCCGTTGACCCCCCCACCTCCCCCTTCTTGAGATTTGGTGAGATTCCGCCGGCCCCCCCATATTTCACTTCACGTAATTTATGGACGCCCCAAACGAAGAATTTAAACACTATTTATCGCTAGCTATTGTGCACCTGAAGTATGATCCTACACTTTACTGGCAAGAACAAAAAAAAAAAAAAAAACCCAATAAATTTATCATCACGTTTACTCAACAGCCAAGAAGTATATCTGTATAGTGGGATCATCAGTACCTTGAGAGCGCCTTTCTTTGATTGCCGGCAACATCGCAAGTGATGAGCGGAACCGCTTGGATCCTATTAGGCTGGACAGACTGTTGTTCCTGAAAAGCTTTGACATTAAGCACTGGGAACTGTAAACTGTGTCATTTCAAAACTGTTTTATGTAACCAAAAAATTTATGAAATAAATGTCTTATTGTATACCTGACACTTTGATTTAGTTGTAAAAAAAACTTTAATTAGTTTAAAAATGATAAAAGATTGATTATTATGGTGCCATATTTGTTTTCCATGATTGGAATTATACTGAAAATACGAACACGAAAACCAAATCGAAAAAGATCGATTTTTGGAAAATCGATGTTTTAGACTTCGATTTTTTTGTGAATCGATTTATCAAATTTCGATTCGAATCGATTCAAGAATCGATCTTTTTCGGAAAGAATCGCCATCGATTAGATTAGATACGATCGCAATAGTCCCGGGAATGTGAGACAGTACTTGCAACCATTAATAAATAAATAACATTATCAGCCACTGAGATGGGAATATGTGTTTCTATAGTATTTTTGAACGGGCAATTGAAATCTGAAATCAGAAATTACCCATCAGGCACAGTGTCGTAGTAATATGAAAAATGTGGATTTTAAATTCCAGATAATTTTTCCTATACAAAAACATCATCCTTTGCGTTTTACTTGTTTTAATATGCAAATGTTGGCACTTATTTATGTACTTCTGCTACATTTTGTAATGCACAAGTCATAGATAGAGATTAATAATTCAGTTTGCGTTAGACCGATTTGACAGGACTGGAGACTCTTTGGAGATGCATCCAAAATAATTAGTTCTACTCCACAATGGGAACGTAATTTCTCCCATTCCAGTTGGCTATGTTAGTACGACTAAAGAGTCGTTTGGCATTTTTGAATATATGTTTAAATCCATTGTATACAATGAACATAAATGGAAGGTATGCGGCGACCTCAAAATTATTACCGTAATATTGAGTATACAACGAGGATACACAAAAAATGGGTGATTCATATGCGAGTGGGATAGTCGTGACAAAAATCCTCATTACAAGAGAAAGGAATTGTCTCGTCGAAATTGAAACTGGGCGGAAAAAATTGTCAGCGTAAGAAACTGGTAGCTAGTGAAAATGTGCTTCTTCCTGCATTTCACACCAAATTAGGCTTAATGAAGCAATTTGTAAAGATCATGTATAAAACTGGAAGAGGATTTTTGTACCTCCTAGACAAATATCTTCTTCTTGCACCAGCTCTCCGGGCATCCTGATCTGGGTTTTCCATGGTTTTCCCAGATCGCTTCACGCGAATGCTGGGATGGTTCCTCACAATAGCCCGTGGCCGCCTCCTGCCATATCCCGTATATCCCTTCCAAACTATTACCCTTTCGGATAGGTGCAATGCACCCTCCGCCACACACTTTTAGTGAAACGCGGAATAATAGTAATAGTAATAGCAAAGGTAAAGAAAGACAAAGAGCAGACAAATTCAAAGAGACACAAATTTGGAAGACACCCTGACGGCAGAACAAAAACGAGCATGGATATGTTTCAAGAATGTCAGCAATAATATTCTGCTAGATGAATAATTTACCAAAAATGTTGAAATAATTTAAAGTTTAAATTTGTAGGAGGCAATCGTAGGTGGGTGCAGCAAAGGAAAAAATGGATGTGTAGGGAAATTGCCACCGGAGCGTGCGCTCCATTGCAATTTAATAATTAAATAAAATTTTCCCTCTCCCTTGTGCTTGAAATCGAGTGCCAGCTTGTGGTCATGGTCATCTTTTCCCTTCCACGCATTTCCTTCAATTCTTACACCAATATCTTTGCACGCGTCATCTATACTAATATAATAAAGCTGAAGAGTTTGTTTGTTTGTTTGTTTGTTTGTTTGTTTGAACGCGCTAATCTCAGGAACTACTGGTTCGAATTGAAAAATTCTTTTTGTGTTGAATAGACCATTTATCGAGGAAGGCTTTAAGCTATATAACATCACGCTGCGACTAATAGGAGCGAAGAAACAATGGAAAATGTGGAAAAAAACGGGGAAAATTATTCATCTTTGAGGGCTTCTGTTGCGTGCGCTACGAAAACAGTTCATTCGAATTGAAAAATTCTTTTGTGTTGAATAGACCATTTATCGAGGAAGGCTTTAAGCTATATAACATCACGCTGCGACTAATAGGAGCGAAGAAACAATGGAAAATGTGGAAAAAACGGGGAAAATTATTCATCTTTGAGGGCTTCTGTTGCGTGCGCTACGAAAACGGTTCATTCGAATTGAAAAATTCTTTTTGTGTTGAATAGACCATTTATCGAGGAAGGCTTTAAGCTATATAACATCACGCTGCGACTAATAGGAGCGAAGAAACAATGGAAAATGTGGAAAAAACGGGGAAAATTATTCATCTTTGAGGGCTTCTGTTGCGTGCGCTGCGAAAACGGTTCATTCGAATTGAAAAATTCTTTTTGTGTTGAATAGACCATTTATCGAGGAAGGCTTTAAGCTATATAACATCACGCTGCGAATAGTAGGAGCGAAGAAACAATGGAAAATGTGGAAAAAACGGGGAAAATTATTCATCTTTGAGGGCTTCTGTTGCGTGCGCTGCGAAAACGGTTCAAGATACCAAAAAATATGTATGAAAGGATTATTCCTCTTGAAATGATCTAAAAAAATGTCCGCGACAGTATATGTCTATCTTTTGAGATTAACTCACTAGAACCGTTTTTATGGTAATCAAATTTGGTCGAAATTAATGCATTATTACCAATTATTTGTTAGAGTTCTATCAACATAATAATATTAATCTTTATCCAAATAAATGTGTTGTTGATTAAGAGTATTTAATTGTGAACAAAATTGTCTTTGGCATCACTTAATTTCAATGAACATCTTAGAAGATATTACGCGCGGTCGGCTCCCTTCTGAACGGTTGTATGCAGCGAATGCGTAATGAGAATCAAAATATGACATTAACATACAATAATCTATACTAATATTATAAAGCTGAAGAGTTTGTTTGTTTGTTTGTTTGTTTGAACGCGCTAATCTCAGGAACTACTGGTTCGAATTGAAAAATTCTTTTTGTGTTGAATAGACCATTTATCGAGGAAGGCTTTAAGCTATATAACATCACGCTGCGACTAATAGGAGCGAAGAAACAATGGAAAATGTGGAAAAAACGGGGAAAATTATTCATCTTTGAGGGCTTCTGTTGCGTGCGCTACGAAAACGGTTCATTCGAATTGAAAAATTCTTTTTGTGTTGAATAGACCATTTATCGAGGAAGGCTTTAAGCTATATAACATCACGCTGCGACTAATAGGAGCGAAGAAACAATGGAAAATGTGGAAAAAACGGGGAAAATTATTCATCTTTGAGGGCTTCTGTTGCGTGCGCTACGAAAACGGTTCATTCGAATTGAAAAATTCTTTTTGTGTTGAATAGACCATTTATCGAGGAAGGCTTTAAGCTATATAACATCACGCTGCGACTAATAGGAGCGAAGAAACAATGGAAAATGTGGAAAAAACGGGGAAAATTATTCATCTTTGAGGGCTTCTGTTGCGTGCGCTGCGAAAACGGTTCATTCGAATTGAAAAATTCTTTTTGTGTTGAATAGACCATTTATCGAGGAAGGCTTTAAGCTATATAACATCACGCTGCGAATAATAGGAGCGAAGAAACAATGGAAAATGTGGAAAAAAACGGGGAAAATTATTCATCTTTGAGGGCTTCTGTTGCGTGCGCTGCGAAAACGGTTCAAGATACCAAAAAATATGTATGAAAGGATTATTCCTCTTGAAATGATCTAAAAAAATGTCCGCGACAGTATATGTCTATCTTTTGAGATTAACTCACTAGAACCGTTTTTATGGTAATCAAATTTGGTCGAAATTAATGCATTATTACCAATTATTTGTTAGAGTTCTATCAACATAATAATATTAATCTTTATCCAAATAAATGTGTTGTTGATTAAGAGTATTTAATTGTGAACAAAATTGTCTTTGGCATCACTTAATTTCAATGAACATCTTAGAAGATATTACGCGAGGTCGGCTCCCTTCTGAACGGTTGTATGCAGCGAATGCGTAATGAGAATCAAGATATGACATTAACATACAATAATCTATACTAATATTATAAAGCTGAAGAGTTTGTTTGTTTGTTTGAACGCGCTAATCTCAGGAACTACTGGTTCGAATTGAAAAATTCTTTTTGTGTTGAATAGACCATTTATCGAGGAAGGCTTTAAGCTATATAACATCACGCTGCGACTAATAGGAGCGAAGAAACAATGGAAAATGTGGAAAAAACGGGGAAAATTATTCATCTTTGAGGGCTTCTGTTGCGTGCGCTACGAAAACGGTTCATTCGAATTGAAAAATTCTTTTTGTGTTGAATAGACCATTTATCGAGGAAGGCTTTAAGCTATATAACATCACGCTGCGACTAATAGTAGCGAAGAAACAATGGAAAATGTGGAAAAAACGGGGAAAATTATTCATCTTTGAGGGCTTCTGTTGCGTGCGCTACGAAAACGGTTCATTCGAATTGAAAAATTCTTTTTGTGTTGAATAGACCATTTATCGAGGAAGGCTTTAAGCTATATAACATCACGCTGCGACTAATAGGAGCGAAGAAACAATGGAAAATGTGGAAAAAACGGGGAAAATTATTCATCTTTGAGGGCTTCTGTTGCGTGCGCTACGAAAACGGTTCATTCGAATTGAAAAATTCTTTTTGTGTTGAATAGACCATTTATCGAGGAAGGCTTTAAGCTATATAACATCACGCTGCGACCAATAGGAGCGAAGAAACAATGGAAAATGTGGAAAAAAACGGGGAAAATTATTCATCTTTGGGGCTTCTGTTGCGTGCGCTACGAAAACGGTTCATTCGAATTGAAAAATTCTTTTTGTGTTGAATAGACCATTTATCGAGGAAGGCTTTAAGCTATATAACATCACGCTGCGACTAATAGGAGCGAAGAAACAATGGAAAATGTGGAAAAAACGGGGAAAATTATTCATCTTTGAGGGCTTCTGTTACGTGCGCTACGAAAACGGTTCATTCGAATTGAAAAATTCTTTTTGTGTTGAATAGACCATTTATCGAGGAAGGCTTTAAGCTATATAACATCACGCTGCGACTAATAGGAGCGAAGAAACAATGGAAAATGTGGAAAAAACGGGGAAAATTATTCATCTTTGAGGGCTTCTGTTGCGTGCGCTACGAAAACGGTTCATTCGAATTGAAAAATTCTTTTTGTGTTGAATAGACCATTTATCGAGGAAGGCTTTAAGCTATATAACATCACGCTGCGACTAATAGGAGCGAAGAAACAATGGAAAATGTGGAAAAAACGGGGAAAATTATTCATCTTTGAGGGCTTCTGTTGCGTGCGCTACGAAAACGGTTCATTCGAATTGAAAAAATTCTTTTTGTGTTGAATAGACCATTTATCGAGGAAGGCTTTAAGCTATATAACATCACGCTGCGACTAATAGGAGCGAAGAAACAATGGAAAATGTGGAAAAAACGGGGAAAATTATTCATCTTTGAGGGCTTCTGTTGCGTGCGCTACGAAAACGGTTCATTCGAATTGAAAAATTCTTTTTGTGTTGAATAGACCATTTGTCGAGGAAGGCTTTAAGCTATATAACATCACGCTGCGACTAATAGGAGCGAAGAAACAATGGAAAATGTGGAAAAAACGGGGAAAATTATTCATCTTTGAGGGCTTCTGTTGCGTGCGCTACGAAAACGGTTCATTCGAATTGAAAAATTCTTTTTGTGTTGAATAGACCATTTATCGAGGAAGGCTTTAAGCTATATAACATCACGCTGCGACTAATAGGAGCGAAGAAACAATGGAAAATGTGGAAAAAACGGGGAAAATTATTCATCTTTGAGGGCTTCTGTTGCGTGCGCTGCGAAAAACGGTTCATTCGAACTGAAAAATTCTTTTTGTGTTGAATAGACCATTATCGAGGAAGGCTTTAAGCTATATATCATCACGCTGCGAATAATAGGAGCGAAGAAACAATGGAAAATGTGGAAAAAAACGGGGAAAATTATTCATCTTTGAGGGATTCTGTTGCGTGCGCTGCGAAAACGGTTCAAGATACCAAAAAATATGTATGAAAGGATTATTCCTCTTGAAATGATCTAAAAAAATGTCCGCGACAGTATATGTCTATCTTTTGAGATTAACTCACTAGAACCGTTTTTATGGTAATCAAATTTGGTCGAAATTAATGCATTATTACCAATTATTTGTTAGAGTTCTATCAACATAATAATATTAATCTTTATCCAAATAAATGTGTTGTTGATTAAGAGTATTTAATTGTGAACAAAATTGTCTTTGGCATCACTTAATTTCAATGAACATCTTAGAAGATATTACGCGCGGTCGGCTCCCTTCTGAACGGTTGTATGCAGCGAATGCGTAATGAGAATCAAGATATGACATTAACATACAATAATGATATATACAATGATGGACTAATCATAATTGAAGATAAAATTCATGAGATTTGCGATAAATCACTAACCGATTTTGGGCTAACCTGTATCAAAAAGGATTAATTCACTTAATCATCTGGATCCGTTAGAAGTAGCGTTGCGAAAACCGTATGATCTAAATGAATTAAATGAGTATATTACTCAAAATGAACCAAAATTAGTTAATGACCAGGTGACCGCGTATAATTGTGTTATGCGAAGTGTTCGTTTTAATGAAGGAAAAGTATTTTTTTTGGATGCTCCCGGTGGAACCGGCAAGACCTTTATTACTAATCTTATATTAGCAAAAGTAAGGTCTCAGGGAAAGCTAGCTTTGGCAGTAGCGTCGTCAGGTATCGCTGCAACTTTATTTGCAGGTGGACGCACAGATCATTCCACTTTTAAACTGCCCCTAACTGTTTCTTTACAGAAAGGTAGCGTGTGCTCTATACGTAAAAATGGTCCTTTGGGAAAAGTTTTACAAGATGTCAGTTTAATAATCTGGGACGAATGTACCATGATCCATAGAGCTCATGTGGAGGCTCTAGATAGGACTCTTAGAGATATTAGAAGCTGTGATAAAATCATGGGTGGGATTACTGTTATGTTTGCTGGGGATTTTTGACAAACTTTACCAGTAATAGTAAGGGGAACTAGAGCAGACATTGTAAAGTCTTGCCTTAAAAGTTCCCCATTATGGAAGTTTGTTAACATTTTAAAATTAACTACAAATATGAGAGCACATTTGGGAAGAGGTAGTATAACTTTTTCCTTCAAAGTTACTTTTAATAGGAGACTGGAAAGTACCTCATTTTGAAAATAAAATTGAAATTGATCGCGATTTAGGAGAAAGAGTAAGTAACATTGAGGACTTAATATCGAAAGTTTACCCTGAAATCAGCGAAATAGAAAATAAAGATCATCAATGGATGTGTCAAAGGGCAATATTGGCGGCGAGAAACAGTAACGTGGACGAAATTAATGACCTAATTTTAAGTAAACTTCCAGGAGACATATTTACCTACACATCTATTGATAACGTAATGGATCAAGAAGATGCGGTACATTACCCACAAGAGTTTCTTAATTCTTTGAACCCAAGTGGCCTTCCCCCATATTCCCTCAAGTTAAAAATAGGTGCCCCAATAATTTTACTTAGAAATCTCAAACCACCAAATTTATCTAACGGAACCCGACTTCAAATTAAATTTCTACGCAATAACGTGATCGTTGCAATAGTTTTGACTGGTCCAGCAGTTGGTCAAACAGTGCTTATACCTCGCATCCCAATGATTCCAAATGATGTACCTTTTAATTTTAAAAGAATTCAATTTCCCGTTAAGCTATCTTTCGCCGTTGCAATTAATAAATCACAGGGGCAAACATTTAAACACGTAGGAATCGATTTACGTCAAGACTGCTTTTCACACGGCCAACTATATGTCGCGTTGTCAAGATCGGGTTGCGGAGAAAACCAATATGTTCTTCTGCCACAAGAAAATGAAACTAAAAATATAATTTACGCAGAAGTACTTTAAAATAATTATGTTCTTTTAAAAACTTAAAAACTAAACTTGCAAAAAATTGTCTAAAATAATAACAGAAATTGAGGCGGACAAAGTCGTGGGTAACTGCTATGATTTATAAAGCTGAGGAGGTTGTTTGCAAAAATAAATATGATGCCCAAAATAACTATTCCACGCGGACGAAGTCGCGGGCACAGCTAGTCACCAATATATGCCTTGTAAACTCCCATGACCCTCTTCACCCTCCTCCTGTCTTCCAATGAATCCCATTCCAGCTTTTTTATCATATCTGTTACTGATTGCGTTCAGAAGTAATTTCCAGAAACAAATCTAACAATCCTTCTTTGCACCCTCTGCAACTCCTGTATTTGATACTCAAAATGAGGGTCCCATACTACACTACCATATTCGAGCAATGGTCTGACCAAAGTTTTGTAACCTAGTTCCCTTACTACTCTCGTACATTCCCTCATCACTCTCTCCAACAAATGAAGGATTTCGAAAGCTGTTCCTACCACCTGACCAATGCGCCCTGACAAGTTTGCTATCTAATGTGGAGCTGAGGTTACAATTCTTCAGGTCTTCAACAAGCTGTTTTGCTCGTCACTGTTTGCTTTGTCAGTGTTGTGGTGTACACCTTGATTCATGAGACGTGAGATTTCTCATCGAATATGAGTCTGCTTCCTGGACAAACTCTGCGAAAACTTGTGAGTAATTTAAGCGATTCATGACTTCTGATTCACATTCAACATTCGGGCTACCCACGTTCAAGTAGTAACGTGTGCAAGACGTTTCCTTTTAATTTCTTGAACAGCTATTCATGCGTCATGTATTTGGGATGTTGTCTACGTCGTGGTAATCGTTCTGGGGTGAGGAGAAGTTACCGTCGCTCCAGAAGTGCTGAAGCTGTACAGATTGTTTGCAGATGACACAATGCCATACAATAGGATTAAAACGGCGAAGAAACCGCCAACAGCTGCAGGGTGATCTGGACAGGATATCTAGTTGGGTTGGTAAACATGGGATGAAGATAAATGTAAAGAAGAGTCAGCTTATTAGATACACAAATAAAAAACAAGAGGTCAATTATGAATATAACGTGGAGAAAGAATTTCTTGCTGAAGACTTGAAACGTAAATAATTTGGCATTACATTTGATAACAAGCTTAACTGGGCAGGAAACATTAGACAGGCAGTAGGAAAAGGTTTCAAAATTCTGCACTTGTTGGAGAGAGTGATGAGGGGATGTACGAGAGAAGCAAAGGAATTGGGTTACAAAACTTTGGTCAGACCATTGCTCGAATATGGTAGTGTAGTATGGGACCCACATTTTGAGTATAAAATACAGGATTTGGAGAGGGTGCAAAAAAGGGCTGCTAGATTTGTTACTGGAAATTATCACAGAATGCAATCAGTAACTGATATGATAAAAGAACTGGGATGGGATTCATTGTAAGACAGGAGGGTCAAGAGGGTCATTGGAGTGTACAAAGCGTATGTTGGTAATGAGGCTTAAGGGATATTTTAAAAAAAAAAACAATAAAAACAAATAGTAGTAGTGCATCGAAAGGAAAAGTTGACCAAGACTACAAGGTATCACGCGATTCCAGCCATAAAAGAATGGGAAAAATTTCTTTCGTATGAAAGGGTTTCAGGGATTGGTATGCATTACAAAGGGAAGTTATGTTTATTTTAACAAAAACGCTCGAAGAATTTGAAATTTAAGTTCGTAAACTGAAAACGTAGGCGGCTAGAACAAAGGAGAAAACGGGTGTGTACAGGGTAGACAAATTGCAACCAGAATATGCACTTCATAGGAATTAAATTAAGACTTCCTGCTTGTTTGAGTTTGGGCTGTACTAGACAGTTAGTAGTTATGCCTTACAACACGTACGTCTGAACCTCCTGTCGCGTCATCGCGATGATAGCAAGGTAGAAACAAGCGTGCACCTACTAGTCACGGCTGCCACGTTAACTACCGCTATGGCGTAAAAAGTCTCCGCTAAATTTGACGTGGACTCGCATTTCCATCTTACAGAATTCTGCAACTGGGACTGCGTTGTCAGAGCTCCTGACGAGATGATTCTGCGTGCAGACAATTTTGTGTTTGGATCACGTATTTTCCGGGACCTCTATCAGTCTGTAGTCATGTTGCTTCTGAGGGAGTTGATGTTGCTCCACATTGTATAACGACTTTTTGTGGGATTTATTAGTTTATCTGGCGGTTGAAAAGGCTCTCTACGCGGATGACACCGCACTCTTCGCCAAGAGTTTAAACGTTACAATACTAAGATCTCGACTGCAGCAGGCCTGCAACAATATACAGGAATGGGCTACCAAATGGCGCCTTGGCTTCAATGCTAAAAGTCAAGGCATTATTATCTCCAGAAGGAAGGTTCCACTACGCCTCCAATCTTTAACCCTCTTTGGAGAGAACATCGACTGGACCCACACGGCAACATATCTCGGCGTAAAGCTAGACAGGCGGTTGACACGCAAACACCACGTGGCCAACGTCCGCAGCAAGGTCACAGGTAGACTGACATCTCTCTGAATCGCAAAAGTAAACTGAGACCAGATGTGGGCATTCAACTCCACACCGCCCTCATCGGACCTATAATGGAGTACGCCTCCGCAGTCTGGGGCAACACTGCGGAATCCCACCTCCAGCGACTGCAGACCATTCAGAACAAGGCAATTCACCTACCACCTACCCAGGGAGACGCATACTGAGGATCTCCACCGACTAAGCGGACTTCCCAAACTTAGGAACCGCTTTCAGAAGCTGGCAGCGCAGTTTTATGAAAAAATCCAGCACTCGGCCAACCCTTTGATTAACGCACTGGGTGCCGAGCCCATTTATGATCAGAGACTTAGGTGGCCAAGGAAGCTCCTTGATCACCAATAATGGAGCAATACCGGAACCGACAATTCCATCAATGACGAACAAGTAATGCCAGCCCAACATTAAAATGGAAGGTGATGCGTTATTACGCAAAAACTTCCCCACACTCTGGGGGCCAATGTCTTCCTCAGCAGTTTATTGTCTTGTCTTGTCAAACGTCTGAACTGCTGCAGCGATTCAAGTGGGAGGTGTGGTGACATCCTCCATACAGTCCAGACTAGCGCCAGGCGATAATCACGTGTTCGGTGAGCTGAAAAAGGATCTCGGTGGACGACGATTCCGAAACGACGAGGAGGTGACAGCAGCTGTCTCCAGGTGGTTACATAGCGCTGGAGGTGATTTCTACACATCCGGAATCGAAAAGTTGGTTGACCGTTCCGAGGAATGTTTACATTACCTTGGGGACTATGTGGAAAAGTGAACTTACATTGCATGTTGTCATGGCAGTGTTGCATACCTGTACCTAGTTTCATGTATGGCGATAAAGTTGAAGTGTGACTTATTTTCTGATTTACCCTTGTACTATACTAGATCCTCTGTTATTCCGATATCTATCCTATATTTGTTTACTCCTTGCATCCACTTGTAAGTATATTTGCTTTTTTATTTTACCGCTCTCCTAATTTCGTACTATTCGCACGTGGTTGAGAATATACGTAGCTTCAATCCTCTTCTTAATTTATTAACTTCATCTAATCGAAGGGACTTTAGAAGTGAGAGCAAAGGAAAAATCACTTTCAAATAAAACACACAACCTAGGATGATTCTTTAGATAATTTACTACCGATGTTCAACTGAAAATACTGCCCTTTTTTCTTTATTTTACTAACACAACCATTTGCCAGTTCACAATATTACATCGCTCACTTCTCTCATACAATTATTGTAGATTAAACTTTTTACAATAATTCACAGTTTACTCCTAGCGAACAAAGCGAGAAACTTCTTTTTGGTTTCTCCGCCATATATATGAAAACCACCAAACAAAAAAAGACACTCTATTTCGCCAACATTCACGATCAGAGATGCTAGAACACTCCCTTAAATACATACACTGTCTGCTTCATACTTCTAACACTACATTAGAATTAAAAAGAACATTGGATAAAGAAAAGAAAGAAAAATAAATATAGATATCTGTAGGGAAACCTTGTTTCCTTACATATCCCTCCGGCCATTTTGTCACTAAAACTTGTTAATTTACAATCTTAAATAACTTACATTCCTTATGTATGATTACAGTTACTACACTTAATATGCCCATTACATGCATTTCAAGAAAGCACAATTGGACTATTGTCAATCTGACTGAAAATTCTTTTTAGTAAGCGAGCTCAAGTATATCCCCATTACGTGACAAGAATATTTGATTCTCTTTTATAGTTTTTTTGTTCCTTGAACAGATCTTGCACGGGTCATATCTTCTTCTTCTATAAAACGAAAACCGGATAAATTTGTCTTAAAAAAACTCTGAAACTACTGAGCAGATTTCGATGGGGTTTTCACCGGTATAAAGCTTGGAATCTCAATTCAGTTTTTTTGCATGTCATGTTTCAACGTTAAATAACGCAGGAGCATTAAATGGAATTCTGAGCGTATGATTACAAATCCCAAAGATGGAAGGATTAGATGTTGCATACTTCGCAGTAATCACACAAGTACAATGTCTCTGACCATAACCTTTAACGAAAGCAATAACTTTATTTTTTTATTTATCAATCTTGTTTCATGGATCCCTACTGAGGAAGGACCTCTGGGATGTGAAACATGTCATGGTTAATACACATACAATATGAATCATAATCATAGTAAAAACAAGTATATGTTCCAAAGACAAATAAAGAGAATAACAATAAACATTAATTTTTACAAATGAATTTTGCAAAAGTCATATTGAATACAATTAATTAATTTGTTCAAATTCTTGAATGGAGTAGAAAGAGTTGCCAATAAGATAATCTATCAGTTTTTCTTTAAATATATCTTTATTATCTGCAGACTGTTTTCTACTCTTGGGAAGTTTATTAAACAGATGTATACCAGAATAACTAACTCCTCTTTGTACTAATGACAGAGATGTTTGTGTTTTGTGCAAGTTATTTCTGTTTCTTGTATTGAAATTGTGTACCTGTGAATTAGAAGTAAACAGGTTAAAATGATCTATGACAAAGCACATGAGAGAATATATATACTGAGAAGTCATTGTAAGAACACTGAGTTTTTTAAAAAGTTGTCTGCAAGAAGTTCTTGGTTTTACCCTACACAACATCCTAATAGGTCTTTTCTGTGCTATGAAAACTTTTTTACTTTGTGAAGACTTTCCCCAAAAAATTATGCCATATGACATAGTTGAATGAAAATATGAGGAGTACACTTGTTTCGTTAATTCTAGATCTGCTGTTAGAGAAAGTGTTCGTATTCCAAAGGTAGCACTACTTATCTTCTTCAGTAGTGAAGTGATATGTTAATGCCAACAGAATTTCTCATCTATTTGAATACCAAGGAATTTTATACTCTTTGTTTCTAATATTTTGTTCTTTTTATAGATTACTTGTAAATCTGGCTGTACATAATTTTTTGTTTTAAACCTAATATAATCTGTTTATTCAAAATTTAATTTTAATGAATTTTCCTTAAACCAATTTGCTACTTCACTAAGTACTTCACTGACATTAAATTCTAGATTGCTTTTTGGTGTTTTTCTCACAGTCAGGTTAGTGTCATCTGCAAATAAAACACTCTTAACTTTGTCAGATAAGTTCCCAGGGAGGTCATTGATGTACAACAAGAAGAGGAGGGGTCCTAGGGCAGAACCTTGTGGAATTCCATAAGATAACTTTACAATAATAACTATTCTGCACACTAAACAAAACTTGTTCTTTCTTTAATTCGGGTTATTCAATTTTTAAACGCCATAGATAGCCGTAAAAACAACAGAGATTTTATTTAAGCACGATCTCTGGACAATGTCTCTGGCCTTCAGCGTTAGTCTTCTGTTTACGTTAATACTATTCCGGATTCACTTTTGATGTTTGTATAAAAGGCTGAATCAGCGGAGTTAAAGCATCTGGCGTTTCGAGCAAAAAGTATATCCGTTCACTTCGCAGTTGAATCAAATGTGAGTTTCTAACGTAATCTAGCGTTGTTCAGTAATGCAATTTCTTAACCAAATTAACGAAGCCTGATATACATGAATCCTTTCGGACGATTAAAATAGTGATCGTGCAAATAAACTTCAACCTACCCGTAGGGGGCGGGTGAATCTAAGTTTGCTTTAATTCCGAAAAAAGTTGGCACGAATTTTACGAAACTTTGTACCAATGTTTTGCGGGAATAAAAATAGGGTACTTGTAAATCTACGCCAACTATACTTGTCTGAATTTCGGGCCCGGGGTAAAATGGCGACTGGCGACCTTTTTTTTTTTTAGCTCTACAAACTGGCCGGACGACAATGGGTGGATTATGGATTCTTGGCTTCATGGTCTGAGGGCCCCTACAATCGGTATTCGGGGCCCCCATCAGCCCCCCTAACGCCGGCCCTGACTCTAGCACTGCTGGTGACTCGTGACCTTGGCAGTGACTCCGCTCAGCTGAGCGGCGGCTCGAGGCCAGGCACTGTGTGACGTCAGCACAGCGTCACCGCGAGAGAGCCCGCCCCACTCTGGCCCCCCGTCCAGCCATTCAGACTGCGGTTTCCCACTGTCTCCCCAAATCGTGTCGGAATGGTTCCTTCGAAATAGCACGGCCAAATTCCTTCCCGTTCCTCCCGCCCAGTCCTTTTCCCTCGTCTAGTGACCCGAAGAGGTGTAAAGCCATAAGGGGGGAAGAGCTTCCCGCAATCACTGCAGGCGAATACCGAGATCACCATTCGTCAATTCCCTTCTCGTCCTTGTAAACAGTGCTTCACACTTTTAATGAGTATTTAGTCTATAAATCGTAAATGGAAAAAACAAAACACACACACACACACACAACCGTACGAAATCCTGTGTGCCATCCATATTGTCAGGTGTGCAAGTAGTACTTCTGCACCCCATACATCTGGTACTTGCATCACGACCTTCAGCGCTAATGACACCGATGTCCACGCGCCCTAAAGCAACACCAACAACAACAACAACGACCATCATGCTGAACAATTTCCAGCCGCTCATCATTCCTACGACTGGCCAATACACTCGTATTTCTGCATAGCCTCATCATCTATCAATCTCTTCGTCTTCCAGAAGGTTTCTTTCGTTCCAAGTTTATATTTCCTTTTTCAGTATATCTGCCATCGCACTCCGTCCTTTCCTGAATTCGTTCTTAACCAACAGCTTTGTTTCCTCACATAGTCATTCTCCGTCTTGTCCAGTCTTTTTGCTGGAATGCTACTGATATCCACGACTTACATTATATTCTACAATTTCTGAAGTAAAGGCTTCTATAGGCGCGTTGCGTGATTCTGGACTGGGGATTTAATCTCTAAGTTGGCGTCACCGACGTCATGTTTAAGCACATGATGTCCGCGTTGCACAGTTTTTGGATGGGTAAAATTTGATGAGTTCGCGTTACCGACATTATAATGTTACCAGTACATCTGTAGCTATAAGTATGACGTCTTTCACGGATGATATTCACAGTTTTAAGTTTTCACTTATGTCGGCTGTAGCCAATAACTGCCATTTTCTTTTTCATCAAGTTTAATTTAATTTAACCTAATTGCAATGGAGCACAGGCTCCGGTGGCAATTCCCCTACACACCCATCTTCCTCCTTTCCCGCACCCTCCTACGTTTGCCTTTTACAAATTGCAACTGTAAATTCCTTCAAGGTTTTTGTTAAATTATTCACCATTTCTCTTGGTGACTTTTCCAATCCCTGACACCCTTACCTAAAAAATACTGGCAAGCCAGTATGGCGTTACTGTTTCTTAGGATGACTTTGATGTCAGATTGTGCAAAATAAGAGTGATAGAATTTTTCAGCGGCGGCAAAATTTATTTTCAAAGTGTGTACCTGAAATCGAGTGTCAACCAAGTGAACGGACGGGTCGAGTATGCATGAAATGAATCAACAAATCGTATTACAGCCCACCTCGTTGTCTGAGTTGGTTGCGGCGCCGTGATGGTGTCACGGGGTTAGCTGGTTCCAGTCCTGGTGGTAGCAGAAGTGGTGGAGCTCGATTCCCAGAGTCCTGGGTTAAACCTCTCCGCAGTGCGTATGGGGTGACGTTATACCACACTGCTGACGGTGACTCAGCCGTGGGATGGGGACGTTAAGCCTGGAGCCTGCTTGGTGTATTTTGGAAGAGTAGGCCTTCCCTTTCTTTCATCTTTCTATTACAACAACAGATACACTATCGCAGTCATACACTTATAAATAGTATCACATTTGGGAAGGCATTGGGCAACCATTCCAGTTGCCACGTAGGGGTAAACACCCCCCTCTCCCCCATTTGATAACCGCCTCTACTCGGACATGGCTATAGGCCGCCACACATGTGCGGGAAACCCACGGGATTTGGACGGGATGGTCACGGCCTTGCGGGATCCCGCCACGTGTGTGGGCACTTCCTTGAGGCCGTGGCCGCACCCCAGTGCGGCCAAATCCTCGCCGAAAAACAATTCTTATTTCCTCGAAGGCCGGGAGGGAGGGTGAGAAGCTCAGCGTGTGTCCTGCGGTCAGTCGGCCTTCCAGGATTTCTTGTGAGTGCCTGCATGTGTTGCGACTTTGTTTCTCTGTTTTGTTTCTAATGTTCCGTTTCGTGATGTTCCGTGTTTATAAATATGTATGATATTGAGTCATGTCTATGGGAATTGAAGCACCAGGAATACAACGAGACAAACAAACGAGAAGCTACCTACGCCAAGCTGGCATAAATATTGAAGGAGAATGAACCAAATGCAAAAAAATAAAAAGAATCAATACTAAAAAAAACAGCAACATTAAACCATCAGGAAATGAATCTTTGCGAAGTAATGTGCTGAAGAACATTAAAAAAAACCGGCTGCAAGAAGATCACTTTGACGTTGTTAGCAAAACCGTTGCCATAAAATTACGTGGCCTTCCGACCAATCAAATGCTAATAGCAGAAAAAATAATTAATGACACCCTGTTTCAAGTCGGAATGGGCTGTTTAGGAATGTCTTACAGTGAGCAACGGTTACCTACTTCTGGCCTTTCTGCAGGCAGCAGTTCTGGATATTTTTTTTTTATCCAGGAAGCTCATCGAATAGTCTCAGCCCACAACCTTTTCAAGCAACAGTAAAAGTCTGGTTATCCAAGTTCCGATTATCCGAGCCACCTGGTTAACCGAGGCAAATTATTGAAATATGATAGGAAGCTTTTATGAAGATATGGAACTACAGAAAAAGGCTGCTTCAAGTTTTACTAGGCAACTTAGAGAGAGGTAGCACTGTGACAGATTCAATAAAGAAAATAGTAACAGCAGCCAACGCGTGCACATCATCGGATGCTGCCATCGTGAAGCCAACTCTGAGACTGAGAAACCCTTGAGGATTTGAACCCCCCGTGTGTGTGCAGCGCCACTTCGATGAAATCCCTGCGGTCCGTTTTCCCTGCGGCCCGGCCTCCACGTGTGTGGCTACCTTAACGCACCCTCACAAGGGACACTTCTGACGTCGAAAACTCCGAACCGCACGAACACATGTTTAAGGCGGCTACAGACGACCCAATTTCGGTCCCAATCTGCAGGGCCAATCCGGCAGGGCCCCTGCAGAGGAGTCGTTCCACACACGAGGGGACGTGCATGCAGCCTGTAGTGCGCGGCTGACTCAGCAGTGACGTAGGCTGAGTCACAGACGCTTGAATGGCGCCGCTCCATTCACCGCCGCGCTGACTATTCCGCGCGCTCCCGTCACCAGTGTCTGCTTCTAAACACCGCCAGCTCGCGCCTCGCATTCCGCACGACGCGGGTTCGAACCCCGCCAAGACCAAGCTCCCTAGCCTCATGCGACTCTTTCAGGATATTAGTGCAGCTGTTTCATAAAAAAAAATTCATACATCTCTACCGACAATTATTATTTAGTTTGATTCTTGTAGGCCATTTCTTCTACAGTTGCTTGGTAGATTAGTATTTATTGTTTAATAATACGCCATTACAACTGTTGGATATTCATTTTATTTTCCGGACGCATTTCGCCTCTCGTCGAGGTATCGTCAGCGTACAGTTTCGCTGTAATATGTGATTTGTTATTGCAAATCACATATTACAGCGAAACGCGTCCGGAAAATAAAATCAGTATCCAACAGTTGTAATGGCATATTATTAAACAATAAATACTAATTATTTATTTTATCGTTTGGCCCACTAAGGAGCGGGTGGAACCATTAATTTGCATTGTCCTTCATATTCTTCTTGCTGTTCTTCTTATCTTCCCAAAAACTCCTCGTCCTTTCGCTGTGGGCTTGACGTCTCTCTTGTGTCCATGCATTTCTGAGTTTCAAATTTTTTGCTGTTGGAATCTTAGGGGCAAATTTAAGTGACGTGATTAATTGTCCATATATACTGCGTGTAGTTGTCAGTTTAAGCCTGGCTTCCGCAAGGTCCTTCTGGGTTTCTATAAACCAGCGTGCTTTGGTTTGTCGGGATCCGTTGTCGATGTGGAAAATTTTATTCGTCCGTCGCCAGTTATCCATTCGTGTTATATGTCCGTAGAATTTCATGCATCTTTTCCGTGCGAGTGAATCATTCGGTCAGTGAATACAGTTCTTCTGAGCTTTTGCTTCTTCTGAGCTTATTATTATTATTGACGAATTCTCCCAATAAATTGAAGATGTTAAGCAAACGTTTTTTTTTTTTTTACTGCTTTACGTCTCTCAACAGCGAGGTCTTTAGAGACGGGAAAGGATGGGGGCAGGGGCAAGGAATGGGAAGGAATTCGGCCATGGCCTTTTTAAGGAAGCATCCCTGCATTTTCCTGGAGTGATTTGGGAAACCATGGAAAACCCAAATCTGGATGCCCGGACGGGGATTCGAACGTTAAGCAAATGACCCAATCAGGTTTTCTCTGAGTTCTTCTTGTTGCAGGGCTGCCAATTCAGGGATTGGAATAACTTACTGAGAGACTTGTTGAACAATTCTGCTCAGAGAATGTAAGAATTTAAAGGGGAAAGTAAAATGGATACAGGGATAAACTTCATTATCACGATATATACAAATATCGATATTTTTTTAATAAAATAATCGATATTTATCGCCGATATTTTTATTCTCGATATGTTAAAAATCGATATTTTTATTTTGAGTATCAATTTTAATTACCAACTCGATATTTTTTTCGAACATGAATCACTATCCAATTTCACTTGTTGCCTGTATACTGGATAAATATACGTACATATCGATCTGAACGCATCGTAAAAAAGTGAATTCGTCGTAATTTAACAGTTTTTCATCAACGGCTAAGAGGTTAAAAACACATGTTAAATTTTAATAGGTTTACGTTAGCGTCAAATATGTTGATTGTTAATGGCTAGGTTATTTTTAGTCAAGTCAACGAATATTGATTAGGCATCCGTATTACGAAGTTGAGTGTTGACGAAAATTTACAGCTTCTGTTTTCAATTGGTTTTTTCATTGAGGAATAGAAGTTAATGCGTTGACGGAATATCTGATATGCCAAGCCTCTTCTGTGAGCTCCGAGAGAGTGTCTTCTAACTTGGTCGCACGGGACTGACGGGTGACGAGTTATTTTGATTCAGTGTAAGCTCCACGGTGCTCAGCCGGACAGCGTCATAGAAACACGACGTTTCGACAGCTGGCTCTGCCGTCTTCATCAGCTGCTGAAAGCTTCAGGCACTGAAAGCTAGAAGTCGCCGCCTAGAATGGCTTAGTAAAAGTCCACTCACACATCTCTTATTTTGATGTTTACATCAGACGAATACCGGTTTGATTGATTGAAAAAATGGAAAAATGAATGACAGTTTCTATAATTTCCACATGTGTCTTTAATTTTCAGACTTTTCTTGTATATTTTGATACTAATGGAGAATTTTTAAATAAATACTGGCCTTAGGCAAAAATTTCGATACATCGACATATCGATATTTTTCTCTCGATACATATCGATACTGTTTCTAAATATCGATCCGATATTTATCGATATATATTTTTATCTACTCATCCCTACAACAGTCCAGTTGGTACTACTTTTTTTAGTATTTCACTAATCCATCTGTCTGTTGGTATTAGTTGAGACCTCTGTTATGACAATTTCAGATAATACATCTTCCCCGGCTGCCTTTCACCTCAGGTCCTATTGATGCGTCCGTACCACTAGATTTAGCGGCGAAATGAATTGCGAGAAGGTTTACGGGGACGAGTTGTACACAAGTTAACTTTTTTTTTATTTACCACACATTTTTACAGCCTAGTATCTAGAAACTAAAATAGGCCTTAATTTAACACAACAGTTTTACATTTGATACTTCAACAGATAATTCCACAATGAATAATTTCCATTTTTGTCACGTATAGTTTTGGCAATATCTATACAGTATTTTCTTGTTGGCACGATACATACGTTTGTCTCGCTGTTAACACATATTATAGCTACCTAAACTTGCCGCATTTTATCATAATTGATTTGTTATAGTTTTCTAATTTTGTATAGTGTTTGCAGTTTTCTGTCCACTTTATGGTTAGAATTTTTAATATTTCACTATGTCACTTTGTACGTCTGCCACTGCTACTGCACAAAGTAACTCCTTTTCGGCACCCGTTTGATTCCTCTCGATGCGACAAGCGATCCAATTCCCTCCTGTACGTTTTGTAGGAGTTTGTGACTTAACGCCACCTTTTTTCTTTTTAGTGGCTTTTAGCGTCTGGCGCCATACTGCCAGCTTATAGTGTTTAGTGTGACCCAGTGCTTTCAGCTTCTCCAGTATACATTTTTTTACAACTAATTATACACACCACAGAATGGACATGACAACAAGTACACACCCATGGCCTCGGCCGGACTCGAACCGGCAACCTGTGGCACTCGGAGCCCCTACGCTACCAAGACCGGCACAGTGTGCAGCCTCCCTTGGTCTAACTTGGACACCATCAGACTTGTTAAGAACAGATTTCGATCTCCTTCACATATGTTGAAGGGTACACAGCATATATGTCTGCGGTATAGTCGTTTCTCATAATGCGCCCTAGTTTTTGAGATATTCGCATGCATAGAAACAAAAAATACTAGATAGATAGATAGATATGTTCACTTTGATCCCATGTGAGAATAATCTCGGGGATGTGGAACAGTACATACACTTATTAGTAATGTCAATATTACTATATAATTGATAATATTATATATTGACAAGAAGTTAGTTATGACCCATTAGTATAACCAATATTTCATGTAATCTACAAATACAATCCCGAGTTAGTTAATACTTATTATGTGGAACAGTGTATAAACTTGTTACCAGCATCTAACAACCAGTTATTTTCTTACCAACCAGTTACCACAACTCATAAGCAGTCAATTACTTAAAAACCTGTTAGTATCATAATTTTTTACAGCAGTTTTTGAGTGCATGCTATCCCATGTTAGTTACTATATATGAGTGAAATTTTGTAAACAGTATAATTACTTCATTTGTCAAAAGTTTCAACAGAAAGAAAAACCATATATCATTTTAGTAATTGTGGACAACTTTGTCACCTTTCCCTTCCATACACCATATATACCATTTTATCAGTCATTCTTAGTTACCAAATTCCAAGAAGAAAATTCTTTTACAGAGTAAAATTGATTCTGAAGCAGAAACTCTTTCAGTTTTGACTTAAAGTAGTTGGGTTTTTGTAGATAACATTTAATTTCTGTTGGTAAGACATTGAATAAGGAAGATGTAGTAACTTATGCCCCAATTTATTAAATGGTCGCGTGGTCTATGCGGTAGCGTGTTAGCGTCGTACTTTTCTCCCCCGAGTTCAAATCCACACGGAATCAAATACTTTTATTTGTTTTTGTCTTCAAAAATTGTCAAGCTTGACTTATTTATTTCGTTAACACTTCATTTACGCACTTTTATTGCGCGAAATAAAATTTAAAACAAATCACATTGCCTATAACAGATACACCAAACAATTTCGGCCCATACATCAACAATGGTTTCCTAATATCACTCGCCCATACCCAATGAAATTAAGTCAGGAAGCGAATCTGCTAGTAAACTGGAATCTGACACAAGAATTCTGAACCGTTTATAAGCTTTATCACTTGTTCTTCAATTTCCTTGTTGAGCTTGTAATGTCCAGCCTCTGCTGTTTTCAATATTTTGTCGCCTCTCAATATATTTCGCTCAGCCGGTTTTGTGAGACGGCGGAGAGTGGAATTCCAGCGAGGCGGCAGGTTGACAGCGTGGCTAAATCCTTTGTCAGTTGGACCCAGGTATAGAGGACCCCCGCCCCCGGGAGACGGGAGGGGGTGAGTAGAGGCAGTAGCGAGAGACACTTCGGGTTAAGATCCCGCATTGTACGCACGTGTGTTGTATACTGGATTACCGGGTGGATCCCGGAAGACCACGCACGTCTGGTGTGTGCGTGTGGACAACAACGTGGACGCCACGTTTTGTCACGGCATAGTGCTGTCGTGATTGTTTTTCTACGTGTGGGAAACGTTCCAAGGAACGTCTGTTTCGAAGGAGACCGCTCCAGTTTGTAGCATGCAGCCACCGTCTCGACGAAACTGATAAGTCACAATTTAATTTGAGTCTTTTAGCCCCATTTTCTTGGCAGTGAAACACTATTGAACTGATCGACGCTAGCCGGGAACAATTTAAGAATTAAAAGCATTACATTTGCTGGCTGAGTCCATTTTTTGATCTAATGTTAAACAACTTGTATTTTTTTGTGTTTTAGTTTATGAATGTAACATTTCCCTTTTTGTAATTAGAGGGTGTCATTTAAATTTTTAGCATGTTTTTTTTTTGCAATTAAAAAATGTTAAAACAACTTTTTTTGTTAATAATTAAATCTTTCATCTCATGCCATTAAAAAATGTTTTCTCGGCATAACGAACCCAGACATTTCAATTAGCCCCAAACCACTGGCTGAAGTCTTTCTTGACGAAGAAAACTGAAAGTCCGTGGTTTTATGTCCCAAAAATTTGCACTTCAGTTCTCAGTTAACGGTTTTTAAAAACAAATCTTTTGCTTAATCTAATGATTTTATATATTACAACATACATTTTCTGTTATCAACACTAACCTCTGGTTGAGTCTATGAACTAATCAATTACAACATACAATTGTTATTATTATTTAAAAAAGTAAAATTAACACAAAAATTCTCGCAAACCTTTAGAGTGTGCTATCTAAATTTGCACCCGTGCTAGAGAAACTTTGATGATCAAAAATTATTATTATTTTTTTTTTTTAAAAAGTATTGACAAAACAAATAAAATCTTCATCTCATGCGAGAAAAACATGATTTTACGTTAATTCCCACCGTTGAAACAAACGAAACTTTTCTGCTAAACCTATTCCCATTTACATGAAAACTATAGGACTATACTACAGTGAAATCTTAAATAAAGGATTATTCAAGCGACCCTGGTGACTGGCCAGATTTTCATGGAATTAAAAAATTAGGTTTGCCAAACGAAGGATCAACGATGCACAATCAACTACTCAAAAAAACTATTTGCATGTTGCAGAAAACAATAAAAAGAATCCTATCAAAAATACCTCCACCAATAGAAATTTTAAACAATATAGTATTTTCTTAAGCTCCGAGCGTTGTACACCCCGAACTCTGCAATGTCATCTGTAAGCAAATAGGCGTTGGGACCTACCACCCTCTTCACGCGATATGGACCTTTGTAAATATGAAAAAACTTAGCGATTTTTTTCCGCAGCGCATCCGATTGTGGGGCGTTGCGAATCAAGACCATATCGTCAACTTTAAATTTGTGAAACTTGCTGTTAACCTTCCTCTCCCGTCGTCGTTTTGCCTTTTCCAGCAGGAATTCTTTAGCATGAGCCAGCTTTGACTGAGGTTCAACATGAGCTAACTGATCGGGGCGTCCAACCAGCTGGTCAACAAGTGAGGTCACATTCGCACCAAAATGGAGTTCTACTGGTCGGTAGCCGGTGCTGCAGTGTATGGTGAAATTGAAATAATCTTGTATCTGGCTTAAGTATTTCACCCACGAGTTGTGGTTCTCCCCGACCAAAGCGCGAAAATATGCTCCCAACTGGCGATTATATCTCTCAACTATATTGCTCTGTGGGTTCCTAATTGAACAAAAAATAGGTTTTATCCCCTCTTGGGACAAAGCATCTGTCCATTTCTTACTCGTAAAAATCGTTGCATGATCGCTCAACAATCGTTCTGGCTTTCCACACTCCGGTACATATTTACGAAGAATAATCCGAAGGCACTGTTTCGTAGTGGTATTGTTAGTGGCGTAGAGGCGCACCAGTTTCGTAAACGCATCTACTACCACCAGGACATACTGCCTCCCAAATTGTCCTCTAGGCAATGGGCCAAAAAAATCAATGCAGACCAACTTATTGGGTGCTTCTGGTGTTATCGGGTGCAATTCTCCAGCATAGTTCGTGCTAGAATGCTTTGTCCGTTGACACAAATCACATGCTCGAATGATCTTCACTGCCGATGATTTTATTGCTGTCGCGTACCATTCTTCTCTTAACATCCTATAAGTTTTCTCTGTGCCTTGATGCCCATAATGTTCATGGTACATGGTAATGACACTATCAAGCATGGAAGGTGGAAGCCATGCAAGCCAGCAGTCCGTATTGTTATTCCTGCGGAAACACACATCCCTGTATATCTTGCACATCATAGCAGTGTTACATACACGTAAGTCATCTCCATGTTTCCCATAGAGGAGATACTCTCTTATTTTCTTGATATTTTCGTCACGTTCTTGCTCGCGAATTAGCTGGAGGTAGAAATCTTTCGGAACTACTCCAGCAATTTTTTTCGCAGTTGCAATAATCACTTCACGCGCCCTGTTTGTATGTCCGAACGACGAGGCAACATCTTTCGGATATCGACTTAGCCAGTCGGCCATTTTGTTGTCTGCGCCTGAGCAGTATGACACCTCAATGTCATATTCTTGTAGTTGTAGAGCCCAACGAGAGACTCGATTCGACGTGAGTTTTGCCTTTTCCAGGAAAGTTAGTGCCTGGTGGTCTGTTCTAAGAAATGTTTTATTTCCAACCAAGTATGGCCTGAACTTGGTCACTCCAAATACCAGAGCAAGCATCTCGATCTCTGTCGTATGGTAATTTAGCTCCGGACCCCGCAAACATCGGCTGGCTGTCGCCACTATCTGCAAACTTCCGTCGTCCGCCTGCTGCTGCAAAACTGCCCCTAGACCCTTTGCACTGGCATCACAATTTAAAAAGAATGGTTTGCTGAAGTTAGGATGGGCAAGGGACACTTTGTCTCGAAAAATGCACTTTATCGTCTCAAATGCTTCTTGCTGTTCACTTCCCCATTTCCATCGTGTCCCCTTTCGTAGGAGGTGGTACAAAGGTTGATTGAGGTGAGCAAAATTTGTAATCCCATTTTTAAAGTATCCACATATTCCTAAAAATTGTCTTACTTGTCTGATGCTAGTGGGTGTCTGAAAAGACAGAATTTCTTCAACTTTCGCGGGTGAGGGTTCAATCCCATCTGGCGTTATTTTAAAACCCAGAAAAATCACCTCCCGCGTACACAAATTTGCTTTGTCGGGTCGGAGCGTGACTCCTTTACTTGCCAGGACTTTGAATAGCGTTTCAAGGTGGGAGAGATGCTCCTCAAAAGTATTTGAAAAAACCAATATATCATCGACATAAATGGCACAGAATTCTTTTACTTCGACAGGCAATATTTCATTCATTGCTCTAATAAAAGCACACGACGAGTCCCGTATTCCAAATGGTACTCTATTGAATATGTATTGCTTGCCCCCGAATAAAAAAGCAGTAAGCGGTCTACACTCTTCGTGGAGTTCTATCTGGTTGAACCCGGACGTCACATCTACCGTAGATAGCCACCTTTTTCCATGGAATCGGCCTATTAGTTCTGTAACCAACTCTGGGCGTTCAGCATCACCTTCTATTCGTTTATTCAAATTCCTTGCATCGAGACAGATGCGTGCTGTCCCATCCCGTTTAGCGACAACAGTTATTGGGTTAACATATGGTGATGGCGCCCTAGAAATTATGCCTTCCCGTTGCATTATTTCCAGTGCTTTCATCGCGGCTACTCTATGATTCATAGGAATCGGATAACTGTGTGATTTGAAAGGCTGTCTGTCCAAAATTCGGAATTTGTGTTTAATTCCATCAATCCTTCCGGGGCGGTAGGAAAACACTGAGAGATTTTTCTCTAGCATTTATTCAACTTGGCTTTTTGCGGGTCATCTAATGCACTATTTGTGGTTGTGCGTTTCCGTAACTCACTTAGTATCTCATTTCTTTCGTCGAGAATTACGCAGATATCCATTAAGATAGGATCCAATTTCGGCACTGTTTTTACGTCCATGACCTCGATTTGCTTAAAGCTATAGCCTCTACCGCTCTCAGTCCACTTAATTGTCCCTTTCGTCAAACCAGTCACTGTGAAATTTTTCCAGCTAATGCATGCCTTCTTTTCTTCTAGCACGTCCGACCCAATGATCAAATCAACTGTAAGCCCAGGCACTATTATTGCAGTTATTTCTATCATCTCCATAGCCATTTCTATTGCCTCCGTACAAAAATCTACGCGAATTATCGCTTGTTCTGTCACCGTTTTAACCTTGGAACCAAAAGCAGGTACCAACCCAAATTTCTTTTTTACTGGTATTATTTTAATTTCGGCACCGCTATCAATACTTCGTTTCACAAAATTGTCAGATATTGCGCTTATAGCACTTCCACTATCGAATAGTAATACGCAATCTCTTCCATTGACCATACACTTAACCATGGGGCATCTACCAATTTCCTTCCAATCTAATTCTTGCTCTAAATCATTTTCTTCAAAGGAATTCAAACCATCTCTCCAAAAATGCATGTCTTCCGGTTGCATTATGCAGACATTCGTCTTGGGAGAGGCCCCAGTGCAATCTCATAAATCCGTATTAACTTCGCCATCTTGAGGCGAAAGGGCATTGCATCCCGCTGTCGGCACACGCGGTTCATTTATTTTGCTGTCTTGCCACGTTTCTTGTCGTTCGGTCTTAGACCATTCATCGACCTGCGGGCGAGCTTGGAATCCTCGGTCGTTCCTGTGTTGTTGTCCCCTCTGGAACGAATTTCTAGAATTTCCACCGTGTGAACCGTTCTGCCCCCCTCTCTGTCTACCTGCCACTTCATGTCTGCCACCCCGGCTTCCTTTGTGTTCTTGCGGGCTTGCGGGTCCAGAACGGTTACCTTGTGAATCGATAGTATCTAACATCCGCAGGGTCTGAATGAATTCAGTAAAATTTTTTCTATTGCTGGGAGTCAAAACCCTTCTAATATACGGCTTGAAGTGTCCTGCTATGGCTCCACAGATTTCCTGATCACTCATTGGTGGTTCGAGAAACCGTGCGTTCAAGGCTACCTCAAATGCATAATCTTCTCTACTCAAGCCAGAATTTTCCGGATATGTCCCCCGAAAAATACATTGTCTACACTCTGCCTGTGCGTCGGGTCCCCAGTAAGTTTCTAAAAATTCAGATTTGAAACGGTCGTACTCACAATCATCCGGTAATGACACCTGCATCCATATGCGAACATGCCCTACCAGTGCCTGCTGGACCACACGCATTCGAAATCTGTCCGGAATATTCTTGATCTCCAGATAGTTTTCCAAATCTTTCAAAAATTGTTTAGGATGTGTCTCGTTATTATTTATTTATTCGTTGAGGCCAACTAGGACCACGTTAAGCCTTTGTGCATTTGGCAGCGAGTTTCTTCTTCTTTTGGTCCCAGAACTCCTTCATTCGTTTTGAATGCGCCTGTTTGCGCTCCTCTGTCCATAGTGTACCGCGTCTTCTGTTGGAGTGTTCGTCTCGGCTTGTCCCACTTGTCATTAACTTCTTCCGAAACATATCTCTGTTTAAAGCATCTTCTGGTTCTAGCCCCATCAAATGGAGATCTTCTTTAATATTTACGAACCAGGGCATTACAGTTTTGGGTCTGGAATCAAATAAGTTAAAGATTTTTTTTGTTAGTCTGTTCTCCTCCATCCGTTTGAGGTGGCCATAGAATCGAGCCCGTCTTTTGCGGATTGTTTCAGTGATTTTCTCTATTTTGCTGTAGACTTCTTTGTTGGATTTCTTTTGATGGACGCCATTCTTAAAGTTGGAACCCAGAATTCCTCTAATAATTTTTCTCTCCTTTTTCTCCAGTTCTCCCAGAAGTCCTTTATCGGCATTCAGGAACAAGGTTTCAGCTGCATACAAAACTACTGGTTTCAAAACTGTTTCATAATGACGTATTTTAGTATTTTGTGAAAGACATTTTTTATTATAGACCTCTCGCGAAGTTTGGTAGGCTATTTCTAGTTTGCGAATCCTTTCCCGAATAGCTTCTTTGTCCAAACCATTTTTCATAATGATCTCACCAAGGTACTTAAATTTTTCCACTTGATTAATGTCCCCGTATTTGGTTTGAAGTTTTGGTGGAGCATCCTTGATGTTAGTCATTAATTTTGTTTTCTCAAAAGATATCTGTAAACCGGTTTGATCAGCAATTTCCTTCAGCAAATCAATTTGGATCCTTGCAGTTTCTAAGTCATCTGATACGATAGTGATGTCATCGGCAAAAGCCAGAGTGTCTATTGTGATCCCTTTAGATTTAGTTCCTATTCTTGATGGGCTGCAGTCAATTTCCTTTAATTTTGCTCGCCAGGTCCGAATGATCTTTTCGAGAACACAGTTAAAAACATTCGTTATTATTATTGGAAAAAATCGGCATTTGAATGTCGATTGAACCGACAGGCAATCCGTGATCAATTCTGCCCCGCGTCCCAGATGCGCTACTAGGTACCTCATCACTGATTCTTTTCCTAATGTAATTTATGTCTGTATCCAAATTAGCAAGTTTTCCCTTGGTCTGCTCTTCGAACGTCGTCTGCCTCTGCGAGATTAATGACTGTTCTTCTTCGACCGCACCAATCCTTTGTTTTATAGACTGCGTCGATTGGTTTACTTCTTGTAATTTTGTCTTAAATTTTTCCTCCATCACCTGGATCATTTCCTCACTCTCCTTACATTTTCTATCATTTGTAGCCCTCAATTCGCAGACCGACTCTTGTGTTTCCCGGATTCTTTCTGCTGATTCATTACGAAATGTTTCTAACTCAATGACCCTTGCTTCGACTCCGGAAACTCTTTCAGTAACTGACGCAATTCCCTCGCGAAAGTCATGTTTCATTTCTGCTAATATCTGTTCGGTCCGACTTTGAGAATTTATTATGCTGTCCTGTATTTGTGTCAAAAAAAGAACCAGACTGTCCTGTGTGACATCCCGACTACCTGTTTCCCTCTCAGCTGACGCTTGAGTAGGTAACAATAGGCTAGCTGCCCCGTCCTGCTGATCCGCGCCCGTTTCTGAGCGTGGTGCTACCGCTGTACACATTCCAGCTTCCGACGTGGACTCACTAACAACATTCGCGGATTTTGTTGGATCCATTTCACTTGTTAGTTTACCAGAGCGAAGTTTCATAAAATTTTCAGCAGTTAAAATCCCCTTATTATGCTTTTCCAAAAATTATTGTCAGGACAGAACTGATATTTAACAATTTACTCACAAACCAACAACGGCGAAAATCAAACCATTAGATACACATGCCACAGGAATAACTTCGAAAAAAGGGAAACATTACTTGAAATATCACGACATTAGATGTCAGAGTATCCAGCAACATTTCAGAAAAAGAAAAACTCAAAACCTATGTTACCACATTTTAAAACAAAGCAAAGATAGTTTGAACATACAAACAACAGGCAACCCAAAAAAAACTAGCAACAACATTTTAACAAATGATCTGAAAAAAAAAGTAAATCAACAACTACATAAACAAATGCGAATCTGCACTGCATCAAAAAAACTGCAATGGAATCATTAGCATATATTAATAGCATAAAAAATTTATAGTTTTGTGCACTACTGTTAAATTATTTAAAGTAACTTGCATTACTGATATATTGAAAACTGGATAGCCATGGCGAAAAAAAAACGTAAACTTTAGAATTTTTTTATCACAAATAATTTTGAAAAATTAATCCCCAAATTACGAATATGTCTAATTATAAAATCTCGGTCCCACGTGGCGCGCCATTGAAATGTCTGGGTTCGTTATGCCGAGAAAACATTTTTTTAATGGCATGAGATGAAAGATTTAATTATTAACAAAAAAAAAAGTTGTTTTAACATTTTTTTATTGCAAAAAAAAACATGCTAAAAATTTAAATGACACCCTCTAATTACAAAAAGGGAAATGTTACATTCATAAACTAAAACACAAAAAAATACAAGTTGTTTAACATTAGATCAAAAAATGGACTCAGCCAGCAAATGTAATGCTTTTAATTGTTAAATTGTTCCCGGCTAGCGTCGATCAGTTCAATAGTGTTTCACTGCCAAGAAAATGGGGCTAAAAGACTCAAATTAAATTGTGACTTATCAGTTTCGTCGAGACGGTGGCTGCATGCTACAAACTGGAGCGGTCTCCTTCGAAACAGACGTTCCTTGGAACGTTTCCCACACGTAGAAAAACAATCACGACAGCACTATGCCGTGACAAAACGTGGCGTCCACGTTGTTGTCCACACGCACACACCAGACGTGCGTGGTCTTCCGGGATCCACCCGGTAATCCAGTATACAACACACGTGCGTACAATGCGGGATCTTAACCCGAAGTGTCTCTCGCTACTGCCTCTACTCACCCCCTCCCGTCTCCCGGGGGCGGGGGTCCTCTATACCTGGGTCCAACTGACAAAGGATTTAGCCACGCTGTCAACCTGCCGCCTCGCTGGAATTCCACTCTCCGCCGTCTCACAAAACCGGCTGAGCGAAATATATTGAGAGGCGACAAAATATTGAAAACAGCAGAGGCTGGACATTACAAGCTCCATTTTTTCGTCACAGATAGGCCTACTATTTATTTTCAACCATTTACAAACAACGGTTCTTGGAACAAATCGAGTGTAGAAGAAAGAAAAAACTATCTTCCCAATGCTACGTATTTCGTTTAAAATACCTCTTGATGATATACAAGTAAAGAAACGATGAAGATGAAATAAATAACATGATAGTAACTATTTCAATTGAAAACGCACCGAAACAACTTATTAACAAAAAGTGAAAAAATAATGTAAGAATGGAGACTTTCCTGACGTATGATTGCAATTAAGTTTTTAAGTGTGTGTGGCCGATTGGTGTTGTGAAAAGACAATCCGTCGGTAGACCCGTGAATTCATTACGAAAAAAAGAATTTTAGGGGAAAAAATGACGCTGAATTGTAGGTTATATGATTTGTTTTAAATATTATTTCACTCAATAAAAGCGTGTAAATGAAGTTTTAACAAAATAATAGACATCGTGTCTAGTACAGTGCTCCGCAGTAAATATGTATATGTTACCAATTATTCACCATCTCGTCAATTCTGGAACAAACTTTACTAGGCACGAATCTCGCTTAAGGAAAATTTAAAACCAAATGTAAATACCATAGTAACCTGAATATGGATCCACAGGGTCCCAAATGCATTGTGTAATACAATAAAAGTTGTATTTTAGTGACTGAAGGCTGTTTCTCATTCTACCTTTTGGCCAAAATAAAAAGGTCAAGCTCGACAATTTCTGAAGATGAAAATAAATAAAAATGTTTGAACCTGCGGGATTTGAACTCGGGTCACAAAATTAGGAGGCTAAAACGCTACCCAATAGACCACGCCGCCATTTAATCAGTTTAGGCAATAATTTGCGACATAACCAACATTTAGTATTTTTTGTTTTTATGCATGCGATTATCTCAAAAACCAGGGCGCATTTTGAGAAACGACTGTACGTCTATACCGCAGACATATATGCTGTGTGCCCATCAACATATATGAAGGAGATCGAAATCCGTTCTTAACAAGTCTGATGGTTCCCAAGTAAGTCGCTCTGCGCGACTAGGGATGGTTGGGTCGGGATGGATACGATTCCGCTGAGCTAGCAGTGATAACGAGTCGAATCCGTCTCCGTTGCGGATACTAAAGTCATTTCAGCTCCGACAGTCCCTGAGTTAGTCTTTCAAGGGTTTGATGATGTTACTTATTGCACTTATAGTTCCTACTGAAGGTAAAATTATTACTGTGACATTATTTGTTCAAACTGACAATTAATGACTTCTTTCTCTCTCTCATCTTGCGTTTCACCCTCACTCACTTCTTTGTGTGCTGTTCCTTCCTTTGCGACCAATATTTCTTCATCCTCTCGGATATCCTTTTTCTCTCCTCTTCCGAGATGATGGGTTTCGACTTTATTTTAGATTTTTCTTGGAAACTTATCTTTTCATCTTTAAATCTTATCTGCGCTGTTCTATCAAGTAATGACTTTTCTGTAATTTTTAATTCTTTTAGTTCTTTTCCAATTTCTGTGAACCAATTAGACTTGGTAATTCGGTTCCGGAAAAAATCAAAAAATTGTTTGGTTAGTCTACCAGAGTTCATTCTGAGAAGATGTCCGTAGAAATGTCCTTTTGCGCATAGTATCTGAGAGTTTTTCAATTTTTTTGTTGAGAGTTTTATTCTTGATGTATACTATTTTATTATCTTGAAATTTCGTTCCCATGATTTTTTTTTTTTTTTTTTTTTTTTTAAAATTTCAGTTGTTCTTTCTGCCCTATGTGATTCATGGTCAGAGTTTCTGCTGTGTACAATGCTTCCGGCTTTACCACTGTTTTGTAATGCTTAATTTTGGACCCCACGAAAGGGATTTCTTGTTGTATACCTCTCTTGTCAATTGGAATGCCAATTCAAGTTTATTTTTCCTGGATTCTATTGCCTTGTGTTCTGTTAGATTCCAACTAATCCATTCCGCCAGATACTTAAATTCTTTCACTATTTCTATTTATTGTTCTAGAACTTTTAAATATTTATTTCGGTATTTGTTGTTTGTCATAATTTTTGTTTTTCCAAAGGAAATTTTAAGACCTATTTTAGCTGACCTATTGTATTTATAATATTTAATACAAATAAATATAATTATTTGTAATTTTATTTTATTTATAATACCAAGAATAATTGCGATTTTTCAATAGTAATAAATCACTATTTTCACCCGCCAGTGTGTCTCAGAGAGCTGAGGAGACGCACACTGGATGGGGGAAGGTACAAGGGGTCAAAACTATAAAAAAATAAAGAAAATATAGGTAAGAATGTTGTGACCATAGCTGAAGAAAGGGACAGCTTTCTTTAAAAATTGTAATCTTTCATTATAAAAAATTGATGAATTACTCAGAAGGGACTTTCACGGAGATTTATGTATGTATGTACAAACTGTATCAGTTTACTGTAACGTACGTTGGAACACAAGAGAGAGACCGAAAAAAACTAAAAATATGATTCTGTAGGAGCATGTCGAACATTAAGTGAATGGATAAAGTTCAAACACTTATCTCCTTTAAAATAGCACAAAGAAGGGACTGTAACACAAACAAGTGTTACAGTAGATTATTTACAGTTGAAATAACGCTATATAAAAAAATCAAAACGGTAGAGAACTGTTAACAACTGCAGGGTGATCTGGAAAGATTATCTAGTTGGGTTGGTAAACACGGGATGGAGATAATTGAAAGAAGAGTCAGCTTATTAGATACACAAAAAAAAATAGTTTAAAAAAACTAAAAACACGCTTCTGTAGCAATGTGAACTAAAGGTTAAAAATAATATTTAAGAAATTACATGATTAAGATTAATTTCGATTGATATTGATTTAACAAATGATAGATGTTCAATTTTTGTTTATTTGTTAATAATGCCTGAAGTTGATTTTCTATCAAAGTTTAATTAATAAATCTAAAAGAAGTGTTCAATTTTGGTTGAAGTTTAGATAATATTTTAGAGGTTTTGATTGATAATACCTAGTGTTCGTTTTCAACAAAAGTATAAAAATGTCTAGTAGTATATATATGTTAGATAGCATAGCTTTTACCTAAAATATATCTTTTTATTAATTTTACATTTTTTGTCCAATCTTTAAACATACCACGAAAACCCTACGCCACGTCATTTTTTTTTCAGATGACATAATGCTATATAAAAGGGTCAAAACGGCAGAGGACTGTAAACAGCTGCAGGGTGATCTGTACAGGATATCTAGTTGGGTTTGTAAACATGGGATGAAGATAAATGCAAAAAAGAGTCAGCTTATTAGATACACAAATAAAAAACTAAAGGTTTATTACTATTATAAGGTGGAGAAACAATTGCTTATTGAAGACTTGAAATGTAAATATCTAGGCAATACATTTGATAACAAGATTAACTGGGCAGGACACATAGGTCGGGTAGTAAGAAAAGGTTTCAAAATTATGTACTTGTTGGAGAGAGTGATGAGCGGATGTACGAGAGAAGTAAAGGAATTGGGTTACAAAACTTTGGTTAGACCATTGCTTGAGTATGGTAGTGTGGTATGGGACCGACAGTTTTAGTATCAAATACAGGAGTTGGAGAGGGTGCAAAAAAGGGCTACTAGATTTGTTTGTGGATATAATCGCAGAATGCAATCAGTAACAGATATGATAAGAGAGCTGGAATGAGATTCATTTCAAGACAGGAGGAGGGTGAAGAGGGTCATGGGAGTGTACAAGTCGTGTATTGGTGATGAGGCATGGAAAGATATTGGTGCAAGAATGAAAAGTAGTGCATTGAAGGAAAAAGATGACCATGTCCACAAGCTGGCACTCGATTTCAGGCACAAGGGTGTGGGAAGATTCTCTTTATTGGGTGAGGGTGTCAGGATTGGAATAAGTTACCAAGGAAAATAATGAATAATTTGCCAAAAGCGTTGAAAGAATTTAAAGTTAAAATTTGTAGAGGGCAAATGTAGGTGGGTGGAGGAAAGGGGAAGATGGGTGTGTAGGGAAATTGCCACCGGAGCGTGCGCTCCATTGCAATTGATTTAAATATTATTATTACAAAGCAGTGGCCCTGACCTGTCCCCAGGGGAATGCTAGGAAGCTTCCGAATCTCACAAACTACACATATCACAAACAAAAAATTACACTTTTCACCTTCTATTACAATTACTATTACTCCGCGATTCACTAAAAGTGTGTGGCAGAGGGTGCATTGCACCTATCAGAAAGTTTAATAGTTTGGAATGCATATACGGGATATGGCAGGAGGCGCCCACAGGCTATTGTGAGGAACCATCCCAGCATTCGCATGGAGTGATCTGGGAAAACCATGGAAAACCCAGATCACGATGGCCGGAGAACTTTATCGAAAGCTACTCCCGTCGGATTTTAAGTTTACTCGCCCGGTAAATCCTTTCTATTCCATTCCCTAATCTCTCGTGGAAAAAATGAATACAGAAAAGCCCTTCAGAACATGTTGCACGAGCCGCAGACAAATGCTGACATGTCTCTTTTCCCATTAGTTTATTGTTGGTTTTAGTTGAGGCCTCTGCTATTACAGTTTCAAATAATACATCTTCTTTGGCAGCCTCTCATGTGCGATCCTCTTGATGCGTCCATAGCACTATATTAAGGGGAGTAAAGAACTGCAGTAGGTATAAAGTGATTGACGTCAGCAAGGGTACGCGGCGGTAAAGCCACAGGTCCAAATACGACCAGACCAACGAGGAAGAAAACTCGTCGAAGGCAGAGGAACCCAACAACGTTAGGAAAAGGTGGCGATGGGGACGAAGCATTTTGTCACGATTAACGAGGCCTGTTGTGAGAGTTGAGTGTTTCCCACGTGTTCTGTTGGATAAGCTGTGCAATACCCCGCCGTTTCGACAGTTAACTCCGCCCCCTTCATCAGGTGAAATGGTAGGACGAAGTGGCTACTGCGACAGCGCGTCATCGACTGAATGACCCACCACTTCACCTGATGGAGACGGTGGACGTAGCTGTCGTGTATGGCAGAGCTCCCGGGAAGAATTTTTATGAACATTGCCTAAGTCCTCCTCAGTCATATTAACGCTCAATACAGGTCCGGCGGACGCAGATCCTGGATGTAGGTCGACAGAGTTGGACCATGGAGGAAAGAAATATATGGGCAGTAAATACCGCTTATTCTGTGACGCAGCCTCTAAGCTCTCGGCTGATACTGCGCATGCGCGGCGGCGGCCATATTACGTATCCATACAATTGCTATTTCGAGACAGTGTATCCCGAAAACTAACCAAGATATCGAATAATTTTATTCTTTATTTTCGATTTTTTTCGTCGTATTACATAACAATCCACCATCAAATTTGACTTTTGCGAATTTTTTCTTCTGCATTTCAACTCAAGACACTTCACTTTTGATACAGTATATCTCGAAAAATAGGTGAGATACCGAAAATGTTTATTCTTTATTTTTTTATTTGTCTCGTCTTTTTAAATACGAATCCATCATCAAATTTGACTTTGACCAATTTTATTCTTCTGAATTTCAACCAAAAACATCTCACATTTGAGACGGAATATTTCGAAAATTAAGCAGGATATCAAAAAATTTTATTCTTCATTTTTTATTTTTCTCATGGAGTTACATAATAATCCATTAGCAGATTGCGGCGTTACGTTTATCCTAGAGTCCCCTTGAGGTTTTTGTACATATGCCACGTGTCTGTATGGATGCGGCTAGCCCCCCCCCCCCCACTCCTCCTCCACCCGGCGTCACTACAATGCGTGGTGGTCTTTTGCGTCGTCTCCATATATTTCTTTCCTCCATGAGCAGGACGTGTGTTCGTGTTGACGTGACAGCACTGAGGAGAGTCACTGGGTACAGTTACAGAGACCAGCGGCCGATGATCCGGGGGAACACTCACTCGCGGAGTGCAGCAAAAAGTCGGTACGGGGAACGCAGGAAACACATGGCGGACTCACTGAGTCACGCATTCCACGACCCGCCGCCAGGAGATCGGCTTCGAGACCCCGTAAGGCAACACACATCTCAATATTAAACCTCTTCCCGGCATCGTTCCCTCAAGAGGCTGTGGCCGAATTCCTTCCCCACTTGCGTTCAGGTACAGCAGCGTGTTTCAATCCTTTTCAATCCGAGACCAAGCGTTAACGCTCTGGCCTCGCATTCGGGAAGAAGCCGGTTCAAATCCCCGTCCGGGCATCCAGATTTGGGTTTTTCGGTGGTTTCCCCAGATCACTCCAGGCGAATGCCGGGACGCTTCCATCAAAAAGGCCATGGCCGAATTCCTTCCCGTTCCTTGTTCTAATCCCATCCCGCCTCTAATAACCTCAACGTCGACGACGCGTAAAGCCATAAGAAAAACAAAAATCAGCGCGAGGAAGAGTAACATGTCGAAAGTCGACCTTTAAAATGTTCTACTTGTCGTTCTTAGCATTAATCTCGCATTGCTCAGCTTTACTGGACTACTTCTTCCGTTTGTGCTGATATTGTGTACCTTCAGGCGAGGCACTGACTAGTTGCCTGTCCTCCCGCCAGGTGTCCAGCCAGCGCTTCCTGTTCTCCCACGTGGTCGTATGTCGAGAGCTGTTCTCTCAGTTAAGCTGTCGTTGCTGCGCAGTACATGGCAGTACCATTAGAGCCACACCAAATACCACCAGAACGTTTTCATTCCTGATGCCGTCCAATCCACGGGTGGGAAAATGAAAAAAAATATCAAAAAATATCGATACGATATTTTCAAACAGAGAAAGATAACGATATGTCGGTTTATCGATATTTTTGCCTAAAGGAAGTAACTTTCTACAAATATTCCCAAAATATATCAAAATATTAAAGAAAATTGGGAAAATTAAGGACACTTGCAGAAATTATAGAAACTTTTATTAATTTATCTATTATTACAATCGAGGAAAACATGAAGGTGATGGTTTTTGCAGACGATGTGATGATCTGGGGAGGTGATGAAGAGGAAGTGCAGCGGCAGTTGGATGTATGGACAGACAGTGTGGAGGAATATGGCCTCAAATTTAAGGTAAAGAAATGTGAATACCTGGTAACAACCAGAAAGAAGAATAGGTTACCCCAGGGAATTGTGATGGCAGGGGAACAACTAAAGAAGGTAAACTTGGGGAATGTATTAGAGGAATGTGGAGGAAATGATGGCGAGATAAGTGAAAGAGGAAGACAAGCAGAGGCGTTCCTAAGGAGCATTAGAAGCCTGATATGGAATAAAGAGGAGCCACAGAGAAGCAAGAGAGTAATCTATCACACATACTATGTGCCTATCTTAACTTATGCTGCTGAAACGTGGACAATGGAAAAGCGGGACATCAGCAGAGTACAAGCAAGCGAAATGAAGTTTTTAAGAGGTGGAATGGGAGTCACTAAAATGGACAGGATAAGGAATGAAGTGATTAGACGCACCATGAAACAGGAACCCCTACAGGAAAGGGTAGAGAGGACCAGACTGAGATGGTAAGAAAATGGAAAGAGAATGGAGGCTCAGAGAATCCCAAGAAAACTCCACGAAATTAAGATACATCGTAAACGACCCAGAGGAAGACCAAGAGATGGATGGCTGAAAGGAGTGGAGGAGTGTGTACGGAAGAGAGGAGAGGACTGGAACAAAGTGGTGACAGAGAGGTGGTGGGAAGAGAAAAGGAAATGGAGAGGCTTGTGCATGAAGCAGACCCGGCCAGAGGCTGGAAACTGTTGAGGATGATGATGATTGCAATCGATGAAACCAGTATTCATCTGATATATACATCAAAAACTCTGTTTTCTGTGTTCCCCTGTCGGTCTACTCCTGTTGTTTGGTGCCTCCAAGTTAACTGCAGAAGTCACTCTATAGGACGACACAGAAGGGCTAGGCATAACAGGTATTTCGTCAACGCATCAACTGTTATTCATCAATGAAAAAAAAAATCAACGAAGAAACAATTGATAACAATGTCAGCCCTAAACTTCGCAACATGGAAGCCTAATCAACATTCTTAAACTTGATTAAAATTAATCTAGCCGTTAACACTCAAATATACTGACAAAACAAATGACGTTGACGCTAACGTAAGTAAACATGTTAAATTTAACATTTTTAATTGGTTAACAGTTGATAAAAAAAACTGCATTTTTAGTCAGGTTTTCGCTAACCTATCAATTCTATTTAATTCGTACGTTACTACTATGCAGATCACAAATATTTGGGTAAAAAAACTCGAAAAATTGATCTCCTAAAGCCAGGAAACAAACTTAACGAATTCCACGATGAAGATGTCGGGGTGCCCGATCAGATGAGAAACACCCTCGGCCACCCACAATTTTGTAAATTGCAGAGTGTAGGGGAAAGTGCCCAAAACCGGACGCTGATTTTGTTTTTTACTTCTAAAAAAATACAAATTAATAAAAGAAATCTATTTTTAAAGCATGAAATAATTACTTCAGAAAGTTATGCGTCATTTAAATGCTGATTTCAAAAAAATATTATTAAAAATCATTAACAAAAATATTTTTAAAAAACCCTACAGTTTGACGATATGAAAAATAGTTGCCTAAACCGGACCGCTCATACAAAACTACGAAATAACACTAAACAAAATTAGCAAAAGGTATTGAATTACACAAAACATATTTTAAAGTGAAATACATCAATTACATGTTTAAGTTTTTAAAAATATACAAATATAGCACACATATAGGGTATATGAAGACGCAGAAAGTACATAAAAGAATTAAATCGTTTAGCGACAAAAATCGCAGATGTACACATCCTTTTCGTCCCCAGCACAATCCACCCGAGCCCACACTAAACATGTAAAACACATCATCCAAATTTTCCATTCTGAAACGCCAATTAATTTCCTGTCACATAACACGCACCAACCATCGTCATCTTTGAAGGGGACACTCCAGGGAGAATCTCCAAGTCCGATGTTCCTGAGGTCAGGCTCTTCTCATCCTCAGTGCTTGAGTCTTTCACATTTTTTTCGAAAGTTAAGGTTCCTTTTCGGAAGCTCTTTCTAGAGGCCCTATTGCTGACCCGTGCCCCTGGCCTGCTTTTGCATCCTGGAACACGACAACGTTCCTTGACTTCTATAACTATTTTAACTTCCATCAATTGCGCTTTATAAGGCGTAGATAAGATGACAGTAAAAATACAAGTATTTCATTCCATATTTGACTTTAAACATAAAAAAATAAGGGGTACGGATTTAGGCAACTGAAGGGGGTCCGGTTTGCGCAACTACAGCCTGTATTTTGTTAACCTAATAGATGTTTAAACAAGTAATAAATAAATAAATAAAGTAATAGCGGCTAGTAAAACATATTTGTTCATTTAACATATTACATCGGAAAAACTGGCAGAAACTTCCAAATCCGTTTTCAAGAACGCATGACCGCTTTTAGATTAAACCACTTTTAAAAACCTGCCATTGTAGAACACATGTATGACACAAGCCATGTTACAGGTATTAACGACATCCAAAATAATTTAACAGTACTACATGTACAGTCCAATGCCAAGAAAATACGTTTACTCGAGCAGTTAGATATATTCCTCCACAAAATAAAAAGCCCAGAACACATGTTAATCCTTAGTCTGTTTTTTAAGGCGTTTTTATATAAAAATTGTAAAAAACGTTTATTAAAATTTTAGTAGTATTACAGTTTGTTTTGTATATTAAATATGTGTTAACCTCGGAGACAACGCTGCTCGAATGACAGAGCGCCTTTTAGAAAGGGATAATAGTTTAAAAAGAAACAGGGAAAGTAAATACAACCGCTATTTCAAAGGCGTGCTCATTGACTTTCACAAATGAGAGGATACAAAAAATTTTATCGTACGTAATGAGAGGTCAGGAAAAAATGATGCTTACCTGGTCGGCTTGGTATACGACACATTATTAAACAGTCCAAGCGAAGAGAAGTTTGTCGCAGAAATCGCGACGTTGCGTTATCTATCCAGCAACTAGTTTCCGAAGTGAAAACTTCTACATGCGCGTTCAGAGCTGTTTGGACGGGAGCTCGTGACGTCACGCCACCTGTTGCGCATTGAACGCTTTTCGCAAAATCTGAGTACAAAAACACAGTTTTCATCCGATTTTGGTGGAACTCTGCATACATATACTTGGAAACAAATAGAAAACACTGTTGAGGTTTTATTTACAGAAACCTAAATCCTATCCTCCTATCCGTCGTCACCTTAATTTCTGTCAACGTTGTTCATTGAAACAGTTTTCATCCGGTTTTGGTATTAGTTAGCACACGTATACTTCAAATCAAGGCGGTTTGGTAGCTCAGTGGTTAAGGCGCCTACTTTCGAACATTTCTTTTTCCGGTCCTGGGTTCAAATCCCGTGGTGAGTAGCAATTTTTAGGAGTTGTATTTGATTGTTTGAGCTACGCAGGGACGTTCCGTGGTTCTGATTCCACGTTAAACTGTAGGTCCCCTGTACCTGGTAGCTCTATTGGGTTACGTTAGGTGCCTAAGACAGGGACGGAATGTGCATCCAACAGAAACCCTGTCACCAGGTCATTACGTCCACACAGAATTATTATTATTAATCAGTATAGGCCCTACCTTGGAACTGCCTCCTGGAAACGCTTCTGTACCGACAATATAACGAGTTTTTCTAAACAAACTTACTTAGTTACTTTTATTCTTTTAATTCTGTTCTCTTTTACTCAATATCAATGACGGGTACTATTGTTAAAATACGTAAATCGACTTAATTTCATTTATTTGCAACGTATTTCAAATCCAATCAAAAAACACAAAATCTTCACAAATTACTTCTTCAAATAAAACATTTCTTCAAATCGATTGACAACTCTCATACTGCCTCCGCGCCCTACGACTCTAAGCCTTACTATTCAGTACTGCGTCCTCTTCGATCACTCCAAGAGTATTGTACTGCAGTGTAGCCACCCTATGAAAACAAAAGTCGCTAGACCTGGTCTCAAAACTCACTAGATTGCGGGATATTTAGAACTAAAAGGTTAGCTAGAAATCGCTAAATAAAATAAAGGAAAATGGCAAGGGAAATAATATAAAAATATTTTAATAATTAGTATTTTCATTAAATCAAACATTAAATTTCTTCAATCAGTATTTCTTCTCCATCATCTTGGTCTATCGTTGGAGTTGCAGAACTTGCAGATGTGGAAGGATCAGATTAATCGTCAGTCTTAGATTTAAAAGAGTATTCAGCATCTTTACCAATCACATCAGCAGGAAGCTCGTAACTGCAGGAGGTTTTTCAAATTTTTAATTGATTCCCTATAAAAGAATGCTTTCACGAGTATTTACAGCTATCATATTGCTCAAATTGTTTTTAAGAATGTTCATTGTACTGAAAATCCTTTCTACTGCGTCATACGAGTGAGCAAGTGATAGGCTATGGCTAAATCAGATAACTCCAGAAAGGTATTTATTCCAGCAGTATTCTTCTACTGGGTAAGCCATATTCCATTTACGATATATTATGTACGCCATTATTTATCTCATTCATGACAGACGCATTACCTTCCCCAATTCCAATCAAGTTTTTCGAAAATCTGCAAGGTTGAATATGACTAAAAATCGTCAAATATTTTTTTTAGCGATAACATATTAAAGAATTTCGCTTTCTAACTTCAAAATTCACTAAATCTAGCGACAAATTCGCTAAAGTGGCAACATTGCTGTACTGTGTGGTAGCGAGCAACAACAATGAGTTCCCGAGCTCCAGAAGCAATACTTCATTATTACTGCTTGACTCAGGACAACCAGAAGTTTATGATTAACTTTAAAAAAAAATCAGCAATCAAAACTAATAAGTAACGGGGTGGGCTGGTTACACGTGACAAATATATATCACAATCTGCCCCCGCGTATGATATTCATAGTTTCAAGTTTTCAGTTCTGTCGTCAGTCCAAAGATAGGTCACACCATTTCCTGTTATATGAAAAATTTTATTTTAGTAAAACTCTAACCATTTTCGATTTGAGTTTGATTTTTAAATATTTTTTTCGAAACATATGACTTTGTTCAATTTCTTCCATGTCGTTTCGACAAATTAGTACTTTTTGAACCATGTATTTTTTTTTAATTACTCAAAGATATTTGAGAAATCTAAAATAATCTTCTTTTTTCTTAAAACTTATAACAAATCTTAAATCGTATAATTATTTTATACTTCTTTTAAAATGGTTGTTTTATGGTAGTTGAATATGCTAAAGAGACCATTGTGCATTACAAACGTGTATTAAAAAAAACTATGATAATATTAAAAAAATAACATCCTCGAGTAAATATTAAAAAAAATGGCTAAAAAAGACTTAATTTGTAGAAATGGCATGGAATAAACTAAACAAAGTCACATATTTCGAAAAATATTGAAAAAAAAAATAATATCTCGAAAATGGCGAGACTTTTAGTAAAATAAAATTTTCTGATGATGTAGTAGGACACGACGGTTGGGGGATTGTCCCTTCTTTGCAGGACGCCATTCACTGGTTGATGGTCAACAGCCGACCGAAGATGACAGACGGGCGTTTGGCACGGTGGACATGGCGGTGTTGATCTGATCTTAGCAAAAAACATGCTAAAATTGAAACCCTGTTCCAAGTCGGCTAAATACTAGTGTCAAACCACCACGACACGGATACCGGAATTCCCAGATTTCGCAATCTCTGTGTTGTGAAAATGCGACGTTTCGGCACCTGGCTTAGCTGCATCATCAGGTTAGGGTTGTAAGCCTGCCGCTACTGCCTCAGCTGAGCTCTACTTGTAGTGTGACACGAGACGGCATGGTCGGTCGGCCACTGGCACCGAATTCGTCTGACCGACTGTTCGGCCGAATATGGCCGACTACACCCGACACAGGTAAAGACATTGTCACGCGTTCACTGGACACGACATGCTCGGCCGAATACAGCCGAATACGGCCGAGTGACGGACCGATCCCATTGAAGGGGGATTAGTCGGACACAAGGTAATTCTAATAAGTCGGACGTGTTCCGTCCAGTGGCAAACGCAGGTTGCGCTCCTAATAAACAATTCATTTTTTATCATTTATTTGATCTTGATTTGTATTTTTTTCAAACTCTATCATACAACGTGGTGGTACGCAATCACTATAAATATTTTATTAAAAATGATTACAGAAAGGAGAATTATTGCAAGCACGTCTAAGCAGTTATAACAATCATTTTATATTAAAAATTTGTACAGTAAAGACAATTAATTGAATTTCGTATTGCTATATTCTCAAACTATTATGAGATATCACTCTTGTCGTGACGCATTTAGGCACAGGCTATTTAGGCTGCAGCCTATGAGCCCACAACACAAACACAAGATTTGCTAGTTTTTTATAATTCTTTTTTGCATATATTGCATATATTTCATATATTTTTCTAGTACGTTCATTTATTTTTAAAACTGAAATTTGACTTACGCGATATTGACAACATTGACATAACTCTCACCTTCGCATCTTAAGGATTTTCAGTTATTTTCATTTTATCTCAAGAATCCCATATTCTTCTAGATACGATATAGTAGATTAAAATATTCTACAGTTAAATAATAAATTTAAAATTTTTATTTTAGAATTTTGGTTAGAAAGGGGGCGACCATTAATTACGTGAGGTGAAATAAGTGGGTATGGGGGGGGGGGAGGGGCCGGGGAATTCTCAACAAAGGGGAGGGGGATCGACGAAATACACACGGGGGAAGGTATAAGGTCTACCAACGACGCGGAAACCGACCTTAAAAGCAAGAAAGCTGAAAAAAATATTATACATATATATATATATATATATATATGTATAAAGGCCTCTCCAAAAAGCTTGGAGGTCGATTTACCAGGGGAGGGGAGGGGGATCCGGAAAAACACCTCACGTAATTAATGGACGTCCCCAAAAAGTAACTATAAAATGCGAGGTTGAATTTGAAAATATTTTTATGAGGCAGGTCGCGCATCACAGGTTCAGCCCAATGGTCTGCACATCCTAAATGCGGCCCTGACTCTTGTAATATTTCGCGAGGGCAAGGTAAAGTCTGTTATTACGAAATGTAAGTCACTATATTACACGCTTGGCACTTGTCACAAACTCCAAGCCTCTGCAAACGCTTGGTTAATTTTGAGGAGCCAAACATCGTCATCCACACGCTTGCATGTTTTGGAGAAGCAAGCATGACGGACGTCTAGGTTGTGTCGGCCATAACTTTCACCCTAACCTATTTTTATTAAAAAAAATAATAAAAAACGAGAAACACGGCGAAGAAGATCGTGGATGTTAAAAATTCATAGAAACCGTACCATTTAATTTACATTTCATTCATGCAACTATGATTATTATTTAGCTTCATGTATGTATATATATATAAGTATATTGCTTTATAATTAGAATTCTATAATACTTATTGTTTTAATGGCATTATAATGTCTTTAGCCATTTATGTTTTATTGGAGAGAATTTATGGAAGAAACATTTAATGAGCTTCTTTTTGAGCCATCTGGTCAGTTTGGTAACTTCTGCCTGATGAGATATGCAGATTCTGAATATTCGCTGAATAAAATTTCACCTATGACTTCTAAAGCTGTTCTATACCAGCTAAATTAATAAATTTATACCTGAGCCAGAGCGACTAGAATCTTGTTTTTTCTTTAAATGTTTACGAAATGTGGCAGTAAGAAATTCTATTTTTTTGTTTAATCTGCATGACAGTTTTATTTAAACTTCACTAGACGACTCCAAACATGGGCTACTATTTTTATGGTCTTTGCAGAGTTCTACTTGGCAGCATTCAGGGAATTTTAAAATATCCTGGTTGGACAAGTTATTCATTTCTCTTGCAGCACTTTTACATAACAAAAAGAAACGCACGTTTTGTCCGCCGTCAGGGCACAAACAATACTAAGACCGCACAAACGTGTAGCCGCTTCGCAAGCACTTGCCGCAAACGCCTTTGATTTGTGCCAAAAAACCGACACTCGGTCGGATCAGCCACAAGTGCCTACAAGCCTAGCCAAGCCAAGCCAAGCCAAGCGCCCTGTCCACACGTTTCAATTTGTGACAGTTTGACGAGGTTGGCAAGCGTGTGGTCCCGGCACGCCCCGTTCTCTTGGTGTTGAAGCAACAATGACGGATCGGCAATGTGTGTGTGACGTTATTCGGCTGCAGTGGACGAGGTTAATCGGACGAACTGGTCGGCCGTCAGATGGGGCGGTACGCGGACGAAATTCGGTTCCAGTTTCACACTATACGGTTTTCACCGAACGGCAGAAACTCGTACGGCGCCATTCTTTCACTGTCGTGAAGAAGAGCGTGGGAGTTTCACAGTACACGACGACGGCAAAACGCCGTCCGGTCGCCGCGTAGCAGCCGTCCACTGCAACACGCAGCAGCCGGACGGCGACGGATAACTAAGTGGCGTACGCGGCAAAATAACGCTCTCACATTAACAGACGGTTTTAAATCGCACGGTCGAGCCCTAGAGCCATTGTAGTCGGTGTTTGGCTATGTATCACTTGATTATTTCTTTAAAAATATGTTTGTTGTCTTCTGTGTACTTCATTCTGCTGTGTTATATTGTTCAGTAAAGGCATATTGAGTTACTTTGTGCACATTTTCTTTCAGTGTCCACTATCTTAATCACATAGAACGGTATAGTATAGGATACACAAACTTTATCTTCTATATAATAAAAATGAATCGCCAAATTTGTTACTGACCGCAAAACTCGAGAACGGCTACACCAATTCCGCTAATTCTTTTTTTTTTATATTTTAGTTACGGCACAAAGAAGGTTCTTATGGACAGAAAAAACGTAAAAATTGGAATAGTAAACACCACACTTTTCTTTTCCCTCAATCAAAACAAAAGAAAGGCGCGTTAGGATTATCTTTGGTATGACTTCATAGGCTCCATGGATATTAATGTATGTCTGCGTGTGATCAGCGAAAATAATATCACTAACGTACGTGTTATCATTATTTCCTCCGTGCGTGGCATTTTCTTGGTTGCTTTTAAAATTTCCCTTCTCTCGAAAACCAATTGTGTGTTTATTTGTTCAGTGTGTTTACATTTAGACCCATGCCACCTGTCACGAATGTTTATACTATGAAAATAGATTGCATCTGTTTAGAAGGATGCAATACTAAGAATACCTAAAAAGTAAAATCGTTTACTATTATTTCAGTTGAGAAGCGATATGCATTAGCGTCTGAAGATCGAGCCACACTTATCCTAATATTTTAAGAATACAAAGTTCTGGTAAGCCTTGTGGTGATGGGTTCCATCCGTTTTAAATTATGTTCAGGTGGAAATTCACGATGATTGAATTTGACTGCGAGTAATAATACTTTCTTACTTTTAAAATCTATATTAGTAAAAATGAATTGCCAAATGTGTTGCTAAGCGCAAAACTGGAGAACGGCTGGAACAATTCGGCTAATTTTTTTTCCATATTTTCTTTAATCCACAATGAAGGTATTATGGAGAGAAAAAACGTAAAAATTGCAAGGAAAATAGTAAAATCAACACTTTTATTTTCCCATACAAACCAGTCAATCAAAACGAAACAAAGGTGCGATAGGATTATCTCTGGTATGCCTTCAAGTTGATAAGACTTTATGGATATTAGTCTATGCCTGCCCAAAATAAAGTTCGTATAAAAAAAAGGGGTTTGCGTGCCGTGAACTAAAATAATATTACTGCAAGTCAATCAAAACAAAACAAAGGCGCTTTGTGATTATCCTTGGAATTGCAAAATGATCGATCTGAAGAAATGTTTTCAAAACAACTCATTGGCACTGGTAATGACAAAATCCCTGTAGAAGTTTTGACTGGCTGCATTACATTTCCTGTCCATTTTTTTGTTGAACGAATGATCTATATTACAGAGACAAAAACACGGATGTAAATGAAATAAATTTCAAATTTGCTGGTGAATTAAGGACATACAAATCAGTTGATTGCGCAACTAACCAAGATGATGTCGTCAATTATCCGCCAGAATTTTTGAACCCACTGGATTTGCCAGGATTGCTGCCTCATAATCTTCAATTAAAAGTAGGATCGGTGGCCATAATGTTGCGAAATATCAACCAACCGCTTCTTTGTAATGGCACACAGCTAGCAGTGAAAAAATTACTGAACAATGCGATCGAAGCAACCATTCCAAAGGGAAAATATAAGGGAGAAGATGTGTTGACACCTCGCATCCCAATGGTACCAACTGACGTACCATTTGAATTTAACCGACTGTAGTTTCCAATGGGGCTTGCTTTCGCTATGACCATAAATAAATCCCATGGTCAGTTATTGAGTGTTTGCGGCGTTAATCTTGAAAACCCATGCTTCTCTCATGGACAGTTGTATGTTGCCTGCTCCCGCGTTGGAAAACCATCAGCTTTATTTGTTTACGCGCCAGGTAACCAAACAAAAAATATCGTGTACAATAAAGCATTACAATAAAAATATCAGCAAATTATTACTAACGTCTTGCAGTGTACGAAATATAAAACTTATTTTTGTAAGTAATCGTTGTTTATTATTGAGACATTAAATCAATAAATAAAGTGATCACTCTGTAATACGTTTTATTTATTTATTTTTTCTAATGGACTACGATAGGACAATAACTTTTGACAAAAAGAAGTCTGTCGGGGCAGCTAGTATTTATATAAAAATAGACGTGTGTGTCCCTATATTTCACTTTTCAGCCATCACTACATAGCACAGATCACTGGTGTTTTGTGTGTGGTAGTAGCATAGTCACCGATCGTGCACAACGTTGGCCGAATGTCGACAGCTGTGGGGATGTGGAAGATGGTGGTTGAAAGTGGTCGACGTTGGGTATTTTCCTATCTCTAAGAAAAAAATGTGTGTCCCTATTAGTGTTGTAAAAAAAAAAAAAAAAAAAAACCACACACACAACAACAACAACAACTTTTTTTCTGACTTCAAAAAAAAAAAACACGAAAAAAACATTTTTTTTTCTGGGACACATTTTTTTTCATAACTACTAAATTTCAAATTTTTAAGGCATTTATCGTTTAATATGACTGTTTTAGAGTTTATACTATCTTACTTTTAAATCTACTATAACTTTCTGGTTCAGTAGAAAAAAAAATATACAAAAATATTGGTAACATCGACTGAAGTTTTCTTTTACGAAAGGGGACTTCCCGAAAAGACTAGGTTGCGTGAGAAGGAATCCCCGTTCCCCATTGTTTGGATTGATACTCGCTATTTGAACTAGTGCTGCGAGGCCCTACAAATTTATCTGTAGACCTACGAATCTTTTCAAAAAATTAGGACTTTTAAATTTAACTACGGTTTTTTGCCTCTTTTTATTACTTGTTGTGCTTTCCTTATATTCGTATACTTTTTAAACTCGCAGCGTATAGTGATACTAAATCATTGTCAGTAATTATGAATAATTTCCTTGCAACCGTTGGCGTAAACCAACGATTGAAAACAAATAAAGCTCCTATTTTGTATGATAATAGATTTAAATTCAAACTTAAAAGACCGTAATACAGAACTATCGGCGCAGTCTTCATGCACAGTGTATACTTTACTCACAATCTAAAATTGCAATCTCAAAGCTTTTGCATACAATACAACCAGTAAAAGAAAACGTAACATTTCTGAAGTTATGGATCTAGAGGAGACAGAAGAAGAAACAGAAAATTCCGAACTGATACTAGTGAATGTGGTACCGACATAGAGAGTGAATAAAAAAATTATGTTACCTATATAGATACATTTATGAATCATTATGTAAGACATTATATGTTTTAGTAAGATTTAAAACACACATTTAAAATGTAAGTTCCATAAATAAAACTATAATTTATCAAATATATTACTTTCCTGAAAAAAAAACAAGGGTGCTAGGTTTTTTTCCATGTGTTTTTTTTTTTTAACAAATCTGAAATATTTTTTTCAATTTGCAACACTAGTCCGTATATTTCACCTTGCAGCCAGAACTACCAAGCGCAGACCACTGACGTTTGTGTGGTAGTAGCACTGAGTCTTACATAGTGCACTATGGTGATTGCATGTCGGTATCTGTGGGAGTGTGGTAGATAAGAATGGTTGAATGTGGTGGACCTGATAAAAAATAGACATGTGCGTCCCTATATTTCACTCCACAGCCGAAACTACCCTGCGCAGTCCACTGGTGATTGTGAGTGGTATTAACCTCAAGTCTCCCAACGTGCACCATGGGGGTGTCATGTCGCTCGCTATCGAGGTATGGGAGATATGGTGGTTGAAATTGGTCGACGGAGGGAAATTTCATATTTCGACCAATGATATGTGTGTCCCTATAGTTCACTTTGCAGCCGTAAATACCCCGCGCAGATCACTGATGTTTGCGTGTGGTATTAGCGTCGAGTCTCGCATCGGTAACTGTCAATCAAACTTCATTACAATCACGAACGAAGTCGTTGGCATCAGCTAGTATGTATATATATATCTTTCGTCGACGGTTATATAAAATTGATTATAATGAATCGTAAACAAATAATTTCATCAAAACAACAAACCACTCAACAGCATGGATCTTGTGATAGAAAAAAGCCGTAGAGAAACCCTACAGTGTGAACGAGTCTGTCCTTTCGGAATTGCACCGTTCGAGTTTCTGCCGTTCCGTCAAAACCGCATAGTGTGAAAACAGCCTTAGCCTGTGGTCACAATGGATGTGTAGTCTGACGATTTATAACTTTGCGAAAACGTCGTGCGCGCTCGTCAGAGCACTTATTGTTACAGTCAAAATCGGAATTGCCTGTTCATTTAATTAAACATGGAAGGCGACTGGATTTTTTTTTAGATAATCCTGTACTTATTGGAAAACGAAAGAGAATGTTGGATTAGTTATATTAATTTTACGAGGGAAATTCAAGGAGAATTTGATTTACATTTCCCTGATTTAATCAAAGACTATAAACAATACTTCGGCTATTTCGGGATGCGGCCAGGAACATTCAACTGTATTTTAAACAGAATTAGTTAGAAAATTGAGAATTAGAGTAATTTCTGGAGTTGCATTGCACATACGGAGAAACTAGCAGCTACATTATGGTAAGAGACACAATAATTTCTGGAGTAGCATTGCACCTGCGGAGAAACTATCAGTTACATTAAGGTAAATAAATAAATTTAGTTTATGACATTTTAGTTTTTCCCGACCAATCAAAGAGCAGCATGAAGCTCCCTTGGCAACAAGCTATTTATAGGAGCCAGGACTGGCACGCGAGTCAGTCAGTGTCTCATCCTTGTATGTAAGAGTTAACCTGATGAAGGCAACAATGGCAATTGCCGAAACGTCGTTAAAAGAACTAAATAAATCAATTAACCGGCAGAAAACCCGAGAGTTATTTATTTCAAATTTAGTTTTGATCATTAAATTAAGTTTTGTATTAAAAAAACTTAAAAATTGATTGAATAGGTAGTGCTGAAGTATAGTTTACTGAGCTCAGATAAAGCTATCAGTCACCTTATTTACCGACTAGCTTCGAGCCCGTCAAAAATGACATTTGTAATGCAATATCCTGGCAGTTCATTTTTTTTTTCAATTGGTTAATTATATGGAATTGTTATTACATAATGCTAATGACCTGGATTTTGTAATGTTCTATATATTTCATTTGCAGTTCACATAGCGATACAGTAGTAACTTCTACTGAATTAATGACGATCAAGTATAGAACCAATAAAATTAACAACAAATTAGGAATCCCACAAAAACTTTTGCTGTCAGTGTAATATCAGTTTTATTCCTGGTCCAGGCACAATTCAGCACGATAAATATGAAACTTCTTTCCCCCGCAATAAATAATACTTCCAGTAACATGGCGCTTATGAAAGCAGTTTAAATAGTTTGTAAAACTCATTTCAGAGCGAATTATGCTTTAACAAAATGTGTCAGTTGCGATTCTGGTCAACTTAGCCCCAACCTCCATTAACATTGCATTCGAAAATTATAGCTTTTATTATCCACATATGAATAACGACAGGCAGCACCTATGGTGGTAGTCTGAATTTATTCTGGAAAAGATTGCATGAAAAAGCGAATATCGACATTTTTAATGAAATCTTCGTGATATGAGTACCATACTGTGGTTAGATTATCGGAGTAATTGACTGTAATTAATTTAAATAAATACATTTTACTTTAATGACGGAAAGCATAATATCAAAACCGGATAACGGTCAATTATCCCGGTGATACATTTCGCGATTCGTAAATTTGGTGTAAACTTTCTTCGAGTTATTAATTAAGTTCATTGTTTCTTATCATCTGCCAAAAACATTCTTAGGTTATGTTTTAACCTCGTTCTTATAACTGGTACAGATAAAATAACGCAAACATGGAATACTCTTCTCCTTGCGTTAATTTTTGCATCTAGTTGTCATAAATAAACAAAAAGCAACATGTAAATTTAAACGAACGTACCAATTTTAACTTTGTAACGTATGATTGCCTCGCATTAATTTTCTATCTCTGCTCGCCGCTATTTGGATGCAAGAATATCGTTGTTGAATTGCGAATTATAAATTGAAATCATTTTTAATTATATCTTTCGTGATATGAGTAACTTATTCTGGTTAGATTATCAGAATATTTGGTTAGATTTTATTTAAATAATTACATTTTTATAATTTCGAAAACGGATGACTGTTATTTATTTGATTGATACATTGCGCGATTACGTATGTTTCTCTGAGTTTTTGATAAACTTCATTGTTTCTTATCGTCTGCCAAAAAAATTCTTAGGTTATGGTTTAAACTAGTTTTGATAACTGATACAAATAAAATGCGTAAATATTGAATCCGCTTCTCCTTACATGAATTTCTGCGTCGAACTGATACGGATAAAATAGCGTAAATATTGAATCTGCTTGTCCTTATATGAATGTCTGCGTCTAGCTGTAAAATGTAAATAAACGAAAAGTAATATGATGGTAATAATGTAATATGGTGGTTGATGATTGGCCGTTCTCTAGCCAATAGCAGTAGCAGCTATAGACGACGCGTCGCATCCAGACTCGACGTTAGCGTTTTATATAAGGGGATTAGTAACTTACGTTCACACCACATAAATCATAAATGATGTGTTTCAACCGTACCATAACCATGTGGTACACTTTTGAGGTCTGATCGCACAAAGGTTTTTCTCTCAGAAACTAAAGAAATGAACCTTTCTGCATTCACTTTGGTCGTTCGACTACGCAGCAGAAACCAGACAGACTTGCCTCCAGATTCTGGTCGTGCGTGCACGCGCCTCAACTGACGGCCAACTCGGTCCTACAGTGACCTGATTCGCCGTGTTTGTTTCACTCCGACGCAATCGCACGAGTGCGCACGACCGACGACTCGTGAGAGTAAGCATCCACTGTGAGCACAGCCTGACAGGGCGCCGCGAGCGGGACTGCGGCTGGTGAGCTGTCTGTTCCTGGTAAGTGACGCCGCGCGTGAGTCAGTGCGAGCCCGCGAGTCGCTCTCGGCTCAGTGCGCCGCCGACCATGGACCAGCAGCCATGCCGCGGACCAGGAGCTCCTCCAGGAGGGCCATGCGCCAAGTGATCACCACGCGCGCGCAGGACTCCGGCGCCGTCTGCCAAGTGGCCGCGCAGTCCGCCTCCGACGCCGACGACCAGCAGGTGCTCGTCCCCGCAGGTACGCCACTCTCGCAATACCGAGCTTCGCGATACCCATACAGCTAAATCTGGCAATGCTGAGCTTCACGATACCGACACAGCTAAATCTCGCAATACTGACATCCCCATACCGACACCGCTAAATCTGGCAATACTGAGCTTCGCGATACGGACACCATTAAATATGGCAATACTGAGCTTTACGATACCGACACAACTTACAATCTGGCAATACCGAGCTTCGCGATACCGACACTACTAAATCTGGCAATACTGAGCTTCACGATACGGACACAACTCAATCTGGAAAAACTGAGCTTCGCGATACGGACACAGATAAATCTGGCAATAATGAGCTTCGCGATAAAGACACAGCTAAATCTGGCAATACTGAGCTTCGCGATACGGACACAACTCAATTTGACAATACTGAGCGTCACGACACTGACACAAATAAATCTGGCAGTAATGAGCTTCACGATACCGACACACCTACTTTATACCGCACCACCTCTGTCGGAAATTCCGCACAGCAGTTAATCTCGAAGATGAAAAGCCACTACAAACATGGCGTCGTTACTATTCCACCTAGCGGTCTGGTAGCTCAGCTGTTAAGGCGCTCGCTTCGAGATATCCGCTGCCTCGGTCCCGGATGCAAAACTCGGTGGCCACGGGAATTTTATAATAATTCTGTGATCATGTGGCCTGGTTGGAGCGCCTCGACGTCACGTTGTAGTGGTTGTGACTGGAGATCCTGTCTCAGTGGCCGGCTGCGGGCATTGTCCACTCAACTATGTGTATATATGTGTGTTTATTTTGAAACAAGGTTGTTCAGTGATTACAGTATAATTGGTGTTGAATGTTGTGAATGTGATATAGCATCATACGCAAAACAAATGAATTATATGACCTGCGCCAGGTCGTTCCGTGCTTCAGATTCCACGGTACTAGAGGAAAGTAGCTGTCCATCCTTCCTCTAACACAGGGTTTCTCAAAGTGGGGTAGATTTACGACATGGCGGCTGACTGGGTATGACGAGAGTAGAACCCGCAAAATGGTCTACTGAGATTTAAAATGAGCAAAGTTGCTCCTAAAATCGCGTCAGCTTGCGACAAGAAACAAGCCCACCCATCAAATTAATTAATACCAAATTGCTCTTTGTGACTGTATTACTTTTTTAGAAAAAATCCTTACTTAAAAAAAAATAATAAAGAGCTTTTTATTGTAATGGGATTCGCCATTTCATAGCGGTAGCTGGAGCTATGAATTTGAGAAATCCTGCTTTAACGCAATGGCTTAATATGCCTCCTATTGCAGGATCCAACCAACTCTCGAGTTGTGGACAAAGCTTTTTTAAAGACTTAATTGAAGAAGGAATAAATAAATAATAAAATGGAGCATCTATGGTTTATGTTACGTCAGATAATAGTGTCGCCTGCAACGGAAGTTTCCGTTTCCGAGCGGCGGAATTTGAAATTAGGTAGACCCGCAAATATTTCATATCTGCTACGTCATTATGCGCGCGCAAGAAAATAGTGCCGCTGGTATGGTAACTTAGTTTTAGTTTCCGAATAGAGGAAATCGAGATTAGGTAGATGCGCCACCTGGACCGCAACGCCATCTGACATTTGACGGTTAAAGGATTTATATTTGATTTGCGTTGCCTGAAGAGCGCCATGTTTGAGACATTGCTACTTCCGCCGGTTGGAAATAGTCGCTAAGCAGCTTAGACCAGAACGGTAGCTAATATTCTATGGTCCAGCATAGAAAAGGAGGATTTCGGTTCCTAATTTTAATTTACGTTGCCAATATTACCGTGCTAAAATGTAGGCACCCTATGCGGCTTAAGACACTGCATACCGGCACGCACTTCTTTTTCAATAGTCCTCTTTTTATTTGGGCAGATATTCACGTGTATAATTTTTTTCAAGGTTTATGCCTGCTACAGGCGATAATACATTTCTGTTCGCGATATATTGACGGATGTGTTCTGCAATTTGACCACCTATGGAACATGAGCCTGAATAAAGTTTAATTTATAATTTATTTACTTATTACAGCCCATTTGTTGAACGACCTCTCGGATGTGGAACATTTGCTTAATATATATTCATACAACTTAGTGAAAAAGTATTATATGTTTCAAAAAAAAAAAAAAAAAAACAGAAATTAAGATTCACAAATCAATTTCGTAAGAAGTCAGTTCAAGTATTCCTAATTCTTTTTCACAAATTCTTGGACGGAGTAAAAAGAGTTGTGAATAAGAAAATCCCACAGTTTTTCTTTAAATACTTCTTTTTTATCTACAACCTCTTCAATATTTATAGATAGTGTATTAATCCTATGTATCCCAGAAAAGTTAACTTCTCTTCGTAATTACGAAAATGTTCCAGTTTTGTATAAGTTATAAATACATCGTTATTACGAACAAAAGTTAATTATTCTTGGACACACCTCTTGATTAAACTTCCTAAAAGTATAAAACAGTTTGTAGATAATAAAGATGTATTTAATCTAAAACTGAGGCATTATCTTTTGGCAACTCCTTGTACTCCATCCAACAAATTGTTCAAAAGAATTAATTGTACATAATATTATGCCTTTTACAAAATTAATTGCTAATTTCAATGTTTGATTTTTGTTTGTTTGCAGCCTGTAGGGACTAATACTTTTCCACTGTGATTATTATAGCATTTTATCATATTTTCCTGTTCCTAATCAACTATGTACCTAATAACTAGTTTTCGCTGTATGGATTATTGTTTACTTTTATATTTTTTTTTATCCATTTGATCACAGATAAATTTTACATAATTTTGATGATACGTTGAAAAGTAATTGCTACATTTTCTATTGGTTTATTGTAAAATATTTTGAGTAGGCTCTATTTTGATGATAGACATGTTGCAGCGAACTTTCTCTACGAATTTCAACTTTAAATTCATTCAACGTTTTTGGTAAATTATTCATCATTTCTCTCGGTAACTTATTCCAATCCCTGACGCCTGAAAGAGAATCTTCCTACACCCTTGTGCCTGAAATCGAGTGACAGCTTGTGGTCATGGTCATCTTTTCCCTTTCATACATTATTTTCAATTCTTAAAGCAACATCTTTGGTGTAAGTATATATATATATATTTCTGCAAATACAGTCGTAGAACATTTGAGTGTAAAATTCTATTTCAATATTAATGAATACCAAATTAGTTATCCATCAACATATATCAACCGCTGCTTTTTCAGTAAAACACTTGAAACTGCAACACGTTTGCAGACAGGTGTTGTGTGACGTAACAGAAGACTCGTTTCTGATTGGTCGGTTAGGAGGCGGGTACGAAACCAGCTTCGCTCCTCCAACCGCCACAGCTACTTCCGGTTCCTCTTACACCAACAAACCGCACAATTGTATTTTATTTATTTATTACTCTTGTTACATAGATTCCGTTTAAGTAAGGACCTCTGGGATGTGGATCATGTCATGGTTAATATATATGTATATATAAACACAAGGTGAATAATAATCATATTGAAAAGGAATTACGCGTTACAAACAAACAAAAATAAACATTAATTTTTACAACTAAATTACGCAAAGGGCACATTAGATATAATTGATTCTTTTGTACTAATTCTTGGAAGGAGTAAAAAGAATTGAGATAAGATAACCTCTCAGTTTTTCCTCAAATACATCTTTGCTATCCACAAACTTTTTTTATAGATTTAGGAAGTTTTCTACACAGATGTGTCCCAGAATAATTAACTCCTCTGGTAATGGTTGTGTTTTGGGCAAGTTACTTTTTTTTCTTGCGTTGAAACTGTGTACCTGTGAGTTAGATGTAAAAAAGTTAAAATGTTCTATGATAAAGAAGTTGAGAGAATATATAAACTAAGAAGGCATTGCAAGAATATTAAGATTAAAAAAAAAAGTTGTTTACAAGAAGTTCTTGATTTGACACTACACAGCATTCTCATAGCTCTTTTCTGTGCTATGAAAAACTATTTTACTTTTTGAGTCATCCGCATCCTAATTCTTACAATATCTCAAACTGCTTTCTACCTCGCAACTAAATTGTTGCTATGTCAGAATGTTCCAAGCTAACATGTTGTTCTGCTGTGAATTTGCCAAGTCCAACGCATGGACACCCCTGCAGTTCATGTTTCTCGAGTCGTTCAAATAAAAGCGCTAACTGCATTATCACGTAAAATTCACGAGTTGTGAACTATTATTATTATTAATTTAATTGCGATGGAGTTAACGCTTCCCCTAGTCATCTATTTACCCCATTTTATATTATTTTATAAATTTTTATCAAATTTTATCAAACGTTATGCGAAGATATTTACACTTCAAGCCTTCAACAAGCTATTCTGACCCCACCATATAATCATAAACAATCTTTAGTTTTTTTATCTGTGTACCTAATTAGGTACACAGATAAATGCCAAGAAAAGTAAGCTTATTAGCTTACTTTTCTTGGCATTTATGCTGACCTATTCATTAGATATTCTATCCAGGTTATGCAGCAGCTGTTCACCTGTTTAATCGTATTGTATATCATCTGCAAAAAACCTAAATCCTGACTGTAACCTATCAACACAGTCATTCATTAGAATAATGAACAGCAACGGTCCCAATTAGGGTTCCCACCTTTTTTTTTATTGAAAATAAAGTACATTGGTTATTAAACGTAAGGAAAAAAGTACATAGTGGCAAAATAAAGTACAATTTATTTTTGTTTCTTATTATATTTAAAAACATATTGTTTATTGCTTTTCGCAAGTTTTAACAAGTTATTATCACTGCTAAAACAATTGCACAACATCTTTACAGTCTATATTTAAGTTATAGTAAATAAGTAATTCGTTTTTGAGAGTCAGAGACGCTTTGTTTCCTTCGTCTCGCCATTTGCAATTCAGTACAGAAAAAACTCTCTCTGTGAATAGACAGTAAAATGAAATTGATTTATAAAAGTTTACAAAATTATCATGTCTTATTAAATACTTGCTGCAATTTTTGTGTAGTAGATAATTCCGGCAAACCTTTGGAACTATATATCTGATTATAAAGTTTGTTTAATAAAGCAATTTCTCCATTAAGATAATCCATTCTGTATTAAGTTTTTGCAGTTTTAAATTTTTATTATGTTAACAATATCAAATTTATCATAGCTCTTTAAATTTATATTTCCAAGTGTAAATAACCAGTTTGTGTCATTAAAACAAACCAGTCATTTAAGTACTCTAAGGCTTTGTAAATAAATAATATATTTTCTATCATAACATATTCAATATCTATTTGATTCGTTTCACTATCATAATTACATTTTGTAGCTGTACATGGAGTACTTTGTTTACTGAAGTGTCCTTGTCCATAATTTACTATAACATAACTCTATAAAACCGATAAATCGTATTCTTATTGCTCTCAAACCGCTTTACATAAACCTAACAAACAACAAAAAGTTTCGACACGACAGTGACATTGATAATGTTGACATCTGAAGTCGGCTTGCATTCAAAATGAGCGTTCAAGTGGCGCTGGGGACCTATCGATTCAGCACCAATAGATAACGTACCATTTTGCGCAAAACGCTTACGACCAAACTTTTTCAAATCCCAAAGAAATCAAATCATGCGAAATAAAGTATTTTTGCGTACTTTATTGTTTTCATTAAGTATAGAGTACAATTACCAGAAATAACGTACAACACTTTATTATAAAGTACGGCTGGCAACCCTAGTCCCAATACACTACCCTGTGGCACTTCCATGTTTACTTCCACTTCTTTTGATAATGTATTTCCTACTCTAATACTTTGCTTTCTGGCTTTTAAGAATTCCTCTGAGTTGTAAAATAGATTTACACTGTTCCTTACAACTCAGCCCTGAAGTAAATGTCCATTACGCCACACCGCCAATAACAATAGTGTATCCTAATAATATACAGCGTAAACACGTTGTTATTGGAAAGCAAAACCCACAGAACGTCGCCACCCTCCAATCGCGTTTTAGAACGTCCAATTTTACATAAATTTTTATGTTCTGAGCAAATCTCACAAAATTAATTTTTTTTTATTTTTCATGTTTTTAACTTTTGTTAACTGAGCAGCAACATGGTACCTTACTTCACATCAGAGATACTACAAACATTGTATTATCGTCAACCGAGCGAAGATTGGTCCAGCAAAATGACATGGTTCCACTTGCGACGGTTTTGAATATATTTTTTTTTCAGCGATTATAATTGGTGAAATTTGATTTTTTAGAATGTAATTTGGTTTAAGGTAATATGTTAGTCATATAGGAGCACCAGTGCAGCATTGTTTTGTTTTTAACAGGATGTTTTTCAGTGCTTACTGCATCTGAGAACTCCTGCATGTGTAGACTCGAAAACAAGTGGCAGACATTTAGCGTAGGATGTGACGTTAATCAAAGCACCACTCTCATTTTTAAAATTAAAAATCACAATTCTATAACACTTAAGAAATAAGTAAATCGGATGATTCTGAGGTAGTAAAGGGGTTACTTTGTTCCTGGAACAATGTTATCCGGTTTTTGGTTAACTAGTCAAAAGAAGGAAATTTGGCAAATTTTGTTCACGAATTGAATCAAAATGACTTTTAATTTAATTGCAAAGGAGCGCTTGCTCCGGTGGCGATTTCCAAACGCCCCTTTTTCACCCTTTCCTTATCCCATCTACTTTTGCCCTCTACTAATTTGGAATTCTTTCAGTGTTTTTGATAAATTATTCATCATTTGTCTTGGTAATTTATTCCAATCCCTGACGAACTTATGTATGAAAGGAAATCATCGCACACCCTTGTACTACCATGCTCATATTAATCCGAACGACCTGAATTGCACATCGCTACATTTCATCCTGGGACTTATTCAACCCATTATACACATCTACCAAGACAGTACTATACCCGGTAGGTGGTACATTCATATTAATATCCAAAATTGAGACTCACCCACCTCACAAAAAAACGTAACATATTTTAATATATTCGTTATAGAAACGAAAATATGGATTGTATTTCGTTAATAAAAGAGTTGTGCAGACATTGAAAGCACTTCATTTTAGTTTTTTAAAACATTCAAGAGAAATTACGTGTCCATACAGAACATTAAAAGTTAACATTTTCAAAAAAAAAAGTTAATTTTGAAGAAACGCTAGCGTCAAAAGAAAGGAAGACGTTATACCGATCATCTTTCACTTAAAATAACTGACTATTAATGATAAAATCAATATTTGCCATGTAAAGATAGTTTTAGGTGAGTGCGTTGACAAATAATTGCAGATTTTTGAAGTTAGTTAATTTTGCGGTGTGCTATGAAGACATGTTGTTCCCTTATTACCACATTTAAAATTATTTTAGAAACATACGGAAAAAATTATAACTAAATGACTGTTGTCGGTGACATGAGATGTCGTCAACGTATTCTGAGTTGACAGTATTTTAGCGTCAAAA
>CM061919.1:268147588-268242502 GCA_031002005.1 Vandiemenella viatica
TATAGTTAATCTGAATATAGCAGGTCGCAGCCTCTATATTCATTGGAGGATGACTCTGTCATACTACAATATGACTCTTCCCTCATCGTGAGGTGTCGCGGGACTTCTAGTGATTATAATCCTGCTCTTGCTGCCACGAATTACCTGTGGCGAGACATGTCAATGGAGGCACTAACAGCAAGCTTGAACCACCATAAAGAATATGACACCTCACGACGACGGCAGAGTCAGCAGTCGAAACGTTCTGCTTTCACGGCACCATCCAGCTGAATACCCGAGAAGAACTATAAAGTAAATTATTTAAAGCAACCTGAAGTTACTAAGGAGATTATAAAACTGAAGACTGCGTTGTGGTTGTGTTGGCAGCAGCGGACCCGTACCAGGTGCTGAACGCGGCGGGGTCCCGCCTGCTGGCGCAGGGCTCGGGGCAGATCCAGCTGTGGCAGTTCCTGCTGGAGCTACTGGCTGACTCCAGCAACGCGGCGTGCATCGCGTGGGAGGGCAGCAACGGAGAGTTCAAGTTGACGGACCCCGACGAGGTGGCGCGGCGCTGGGGCGAGCGCAAGAGCAAGCCCAACATGAACTACGACAAGCTCAGCAGGGCGCTCAGGTAAGAGCAAGCCCAACATGAACTACGACAAGCTCAGCAGGGCTCTTAGGTAAGAGCAAGCCCAACATGAACTACGACAAGCTCAGCAGGGCGCTTAGGTAAGAGCAAGCCCAACATGAACTACGACAAGCTCAGCAGGGCTCTTAGGTAAGAGCAAGCCCAACATGAACTACGACAAGCTCAGCAGGGCGCTTAGGTAAGAGCAAGCCCAACATGAACTACGACAAGCTCAGCAGGGCCCTCAGGTAACTAGACCACTCCAAGGCTGAACCACTGTCGGTTCATTAGGAACGACATAGGAAGTTTTTTAGGGATAAATAATATATTCTCCCATAAAAATCTGGAAAATAACCTAACGGTGACAGACAGACGGATAGCGTGTGTGAGTCTTTGTAACGCTATATCGGTCACTCAGGCTTTGTTTCTCTCGCAGTCAGTTTATAAATTTCATGTACAGACGCAACTTAAAATGTAGTATATAATTGACTGATTATGTTAATAATCGACTAGCTCTGATGATATGTTGATTCCTCGAATGCTAGTAATGCCAATAGCTCTACCATTCCTGTTTAAAAGACTACAGTTTCCACTAAAATCAGCGTTTGCGATGACTATCAATAAATCCCAGCGACAGACATAAGCACACATAAGAGACGTGTTCTTCCCAAGGGCAGTTGTATGCAGCTAGTCGACGGATTTCCAACCCCTAAAGGCTATATATCTTCACAAAAGACAGAAAAACCAAAACCGTTGTGTACAAAATGGTATCGAGGTAAGATGTCCCCAGGAAGTGACATAATTTTAAATCACAATGAAAAATCTTCCACAGAAAATGTGGAAAGTAGTCTGCCACATTTAACCTTCCCCCCCCCCCCCCCACACCACTTTTATTTTTCTATTTTTAAATCTGTTGCCAATTGGCTCTCTTCATGAGAGAGGTCGAATAGTAGAATGGTGATGGTTTCTGTAACCATCCAACCTCCTATCTTTAATACTTCTCGCCTAATTTATTTACTATCGGACTTGTCTTTGCCTGAGATTGACTCCTTTAATTTATAGCAATAGCGGATTAATTACAAAAATAATATTCGTGGATAGATAATGAACCACATAAAATCAAATTATATTCTGTCCAACTTAAGCACATTGACACAAAAGTCTACACTCAAAATAGGAACTCGCATTCAATAATGTTCGTAAAATACTGCAATAACCAACAGTCGCACAAAGGCCGTTATGCACTTCATCTCAATGTTCTTAGTTTACTTCACTTCATGACCTGTTGCGAGAGTGAGTTCTTTGGCAGAGAGAGAAATATAAATGTACTTACATAAGCAGGCAGGCAGTACTGTTCTGGATCACGACCAAGCAACACTGAAAAAATTGAGGACACTATAGTAGTCCGGTGGGCCTCAAATACCCTTAGGATAACTGTACTTTGGGTGGTCTGATGTCTTTTGGGGTGGAGCACTGCCAACATTGACTCTCTGGCCGTTACAGACACTATGGCCGCATATTACGTTATGAATGTTTGTCAAGCCTCAATAAAAATACAACGCAATGCTTTCTAAACAAACAGGAATTCTTGAAATTTTACAGAGAGAACTTTGGTTTCTATTTCAGCAAGTTGCAGTCTGCAACCTTTGAAACAATTATACGATAGCCTGATCGTCCCTGTCCGTGTTTAACATGTCTGTTAATACTTCAGAGTTCTTCAGCATAGAGAGATTTTATTTACCCTAAGGATGAAGGGTCAAGTTTGTATTTGACCAGATCAGGTTCCCGTAAAAACGTGAATTATTCTAGACCTGTGACGATGCGCAAAAAACGGTCACGGGTTTACACTAGTTCTAGCAATAAAATTCTAAGTCCGCACGTACTCGGAAAGAGCCGAATGACAATCCTGGTTACAACAGAGGTAATGTGAAAATTTAGTTTTATTAAGATTTTTTATGTTCCTTTTATCAGCAACATGTTACTGAAAAGCAGTCACGTTTTTTCAGCAATAAAGTTTATAGATATTTTTTTTTAAACTATGAAATGCTACGAATAGCAAATTAATGAATGTATTATGGTAATTAATTTTGTGTCAGTTCCTCAGCTATTAAATTGCGGACGTAACATCGAATTTCGTCTAATGATACTCTGGTCGCTGTTAATCTGCGAGCGATGGCTGGCGCGTGACGTCACCGTTCTACAGCCAATAGCTATCGTGGTGAGTGAGTGAGTGAGTGAGCTTAGGAAAATATGTAGTAGATTGGATACAGAAAGCTGTAAGCTATGTAAAAACTATCCCGAAAACAAGTAAAATTCGTAGCTTCGGATCGATAAATTTTTATTTGCGTTTGCTCGTGTTGGGAATATTCTGTTAGGTTGTGGATCAGTATTTGTATTTTCCGCTCGTCACGTGAACAGCACATGCGGTAGCCGTGATTCATTAATTTCAGACTCCAGTGAAATTGCTGACACTGTAGCATTACTGCAGAAACACAGTAAGAGAGATAATTCTCATCTGGCTGCAGTCCACTGAAGGGACTACTTCTTAGCCAGCCGCACAGCACAAGCTGGTATCATCTCTGAAATAGATTTTTTTATGATCTTACGCGTATTTAACTCTGAAGTCATTGAAGGAGGAAAAGGATTGGGGGCAAGTAACTGGAGGGGATTCGGCCGTGAGTTTTTTAAGAAACTATCCTCGTATTCATCTGGACATATTACGTGAAACCATGAGAAACCGAAATCTCGATGAGTTGACGGGGATTCGAACCCTCTTCCTCCCTAGGTGTGACATAGAGTGCCACAGGGTATCGTATTGGGACCATTAATATTCGTTACTCTAAAGAATGATTGTGTTGGTGGATTAGTATCAGAAATCACATTCTTTACAAGTGAAATAATCCTGTATAAAAGGATCAAAGCGGTATAATACTGTGAACAGCTGCATGGTGTTCTAGACAGGATATCTAGCTTAGTAGGTCAAAAGGGCATAAAGATAAATCCCAAAAAAATCACCTTATTAGGTACGTAGATAAAAAAAAAAAACTAAAGGTGCTTATAATTATAAGGTAAATTCTAAGAATTTCTTGTTGAAGACTTGAAATGTAAATATCTTGGCATTACATTAGATAACAAGCTTAACTGGGCAGGACGCATTGGACAGGTGGTAGGAAAAGGTTTCAAAATTCTGCACTTGTTGGAGAGAGTGATGAGGGGATGTACGAGAGAAGTAAAGGAATTGGGTTACAAAACTTTGGTCAGACAATTACTCGAATATGGTAGTGTAGTACGGGACCTACATTTTAAGTATCAAATACAGGAGTTGGAGAGGGTGTAAAGAAGGGCTGCTAGATTTGTTTCTGGAAATTACCGCAGAATGCAATCAGTAATTGATATGATAAAAGAGCTGGAATGGGATTCATTGCAAGACAGGAGGAGGATGAAGAGGGTCATGGGAGTGTACAGGGCATATATTGGTGATGAGGTGTGGGAAGATATTGGAGTAAGAATTAAAAGTAACGCATGGAAGGGAAAAGATGACCATGACCACAAGCTGGCACTTGATTTCAGGCACAAGGGTGTGGGAAGATTTTCTTTAGTCGCTTTAGGAATCAGCAATTTGTATGAATTTCATGAAGAATTTACAAAAAAACACTGAAATAATTTAAAATTAACACTTAGTGAGAGAAATATTAGGCGGGAGCAGGAAAAGGGGGAAATGGGTGTGTAGGGAAATTACCACAGGAGCGTTCGCGCTGTCGGAATTAAATTAAGGAAAGAATTCAGTCTGGAAGTCGAGGTAGCTATACTACAGTTGACAAACCTCAACTGTCTATCGTGACGTGATAATGGCTAATTTCGTGCGTCCCTCTCAACTGTATAGAAACTGTATGCGCTACTTACGACTAACAAACTACCGCTCTAGTCTTTCACCAACTACTTGAACTGTTCCTCGTTCTTCAGTGACTGAGCGCAGTGGAGCTTTATGATGATTAGCGAGTGGGCGTCTCGCATCGTCATTCCTGGCGACATCTTGAGGCTGCACTGCGCCTGCGCTAGTCCGGGTAGGCAGACCCGCAGTGGCAAACGACGCGAATCGCGGAGCGCTTCCCGTCAGCCAATCACAATCCCGAATATCGCTACGCACTGTCACCAACCACTGCCGCCTAACCCTTTACCATTTGAGTTATTTTTTCATAAATGCGCGCATTTATGAAACTTCTATAGGCGCGTTTCACGATGTTTGGCCGGGGGTAAATTTATGAGTTAGCGATTTCCCGTCACCGACATTCTGTGATGTGTTGGACGCTTTTTGGAAGGGCGAAATCGCATCACAGACATGATGTAATAGCATTGTGTCTGAAGCTATGAGCATGACGAGTTGCGCTTGGACAGCAGTGAAAGTATAAATTACACTTGTGTATTATCTATATATATATATATATATATATAAACATGAATGTATGTATCTTTGTTCGTTCGTTTGTTTGTTTGTTTTTCATACAAATCCACAGTTCTCATCCGCTCTCGATGAAACTTTGCACACTTATCCTTTGAAACAAGGAGAAAAATACTTTCTACATTTGGTTGAAAAATTATCTGTATAAATAACACATGTTGTCTCATTACTTCGAAATACGGCGATAGACAGACACGTTGGATATGGACGTCTCCGTACGGTGTTTCCGTGTAGTGCATTGGCAGCTAAGTGGTTAAAGCGGTTGCTTACGAACGTCGTGGTCTCCGGTTCAAATCTCCGTGGAGGCTAAGATTTTTAAAAATTGTTTTTGATCGTAAGACTCAGGCCTGGGCCGTCGGTTATTCGGATTGAATGTTAAACTGTCGATATCACAAAGTTAGGGGTGCAATGCGAGGCAAATCGTAGGTAGTCTTGCAATGTTGTACGTGTACACTTTTTTACGTTATAATGATCCCTCAGGTGTTGTTCGCAGTCAGTGTGTGAGTGTGAACCACAGTAATAATACTATAAATACGGAAGTAAGTCTCTGTCTTTTTGTTACGTTTTGACGACTAAATGGCTATATCGATACTGATGGAATTTGACAAGAAAATCTGGATGGAGGGCACAGGACATTTTTTGCAGTATGATTAACAGTTGTAGTCACGAAATTTTGAGTCGTTATCGAATGGTGAGAGAAATATGTTGGAAACTGATTCTCTTCAAGAGACTGGTTCGACGGTAGAATGATATAGTGATAGCTTTCCTGTCATATTATGCCGACTTGGTCTTGTTTGGGACCAATCCTTCGTTACCAACAACTTTCTATATTCAATTCTGGCAAAAAAAATCTTAATCCACGCGTGCGAAGTAGCGGGTACGAGCTAGTAATATATAAAAATGATATATTTTGTTAATGTTCTGTTTTTATACGGTATTGATGGAACTTTGAATAGTTTAAAACAAATAAAAAACACTGTTTACGTTTGATTTGTCGAAACCTAAACTCTCTCCTCCTTTCCCCCCTCTTACCTTAATTAATGTCAACGTTATTAATTCAAACCCACAGTTTTTATCCGATTTTGACAGTACTTAGCACAGGTATAGTTCAAAACAAGGTGGTCTGGTACCTCGGCGGTTAAAGCGTTTTTCGTGCGAACATTTCTCTCTCCGGTCGTGGGTTCAAATCTCGTGGTGAGTAGGAATTTTTAGCAGTTGTATTTGATCATATGAGCTACGCCGGGACGTTCCGTGGTTCTGGTTCCTCGTTAAACTGTAGGCAACTGGAGAAATATATTGGTCTTCCTGCCTCTGACGCAATAGCTTCGTACATTTCCTTCGGGAAGATTCGACGAACCTTCGGGTTGTGCACTCGGTTAAATTTTTAGTTTTTGAATTGAAAATTTCTTTAGGCACCTTGGTAATTTTTGGATGGGTAAAATCTTATGAGTCCGCGTCACCGACTTGCTGATGTTAACAGAATATCTGTAGCGGTCTGGTGGCTCAGTGGTTAAGGCGTCTGACTGGGGAGAGAAAGGTCCGCAGTTCTAATCTCTGTCTCGGCGGGGATTTTCATTGACCCTTACCCAGACCTTCACCTCTGGTATAGCTTGCTGTATAATGTGAAGTACGACAGAATGTTTTCGTGGTTCAGATTCCACATTAAACTGTAGGTCCCCTGTATCTGGCAGCACTGGCAGGTTAGGTTAAGGCGGATAAGACAGGGGTGGAAAGCGCAGCCAATAGAAACCCTGTCACCAGGTCATTACGACCACACGGAATTATTGTTATTATTTAGTATATCTGTAGCTGTAAGTATGACTTGCAGTGCGTGCGATATTAATAGTTTTTAAAGTATTCACTTCTGTCGGCAGTACCCAGTAACTACCAGTTGATTTTATCTGTCGAATTATCTTGTCTGTGGGTTAAACGAAAGAATTTCAAATATTTTTTTTCTATGTAACAGTGAAGCCGTGTCTATCTTTACGCATTTGAACTCCCTTCAGACTAACCATAGGTGATTCAGACTTTCCATAGTGAACCCTTAAGAGTAGTACATACTGGGACTGTCTGAGTCGCCACTTGCTTCGATTCAGTATTTTTCTCGCTGCGTGCACTCACGTTGCTCATGATGCGATTCAGTGCTTTTTTTTCTTATGGCTTTACGCCTCGTCGACGTCGAGGTCATTAGAGACGAGATGGGGACAAGGAACGGGAAGGAATTCTGCCATGGATTTCTGTTTAAGCAAGCATCCCTGCATTCTCCTGCATTGATTTGGGTAAACCATGGAAAACTCAAATCTGGATGCCCGGACGGGGATTCGAACCGGCGTCTCCCGAATGCGAGGCCAGAGCGTTAACCGTTCACCCACCACGCTCCGTCAGTGCTTCATGAAAGCTGATGGAGGAACTTCTTCTCTAGGAAATTTCTCTTGCTATTTTATAATTAATAATAGCAATAAATCCAAAGGAAAACGAAACAAAGGATGGCGCATTCGCAAATCATTTCATGCCGAGAATAATGTTTTGGATACCTGAAAACTGGAAGACGACATGGTGTTCAGAGAATGTCTCCAACAGATTGTGAAACCATTTTAAGCAAAGAAGGTAGTCAAATTTGCAAGAAAAGTAACAGTTTTAGGGAAGAAGTTCGAAACAGATTCTTTTGCTGGCGCTCACTTTCCTAATTTCCTTCGCAGATATGCATCTCCCCCAAGGTCTTTGGGTCCTGATGGAATATAATACCAAGATCACGGAGGTGAGAAATTTGGTCCTTGTCGCGGTACAAAATACCCCAAGGAGATCGGCAAACGATGCGAAGGAAATCAGAAATCCATTCCGCGATTACTTTCTGTCAGTTGAAGGTTCATTGCCGTAGAAAAATTACATCATATGAAACAATGTAGCAACGTATTGTTTATGTACAATTTTTTAAAAAAAAATTATTTGTTGTTCCTCTGCGTTTTCCTCGTGTTCCTGTTTCCATCGCCGGCAATCATAACGAAAACGTTTATAACCGAACCAACTGCACTTTATTGGCGACATTCCAGTTTTTATACATTTTTTTTTGTTTTTGTTTTTCTGTCTTCGCCCCTAAATTGTCCTTTCAATTTGTGAATTTTTTTTTTCAATTTCCGGCGTGAAAATATCGTATGTATCAGTCAAAGCCGTCAATGTGTTGGTTTTTAATTCTCGAGTTCTTTATTCCCTGATGGCCACAACTCACAAACAACGACGGGAGTGCTTGTCCTCTGTGAACCAAATACGTAATTATAAAAATAAATTAAAAAACAAACTCCGAAACGAACCGACGGGCGTGTTCGTGGAGGTGAGAGTCTTTAGCGTGTTTGAATTCATGTCTACTCACTTCACATATATTCCTGGAGTCCAGCTGCCAGTCACTGCCGAACAAACTGCCTCCCTAGATATTCATGTAATCGTTAACAAACTGAACGTTCATTCTTAAAAAGTTTATTTTCTGTTGTCAGTCTTTCGAATGGTTTGATCCAATCCTCCATCCCTTCCTATCTTGTGCCAACCTCTTCATTCCAGCATACCCACGTCCTCAGTTATCTGCTTCATATATTCTAATCTCTGTCTTCTTCTACAGTTCTTACCATCGACTGAACCCTCCACCAGCAAATTAACCAATCCAGCATGTCTCAAAATATGACCTACCATCCTGTGTCTTCTTTCTGTAAGCTTCTTCCACAAACTTCTTTTCTCACCCATCATTTCCAAAACTCGTTCATTTCGTAGTTTGTCTAACCAAATAATTTTTAGCACCCTTCTAGAGTACCACATTTTAAATTTTCCTTTTTTCTATTCCAAGTGGACCACTTGACAATGGCGGCAGAGTTTCTGACCGCCGAAACGTCGTGGTTAAACGAAGGACTAACTCGGCTAGTTACCCGAGAAAATTTTTTTCGAGAGATTTCTGTTTTACACTGAAAAGCTAAAGAAACTGGTATACCTGCCTAACATCGTGTAGCACGCAGAAGTGCCGCAACACGACGTGGCATGGACTCGACTAATGTCTGAAGTAGTGCTGGAAGGAATTGGTACCATGCATCCTGCAGGGCTGTCCATAAATCCATAAGAGTACGAGGGGGTGGAGATCTCTTCTGAACGGCACGTTGCAAGGCATCCCAGATATGCTCAATAATGTTCATGTCTGGAGAGTTTGGTGGTCAGCGGAGGTGTTTAATCTCAGAAGAGTGTTCCTGGAGCCACTCTGTAGCAATTCTGGACGCGTGGGGTTTCGCACTGGCCTGCTGGAATTGCCCAAGTCCGTCGGAATGCACAATGGACATGAATTGATGCAGGTGATCAGCCAGGATGCGTACGTACGTGTCACATAACAGAGTCGTATCTATACGTATCAAGGGTCCAATGTCACTTCAACTGCACACGCCCCACACCATTACAGAGCCTCCTCCAGCTTGAACAGCCCCCCTGCTGACATGCAGGGTCCATGAATTCATGATGTTGTCTCCATACCCGTACCCGTCCATCCACTCGATACAATTGTAAACGAGACTCGTCAGAGCAGGCAACATGTTTCCAATCATCAACAGTCAAAAGTCGGTGTTGACGGGCTTAGGCGAGGCGTAAAGCTTTGTGTCGTGCACTCAGCAAGGGTACACGAGTGGGCCTTCGGCTCCGAAAGCGCATATCGATGATGTTTCGTTGAATGGTTTGCACGCTGACACTTGCTGATGGTCCAGCATTGAAATCCGCAGCAACTTGCGGAAGGGTTGAACTTCTGTCACGTTGAACGATTCTCTTCAGTCGTCGTTGGTCCCGTTCTTGCAGGATCTTTCTCCGGACGCAGCGATGTCGGAGATTTGATGTTTTACTGGATTCCCGATATTCGCGGTGCACTCGTGAAATGGTCGTACGGGAAAATCCCCGCCTCATCGCTACCTCGGAGATGCTGTGTCCCATCTCTCGTGCGCCGACTATAACACCTCGTTCAAACTCACTTAAATCGTGATAACCTGACATTCTAGCTGCGCCAGAAATTTATTGTCTTATTAGGCGTCGTTCTCTTAGTGATTACATATCTCTGCGTTTGCATACGCATGCCTATACCAGTTTCTTTGGCTCTTCAGTGTAGTTTGGAAGGGATATACGGGATATGGCAGGAGGCGCCCATGAGCTATTGTGAGAAACCATCCCGGCATTATCCTGGAGTGATATACGAAAACCATGGACAACCAAGATCAGGATGGCCGAAGTGATTAATAGAGAGCTACTCCTGTCGGATTTTAAGTTTACTCGCCCGGTAAATCTTTTCTATTCCATTCCCTAATTGCTCGTGGAAAAATGAGTACAGAAATGAATCTGTTCTGGCTCTGATTTCTCTTATATTATTTTCGCGGTGATTTCTAGATATTAATGTTGCTGGTAGTAATATGTGTTTGTTGTCATTCCGAAATAGTCAGTCGCGAATTTTTCAATCATCTTCTGTCGAGAGCAACGCCTTCGGTGTTCCAGGTCTTCCCAACCTAACTCCTTCAACATCTCACATGCGCTTTCCCTGCAGCTATATATACCTGCCATGAATCATCTTTCTCTTTAGCCTTAAAGTCTTTAATCGTTCGGCCTTGCTCCGTGATTCTTTTTCCAAGCTCTGAAAGATTCCTTTCCCTTAAACAAAGCTGACAAAGCCACGCGAGAATCTCATTAACATTTTTCCTCGACGCTACATCCCACCCCCCTTTCCGTGAAACACCTTTAAAAAAAGATTTTTACTAATTACTCACGTGATACAGAAGAGAACAATTTTTAAACATACGAGACATCTGGTCCCTCTTGAAATTAATCTTCAGGCTAGGACAATACAACTTAAACAGTTTTTTGTAGTAGGTAGAAATTTTAAAATACTGTTTGCTGCTTATGTAAATATTAGTTACAAACTTTAATGTAAAAACTAGATAAAATGTACAAAAGAAAATGCACAAAGTTACATACATTAATTAATTTCTAAATTAAGTTAATTTACATACAATGGAATTTTTAACGCTCGGCGCTACAGAACTTTTTCTGATTATTTAATAACAAAAAATTACTTCACTATTTAACAGCCCAACCGTAATTACTAGATATAAGGTATATCAAAAAACTCAATATATACAATTTACAGTTGTGAATTTAGAAATTAAACCTGAAGTTGTATTTAAAGGAACGATATTTTGAGAAAGAATTATACTAATATCATATTAACGATTGTTTTTAATTAAAACCATTAAATTCTGCTATTTTAATGTTTAACAAATAATTAAATAACAAAACTGTTCTCATAGTGACAGATCTAATCCTGCAACTTGTGGTAATATGAGTAATAAGAACTAGAATAATCACACACCAAATTACTTATTTAGTTAAATACAGAAGAATAAAAAAATGTTAAATAACTTTATACGACATAGTTTAGCTATAATATACCATTTTTAACTAATTACCGAATTTTCAGCTATTTTAAAAAGATAAAATCGACGATAAGCAAATAACGATTAATTAACAACAATTATGTGAAAAAGTATTATTATTACAGTAAATATGAATAATTCCAATTACTAACCAAGGTAGCAGCAGTTTGCTTGATAATTTAAAGTTTTAAATTAATTTACTGAATAAAATTTAACCAGTTATAGAGTAAATCGTATTTTATAGCACAGTCACGCGACACATTAAACCAGCGATCATTAAGTCGTGTATTTAAAGTTTACAGGAATCAGAAAAAAAAATAATTAAACCTTTGTAAAGTATAATAATATGTAACTGCCTGTAATATATACTTCGTTAAAAAATACTACAATTGGCTAAGAGCTTCACGTGTAGGTATGTGAATGAATTTAAAATGTGTCTGCCGCTATCAAAATACCTGAGATATTGATGCTCGATATACATCGATGTATCGAAAACATCGATGTTTAATATTTGATGCATCGAATCAGTACGTTTCATCGCTTACTTTCGATGTTTAACGATGCATCTATGTATGTCATTCGATACATTGAAAGAATGCACGCGTTTTTTTTCCCCCCCGAAGCGATAGGATTAGTTTTAAAGCAAAACAAAAACAGTAAATGGTTTCGCTATACGTTATTTTGTCACCTACAAAATCAGATTTTTTTTTCTTTTTATTTGGATAAAACAACCAAAAACTACGAGATAGGATAAGTTTTATATTAAAAAAAAGAGGATATTGTGTTGCAGAACGTAATTTTTGTCGCCTACAAAATCACATAAAATTTTTTTTTACTTGGATAAAACAACAAAAAAACAACAATTTGCTTGAAATTTCCCGCCACGTCTGAGTATAAAAAACTGTTTACAAAATTGTTCAAGATATCTTATAAATATTTAACTGTGGTAGCCAGCTCAGTACCACTACAAAGACTTTTTTGAGGGCTGCAAATTCTTTAAATCAACAAAATAACAGAATACAAGGAAATTGGGTAAAAAATAATATCTTATTAATGCAAAGTTTAGAGAGAAAAATTGGGATTTCTAAATTTGAATTAGATTAGTACTCCAATACTGTTTCTCTCTCAGCGTTTCCTCGCTTTCCTTGTATTCAATCTTTCTGTTCGGATTTCTAATTCAGAAATACCAGACATTCCAAAACCGCCTTTGTAAAAGACAAATTAAAAATATTATTCTAATAAATGTCTTGTTGTCTGCTTTCCTAAACTTTACTATTTATGTATTCGTTGAGTGAACTAGGACCACATTAAGCCTTCTTGTAAAATATATATCTTTATGTCGATATTTTTATTCGATGCTTTGAAAACATCGATGTTTTATTCCATGCATCGCGAAACATCGATGCAACGTTTCGATGCATCACATAAAAAAAAAACATCGATGTATTTTCTGCATGAGCATCCCTAACCTGAGATAAAACCTGAATGTTGAAAAGTAAATGAAATACCAGATTGAGTCACACTAATTAATTATGCTTATAGAAAATTTTACTAATGTGAAAAATAAATTAGTATTTACGCGAATTTTTGTAAAAAATAAATTTGTAATGCAAATAGTAGTGAAAAATAAAGTACGCGACCGCAAAAATATTAGGAACCTACGTGGTATCTAGCCGCAATACTTTAATGGATTTTCTACTAAAATACAATGAGCTATTTTTATTTTATAATCTTTAAGCTTCGATTTCTCATAAAGAAAAATTCACCGCTCGCGGTGCTATTAGTGAAATATACCAGAGATGTTAAATTATTATTTCGTATTTTTTTTAATTGCTTAACGTCTCTTAACAGCGAGGTCTTTAGGGACGGGAAAGGATGGGGGTCGAGGAATAGGAAGGAATTCGGCCATGGCCTTTTGAAGGAAGAATCCCGGAATTTGCTTGGAGTGATTTTGGAAACCATGGAAAACCCAAATCTGGATGCCCGGACGGGGATTCGAACCGCCGTCCTCCCGAGTACGTGGCCAGAACGCTAACCGTTACACCACCGCGCTCCGTTTATTATTTCGATGTTCGCGCTGAAGAATTCTTGGGAATTAACAGAAATAATACGATATTAAAAATTTTGAGGTTAATAACAGATTTTCAGCTCTCAAAATATTAAATTTCGTTCAAATCGGATCGGTAGATTTTGCGTGATTCCCGGACAAAAAAAATCCCTGTGACACGGCCGCTACTGACATATACAGAGGCAATCTTATGTATGCAGAGAAGAAATAGTGTAGCATATGGTTATCATTAGGATAGGAAAAACCGTAAGTGTGAATATATGACTTGTAAGAATGAGGATACATGTTCCTAATGTAGAGAATCACTTCGTTAATAATAAGGTTGTTAGGTCCTTTTACATCTTTTCAGTTGATAGTTTTAGTGGTACACACACATAAGATTTCCCCCGCAACTTCTTTGTAAGAGGCAAACAGATTTCTCAAATGGTTTAGGTAAGGACTGGCGGTTTGATGTACCAACCAACCACAAAACTGCACAAAAAATCGGTAATTTAATTGTAAATGATTCCTCAGACTTCCACGGCCATCTTTGTTCATGATTAATTGACTTTCGGGTTTTGCCGCGTTGTTTATTTTCATTACCTAAGCTTTCGGCTGCTATCCTCCAGCCTTCGTCAGAGATACTGTTTATGTTGGCATAGCAACGAGCGCCAAGCATCGCAGAGTAAGAGGCCGCTATCTTCGTTGATGTTGTTGGTGTTTTTTAAAATTTCTGCTGCCTCTTTCACCCGTCGGGGCCACCACTGGTCTTCTCTCCACAGTAGCCTCGTTTCTTGAAATTTTACTTCATGCCCGGTATTAATAGCATGGCGGACTACGGCGGATTTGTCACTGTTGTTATATTTGTAGTGGCGGATATGTTCTTTAAGTCTCTCCGCCACAGTGCGACCTGTCTCGCCGATATAAACACTGCCACAACTGCAGGGGATTTCGTAAACACCCATAAGCTGGTGTGGGTGTAATTTGTCTTTTACCTTTGTCAGTGACTGACCAAGTTTGCAGTTAGCCTTATATACTATTCGCACCTCCACCCGCTTTAACAATTTCCCAATCCGGTCTGTGATACCACTACAAATATAACAACAGTGACAAATCCGCCGTAGTCCGCCATGCTATTAATACCGGGCATGAAGTAAAATTTCAAGAAACGAGGCTACTGTGGAGAGAAGACCAGTGGTGGCCCCGACGGGTGAAAGAGGCAGCAGAAATTTTAAAAAAACACCAACAACATCAACGAAGATAGCGGCCTCTTACTCTGCGATGCTTGGCGCTCGTTGCTATGCCAACATAAACAGTATCTCTGACGAAGGCTGGAGGATAGCAGCCGAAAGCTTAGGTAATGAAAATAAACAACGCGGCAAAACCCGAAAGTCAATTAATCATGAATTTAATTGTAGTTTAATATCTTTATAGATTTACTATATCATTCATCCACTCATAATTCTTGTTTAATTGTTAGTTTTAATTCTGAATCTTTAACAGTTCAGTCGTCCTTTCCGTTGGATTCGATATTATTTGTTAGAATCGACAGCAACCAATCATAATAAAAAAAAATCAATCAGTTCCTACAACATAGTCTAACGAGTTTGCAGCCAGATGTTTTCATGAATCGATGACAACGTTTCGAGAACGTCCTCTGTTGTCTCTTGCCAATGTTGCATTTATACGCCGGGAAAATGTCCCTTCACAAACCAATTTCTACTTTATCACGTACATTTTTAGTATATCCATATTTATACTACTGGAACAGATGGTGCTACGGGTATTTTATTTTTAATTTAGTATTATTAAAACATACGGTTCAAACGTAAATATAATCTTTCATTTTCATTTCCGCAATCTGTCAACAGAATTGAATGTCTATTGGCATCATATATCCGTCATTCCTCTGTTTGCACAAAATGTTTATCATTTCCAAAAATTACCTTCGGGTAACGCCGCGTGCTATGCTAAATCACGCGACCTGTTTCAGTAACTAACATATATCGTTAGAAGGGTATACGTCACGGCTGATTTCAGTGGCCTAATTTCGTACCCAGTAGTATGACGGCAACGTCGCGAAAAAGTTAATTTTAGGTCGGCTGGTTTTTGTTATATTTCCCTTCTTACTGAAGTTGTGTATGGATGCGGTATGTCTGGCAGATGGGAACGGTTGCGTTCACAGCGGACAGGTGCTATTCAGATAACTGAAATAAACCCACATCTAGCACGCCTTTTTCAATACGTAGTAGTGTAATACGACCTCTGTCCAAATACTATGCGCATCCCTTCCGTACAGGGAAAAATAGTGCATTTTGAAATCATTTTAAGACAATTTTTTTCATATTTTTCTATGTCTTTTTACCAACATAAATTTATATTAGCCAGACGGTTTTATCGTTGCTAACATCGCGCCAGATACAATTAAAAAATAAAATAATTTTCATACCTTTTGGTATTGCAGAAATTTTAATATGATTTAGTTATATAATCAAAGAATACAGTATAAATTTCCCAGACCAGACAGAAATTCTGTTGCTTCGTTAGAAGCCAGACCAAATTAAGTATCGGCTAGTATAGGTGAGTGCGGCCACTAATTCGTTTTAAAGTAACAAAACAAAAAATATGTAAATGTGTTGATAGTCATAAATAAAAGTAAATCTGATATTTTTATATATTTTCATCACCCATCACGACGAAACTGAGTTTTCATTTTACAGGACATAATAATACAACGAACACAAACATCCGACGCCATCTTAAAAATAGCGTCTGTGACTGCTTAACTATCATGAATCTCTCTGTCGCAACCAACGAATTTCCCTGTACGGAACATGGAGGAAGGAAGATTGTCCTTCCTCCATGGTACCACTCCCAGGTGCCAGAAGTACCGGATCCCTACACAACTTCAGTAAGAAAGTAAATACCAAAACACCAGACGATCTAAAATTCTTTCTCGAAAACGTTGCTAGCTCTCGTAATATAGCCTTAGAAGAGAAATGAACTTGAAATTAAGTGTTTTTGGTGTAGAAATTATTTTATAATCTTACAGGGAGTGAATAGTAGCAAAAAAGAAAATAAATGATTGCTCCGAGCTGGAATCGAGCCGGCGACCATCTGTAGAGAATTACGGCGACTCAACACGTTCGTTGGCTGTTATTCATTTAAAGACTTTTTTGTTGCTATACAACCAGCATATTTTTTCAGACATCGTATTTTCGTAAATCGCGACCCATATCTTAGGAACAGTATGACCAGTACTGCCAGCCTCTTGGTTTTGAATATCCGTAGATGACAGCTAAATTTCCGTAGATTGCGCACAAAATTCCGGAGACTCGCTAACTAAAAGACTAAAACAAAAATTATTGAAGAGAGAGTAAAAATTAAGAATACTTTTTATTTCAAGGTCTTTAAAATTCGAAATACAAAATAATATTCTACACTAAAAGTAAGAAATATCTCTGAACATGTTTTATACATCGTCACTTTCATCACTGCTGCTGTGCCTACTCATTTTTTTTTTTTTTGGGGGTGGGGGGGGGGGGAGGAACTATACGTTATTTATTTTCTTTGTTGACATTAATTTTAGCATATCTTCAGTAACAGGAAATGTTAAATACTGCGAACACTTTGACTCTCGGATATTGGTTAATCCTTCTGGGAAGGCACTGCTTTGTAAAGTCGTGCCAACTAGCGTGTCACCGTGCATAAAGAGTGCGCCGATAGTTCTGTATTACGGTCTCTTAAGATCTATAAAATCTATAATCAAACAAAATATGAGCTTTATTTCAATCGTTCGTTCACATGAGTGGTTGCAAGGAAACGATTAACAATTATTGACAATTCTCTAATGCATTAGCACTAACAAAATCAACAAATAGTAAAAAATAGCAAAAATCCATAGATATTTGAACAAAATCCGAAAATCCTAACTTTTATAAAAATCCGTAGATTTAGGGATAAATCCGTAGAAAAGGCAGCACTGTGTATGACGGCAGGATATCTGAGGTTACCATGTGTGAAAATGAAGACGTCCCCCTTTGTAACTTACCGTAAAATAAATAGATGCGACGTTAAATTTTTTTTAACGCTACGAATATATTTCCATTTTCTGCTCCAGAATTATTAGTTTTTCTGGGATTAAAGATATCCTATGTTATAACCCACACTGTATATTAACTGCGCACCAAATTTCATTCAAATCTGTTGGGCCATTAAGGCGTTATTAGGTAACATAATCCAAACATCCAAACTTTAGCTTTTATGATATTACCAGCAGTTCACTGCAACTTCATTCGCGTGAAGTGTTCGAGTACACACCATCCTGATAACAAAAGTCATCAAGAACACTATGATCCACGGACCCTATACGCAACTTTTTTTTGCATGACGCTATTCTACAATAAACTGTAACTTCATTCCTCCAAATAAAGGTCGAGCCACACGTGGCAGATACTGTTCCGCACCGAGCCCGCACCGTCACCGCACCGACACTCGGCCGTAGCTGGTCGTGTGACGGACGGGTTCCTACTCAGTCTCCTTTAACGTTTGCACTTTGCGGATCGCAGCTAGAGTTACCATCCGTACTTTATTATTTCATACTGTACTTTATTTTGCGTAGGCGTACTTTATAATCTACTAAAGTAATAAAATGCGTTAAAATACTTTTTTTTTGCCTGACTCCTGTTATCACGTCACTCGTTGGTCTCTTATGCACAAAAATAGTACCCCAACACAGTTATAACAAATGATCATCACACTGTACTGGTTTTAAAGATTCTCGTGTGTGTCAACATAGTCACAATGTAATGTCAAGCGTCACTCACTTCACATTTGATGTGTTTGTTTTGGTTGAGGTTCATTTCGATTCACTCAATATTTTATATTAATTTTAAAATATACCACAAAGTGTCTGCACAGTAATAACAATTTCATGTGATCTGAAGATTCCAGAGTTTCTACACCTCTATCGTTGTCGCCAAATTTGAACCACGTAGCGTCCAACCATCTTCGCCTTAACAAATCAAAGCTTTGCCAGACATGAATGTCAATTTTAAGACCCGTAAAAATTACAGATGAGACAAGGATTTGAACCAGGGACTCTCAATTCCCCAATCGAACTTCGTAACCGTCTGATTCAAGAGACAAATCAGGATGTAATGAAAAATAAATATTTAAACATAATATAATAAACGCCCTCTTATTCTTTATCATTTATTTTCGCTATCCCAAAATACAAATGTACTTTCCTATGTTTGAATGAATATTTTTCAGTACTTCTAGCTTCAGATGTTTACGGCGAGTGATTCGGGTATGGAAAGTCCGCGGTACAAATCCGGATCTCGGATACAATTTTTACAGGCTTTAAAATCGACCTTCACCTTTGGCGAAGCTTTGATTTGTTAATGCGATCATGCAAGGACTCTATCTACATTTTACGAACATCTGATGAACCTTGAAGTGATTCTGAAAAAAAAGACACTTCTCTAAAGCAATCAGTATAGTTAAAGCAACATTAAAGACTCGTAAGCTGCAATCACAACAAGCATTTCGCCTGACAGAAGTGACAAACCTTTAAACAGATACTAATTTCCGACCGAGCGGGGTGGTGTAACGGTTAGCGTTCTGGCCTTGCATTCGGGAGGACGGCGGTTCGAATTCCCGTCCAGGCATCGAGATTTGGGTTTTCCATGGTTTCCCAAATCACTCCAGGCAAATACCGGGATGCTTCCTTCAAAAGGCCATGGCCGAATTCCTTCCCATTCCTTGCCCCCCATCCTTTCCCGTCTCTAAAGACCTAGTTGTTATAGGAGACGTTAAGCAGTTAAAAAAAAAAAACTAATTTCCGGAGTTTCTTATTTTAATCCCTTAGCTTTTTGACGTCGTATCAGAATAAAATAGTCATTATTATACTCATGGGACCACGGTTTGTACATCAGCCGAAACTTCATCAAAATCTGACCAGTAAGTTTAGCATGAATCGGGTTCAGCTAAAAGTCAACTTAAATTGTTATATCAAATTGAAAAATACCAAGATATTTGTATTAACTAAATCCATATTAAAACATAATCAGTATTAGTTGTGTGTACCGCGCGAAAACGTAACATCATCCTTAATTTCTCAATTTTTTGTCGTCACATTGAAATAAAGCATGTCCCAATTTACACGCGGGATCACAGGATATACATTAATTAAAATCTCGTCAAAATCCGACTAGAATATTTTGCGTCAATCGCGTTCAACTGACATTATTTTTTTTTGTTTTTTTAAATTTCCCATTCTTTCCCACCTTACATCAAAATAAGACATACCGTAATTTACCCGCGAAACCATGGGCTTTAAATTAACTGAAACGCCATCAAAATTCGACGGTTAGTTTTTGGGCGAAACGCGTTCAAACAAAAAACTTGTTTTTTTTTTTAATTTCACATTTTATTAACGTCATATAAAAGTGAGATATGCCTTATTTTATTCGCGGTACCATTGACTGTAGATTAAATGAAAAGTCGTCAAAATTCGACCAGTACTGTTAGCGTGATTCTCGTTCATTCCAACTTACAGACAGACAGACAAACACAATTTTTAAAAAAATGATTGATTCCTCCTTTGGAGTTTCTTCTTTCTCCTCCCACGAAAAGAAAACCTGTGCTTTCATCTCGATGTTTCTTTTCTTGACTACCAGTATTTATTGGTCCTTTCACTTTGCTGTTTCCTCTTTCTTGGGTCGACATGCAATTACATGCATATGTTGTTATAGCCAAATGTTATGTATTCTCCTTCTCCTGGAAACCCTTCAAATTTTGGATCAATCTTCTGAAAGTTGCTCTATCTTGTTTTATATCTGCTGCTATTCCGATCTCCGTCATATCTTTCTTTACTCCTTGGATTCATCGGTTGCCATTTTTAGTCTTGTAAACGTGGTTTGAGTTTATTAATAGTACATCCAACTGATTTTTTTTTTTTAAAATCTTAGATCTATAGAAATTTTCCGGTTACAGTTTTATGGTGAGTATAGAGTAGAGAAGCCGTGCAAAAATTTCGTGGATAAAATGCGATGAATAGTGAGATCGGGGGTTTGTGATAGGACGAAACAAAAACCGCCTGATTTGTATCAATTATTTATTTGCTTAGTGTAACAGATACAAAACAAAATACTTATAATATGTCACGAGACAATTAGGAAATACGTTTGGACGTGTAAAACATATGTATGACCAACTATCACTGACCTTAACGGAATACAACTAACAAGAATAAAAGACACACAGCATATCCATATCTCTGTGATATTTACGATATTGGTACGATCATAGTAGAGGTGGGCAAAGTGACTCACTAAAAAGAGCGGTGCTCATTTGATTACTCTATGAAAACAACTAGTTCTTTTCAACGGTTCACCAGTTCACTAGCTCAGTTTAAACAAAAACAGCAGTTGTATCCGTTTTGAGTGTAGTCTCAGGGGCGTAGCTACCATAGGCGGTGCAGTGCAGTGCACCGGGGCCCCTACGCTGAGGGAACCCCCAAGCATACCTCAGGGGGGCCCCAAGCATACCTCAGGGGGACCCCAACCACACCTCAGGGGGACCCCAACCACACCTCAGGGGGACCCCAAGCACACCTCAGGGGGATCCTAACCACACCTCAGGGAGACCCCAAGCACACCTCAGGGGGACCCCAAGCATACCTCAGGGGGACCCCAACCACACCTCTGAGCGCCCACGGGCCATCACGTCGAACTGGCAACTTTTTTTTTTTTTTTTTTTTTTTTTTTTTAAAAAAAATGCTTCTCCCGTCGTCTAAGGGCGACAGGTAGCCCCCCAACCACTGCTCAGGGGCCCCCAAGCATAAATCAGGCCCCCCAGCGCTAGCTCAGGAGGCCCCTACCAGCAACATAAAACAAACAAAAGGTCGCCCATCTGGCCTGAGGGGCCAAACTAAATTTTTTGCACCCGGGCCCTTCTTGACCCAGCTACGCCACTGTGTAGTTATCTGTTCGTTTTATTTACATTTAGACTAATTTTTAGGTTAAACTCACATCGGTTATTTTCATTAATTATTGTATTTATTTTGAAACATTTTTGTTTCTTAAATACTGTACTACCGGATTACTTTCACGAACAAAAGCCCTTTCAAAGCGTCAATGAAATATTGTTCGGATTGCTGGGAATATTTGAGAGATAGTTTGAGGATAGTTAGTTTTACATTAATTTATTTACAAACACAAAGTACAATCAATTTTAAAGAACTTTTTGCTGTAAATGAAATTTAGGTTACTATGCTCAAATAAAATTTTACTTATTTGTCTATTCAGCAGTGTACTTCATTTTTCAATGCGAATTTGTCGAGCATTTGAGAATAATCTTTCACAAGGCACGCTTTTAGTCGTTATACACAAAGAGAAGCAGAAAGAGAAGTGGAGTGGGACGTCAGATTAGATAGAACTAGCTCCCCAGTGGCACTGCTCCGCGCTGTGCCGAGCGATGGAATCGGAGAACGTCGCGAACGAACTAGCTTATTTATTTATTTAGATAGATAGATAGATAGATAGATAGATAGATAGATAGATAGATAGATAGATAGATAGATAGATATGTTCACTTTGATCCCATGTGAGAATAATCTCGGGGATGTGGAACAGTACATACACTTATTAGTAATGTCAATATTACTATATAATTGATAATATTATATATTGACAAGAAGTTAGTTACGACCCATTAGTATAACCAATATTTCCTGTAATCTACAAATACAATCCCGAGTTAGTTAATACTTATTATGTGGAACAGTGTATAAACTTGTTACCGGCATCTAACAACCAGTTATTTTCTTACCAACCAGTTACCACAACTCATAAGCAGTCAATTACTTAAAAACCTGTTAGTATCATAATTTTTTACAGCAGTTTTTGAGTGCATGCTATCCCATGTTAGTTACTATATATGAGTGAAATTTTGTAAATAGTATAATTACTTCATTTGTCAAAAGTTTCAACAGAAAGAAAAACCATATATCATTTTAGTAATTGTGGACAACTTTGTCACCTTCCCCTTCCATACACCATATATACTATTTTATCAGTCATTCTTAGTTACCAAATTCCAAGAAGAAAATTCTTTCACAGAGTAAAATGGATTCTGAAGCAGAAACTCTTTCAGTTTTGACTTAAAGTAGTTGGGTTTATGTAGATAACATTTAATTTCTGTTGGTAACACATTGAATAAGGAAGCTCCAGTAAATGTTAACCCTTTCTGTACAATTGACAGTGATTTGTAATCCTTGTGAATATTATATTTATTCCTAGTATTATGGCTATGTACAGTAGGTGGCCAAATTATTATACTCGTTTGAAAAAAAAAAACATTGTTTCGTGTGTTATTATACATTTAATCTACTAATAGACCTATGATATCGTTTTTATTGTTATCTTTATAGGTTAATGAATTAAGGAAAAATAAATAAAACATAATTTAGCATAGGAATTATGTTATATTAATAGAAAAAAATATTAATCAATATTTAGTGAATCCTCCCTTTTGAGCAATCACGTTTTGTAGATGCTGCGGCATGCTGGCAATGCACTTTTTGGAAATTTCTTGTAATTCAGGTGTTCTGTGCCATGCTGTAATAATATTTTCTATTAATTCTTTTTTATTAGTAATAATTTTATCCTTGCAAATTTCTTTTTTTAGCGCCGCCCAGACATTCTCAATAGGGTTAAGGTCTGGCGAATTTCCAGGCCAATCCAAGAGGGTTATTTTTTCGTCTTTTAAAAACTTCATGACTTTTTTTGCTTTATGACCTATTGAGTATAATAATTTGGCCACCCACTGTATGTCAGCATTAAGATTGAAGTGTTCAGGATTTTCCACTACAAATGATAGTACAGAGTATACATATTGTGCTGGCATTGTTAGGACACCCAGGTTTTTAAATAGATTTCTGCACGACGTCTGTGGGCTTGCTCCACAAATAGTTCTTATAGCACGTTTTTGCAATTTAAATACCATCTGTGCTTGTGACGAGTTTCCCCAGAATGAGATGCCATAAGTAAGCAGGGAATGAAAATATGAAAAATACACTAACTTTCTGGTTTCTATATTAGCTATTCTAGATATTACCCTAAGTGAAAATGTTGTTTAATCTTGTTTCATGGATCCCTGCTGAGGAAGGACCTCTGGGATGTGAAACATGTCATGGTTAATACACATACATACAATATGAGTTATAATCATTGTAAAAACAATTACACTTTCCTAAAACAAATAAAGAGAATAAAATTAAACATTAATTTTTACAACTGAATTTTGCAAAAGTCATATTGAATACAATTAATTAATTTGTTCAAATTCTTGAATGGAGTAGGAGTTGGCAATAAGATAATCTCTCAGTTTTTCTTTAAATATATCTTTATTATCTGCAGACTGTTTTATACTCTTGGGAAGTTTATTAAACACATGTATCCCAGAATAATTAACTCCTCTTAGTACTACTGACAGAGATGTTTGTGTATTGTGCAAGTTATTTCTGTTTCTTGTATTGAAATTGTGTACCCGTGAATTAGAAGTAAACAGGTTAAAACGATCTATAGCAAAGCACATGAGATCTTCTGGATCTTCAGGATTTCTTATTTTTTTCAAAACGGATTGGATAAACAATGAACGGCGTGGAACTAAGAATAAATATGGGTCGGACGAGAGTGGCAAAGCCGAAACCGACTTATTGTTGGCGCATTGTAAAGTGAAGTCAAGTTCAACCTAGACCGAAACATCACCGTCATTACCGCTTCCAAGAAGAACTACCGTTAGTTTGAAGAGAGCGACTGCTCACTCGCTCTTTCGAAAGAACTGGTTCACTCGCGAACGACCCATCTGTAGATCATAGGCCGCGAGAAAATTTCGCCAAAAAAATATTTACATACGAATTATATAGCAAAACACAAATATCCAAAAAGCTAATTATTGTACCAAAAAACAACAAAAAAACAACAGTTTATTGACATCTCTGTGATATGTTGAGTTGCTATTTGTCGTTAAAGCCCTAAATCCTTGTCGACGCCAGAAAAACAGTTTATTAAACATCTCTGTGATGTGTGCTGCTGCTATCTAGCGGATTCGTTCTGAACTGTCTCACACGCGCCACCTTCATGGTTATTACTTTTGCCCTTCAAGGGTCAAATTCCGAAAAAATCCTTTATTAAAATATTTTGTGACCAAAGCGGAGACCTTAATCTTTATCGACTTCGCTTAAATATCAAGGAAGATAAACGGCTAGTGACAAAAAAAAAAAAAAAAAAAAAAAAAAAAAAACACATTGTTGTATGGATACTTTTGCCCATTAAAGGACGAATTCTTAAAAATTCCTTTCTCAGAATATAATAACAATAATATTTAAAATGTTGCCTCTCGCCCTTTAAGGGGCGATTTCCGAATAATTTCTGTCTTAAAATATCATTTGAAACAAGTGAATACACCAATATTTAAAACGATACCTTATTCATCGATTTTGCTTAGGCATAAAGGGATCTAAAGGGCTCGTAGCAAACAAAACACGTAATGTTATTTTTGTCCTTTAAAGATTGAATTCTGAACAATTCCTGTCTTAAAATACGATTGACCAATACGGAGACCTATTTATCGATTTCAATTAGGTATGAAGGGAGATAGTGGTTTGTGAAAAAAAAACAACAACAAAAACAACAAAAAACACCTTTTAGAAATAACTTTGGAATAAAATAGAAATTTACTAAGATAACTGATAACTTACAGAATCGGTAGATGTGTCATTTTGTAGCAAAGAACCTCAAGTTTCACATAAAGGTATCAAGTGTCATTTTGGTTCGATATGACCACCATTTGTCATGCGGTAAACATTCTACTGGTAATCGATTTCTTCCCACACTCGTTGCAGCAAATAGGGCGTAACTTGTGCCACGGCAGCGTAGATTCTATTTTTCAATCGGACAAATTGTTTGGTAGGGGAGGAACATACACACGATCTTTAATGAAACCCCAGAGAAAAAAATCCAGTGATGTCAAGTCAAAACACACAGCGAGCACATGGAGGAAGGAAATATATGGAGGAGAAGTGACGTTAAATCGGTGAAGCAGGCTCTAAACTCTCGCGCATGCGCAGTGGCGGCAGCGGCGATATTGCGCTTCCAAACAAATGCGATGTTCACATTGTGTTAGATGCAGTGATTATTTCATTTTGTAATGTGTATAAGTGTTTTATAATGCCATCTTGTTGCGTAAGGTTGCACAAATAGGCCAGACAGGAAAGAATCTGGAATATCATTTCATAAGTAAGTTGAATTCTAATTATTGTTGTTGAAGTGGGCGGTAGAAATTGAAAACTTTGGAGCATGTCTATAAATATTTAGTCATAGCTCTCAATGGGATGACTTTGTTCTCAAATTTTTGTTGGTGTAGTGTAGAAAATCAGCATACCTTGCTATTTTGCACATAATAGACTAGCATTACTTTTTAACGAGTGTTGAAAATGAGATTTAAAGGGGTGTGTTTTACATCGCGATTCAGTGAATTTAGCATTGCGCTTTCTTTTGTCACATTGCAGTTTATGCTGACAGTGTATGATGAAATTAAATGTGTTAAATTATGCTATGCAATCTAGGAATCTTGATGAAGCAAACGATGTAGTTACTACAAATACAGTTTGCGATTCAAATACGCATGTGTGGGCATGTCTACATAGTTTGATTCTATAGCGGCAATTTAATTGAGATAGTGGTTAGGTCTAAATGCAGTCTGTACCAGAATGGTTTTGTTGTTCCATGAGGGACAAAGAATTTATCTATTACTGTTATTAATTTCATGAGAACCAAGTTAGTGACAAAACGTATATCGCGATGGAAACTACTTCCAGCCATTTCCAATTAAGCTTACGATGTATGTTAAAAAGATAACTATTGTGTAATCTTAAGTTTTCCCGGCGGATCTGATGTTTGAAGATCTCTCGGGCGTGCAGCCGGGTCATTTGCTCGTACATTTACGACCAAATGACCCGGCTGCACGCCCGAGAGATCTTCAAACAAGATAACTATTTTTATTCTGGTCTAGGCCGCATTTCAACCTAATCACAAGTGGTAGTAAAAAAACTGAAATATCCATTCTGCATGTAATTCATTGTAGCTTTTGGCAGAATTAATTTCTGGTCCAGGCCGCATATCAACCGAATCCCAGTATATCCCGAAAACTAAGCAAGATATCGAAAAATTTTATTCTTTATTTTCGATTTGTCTCGTTGTGTTACATAAGAATCGATCATTAAATTTGACTTTTGCGAAATTTTTGTTCTCTATTTCAACTCAAGACACCTCACTTTTGATACAGTATATCTCGAGAACTAGGTGAGATATCGAAAATGTTTATTCTTTATTTTTCATTTGTATCGTCTTTTTAAATAAGAATCCATCATCAAATTTGAGTTTGACCAATTTTTTTCTTCTGAATTTCAACCAAAACCATTTCACATTTGAGACAGAATATCTCGAAAACTAAGCATGATATCGAAAAATTTTATTCTTTATTTTTAATTTGTCTCATCGAGTTACATAATAATCCATCACCATATTGCGGCGTTACGTTTATGCTAGAGTGCCCTTGAGGATTTTGTACATATATCCCGTGTCTGTATGGGATCGGCCTAGCCCCCCACTCCTCCTCCGCCCGGCTTCACTTCAATGCGTGGTGAAGGTCTCTTGCTTCGTCTCCATATATTTCCTTCCTCCATGAGCGAGCAGGCTCCGCACCAGTGAAAGTAGCCATTTTATCTGCGCACTACGTTGGCGCTCCTGGTGGCGGATTGGCGTACTGATCCATTACGTGCATCAAACTTGAGGTTGTTTGCTGAAAAATGGCACATCTACCGATTCTGTAAGTTACCCCAATTAATTTCTATATCGACTGGGTGCGCAGACTTCCGCGGTCGTTGTCGAAGGTATCCTGGCTGCCCGAGCGGAACCGCGTCAGTTTACCGAAGCCTAACGTTACAGCCATCATTTTGTGGCCCTCTTCAGAGGACTGTCATGGCTGGGATCGCTGCCGCCTATATATAGATCCCGAAGAGCGCGCTAGCCGTTCGGAGTGAGGTCGCTCAAGCTACCGCCGCCAACGCGGCCGGTCCGATGGGGACCTGCGTCCCGCGCATTCCCAATCAAGCGTCACCAGGGGGTGGCGGATAAAACTGGCCGTCTTTTAAAGAAGAAAATTGTCCGTCCGGTATACAGAGCGCCTAGGAAGATTTCGGATGTGCACGAAAGGGTAGAGGCAGGGGGTATACCAGATACCCTGTAGCTGTGTCCAGGTGTATATCGGCGAGACTGGACGGGCAGTCAAGGAAAGGCTGTGTGGACACATGAGACATCTTAAAAATAACGACGTCAGCAAATCAGCTGTAGCACAACATTCGGCCGACAGTGGGCACGCAATATTATTCAGTGACACTAGTGTACTGGTTCATGAAAGCAGGTGGTGGCCAAGGCGTGTCAGAGAAGCGTTAGAAATTAAAAAAAGACCTAATAGTATGAACGCGGACAGTGGGCTACAACTTGACCAAATATGGTGATGCTTGATCAGGAAAACGCGGGACGCAGGCCCCCATCGGACCGGCTACGCTGGCGGCGGTAGTTTGAGTGACGTCACTCCAAACGGTTAGCGCGTTCTTCGGGAGCTATATATAGGCGGCAGCGATTCCAGCGATGACAGTCCTCTGAAGAAGGCCCAAATGATGGCTGAAACGTTAGGTTTCGATAAATTGACGGGACTCAACTCCGGCAGCCAAGATAACAATAAATTTCTATAAAGTCCTTTTTAACTTAATATATATATTACTATTATTATTGCAGCTATATCGATCCTTTTTTCAGGATGTAGCCTCTTTAAGTCTAATGAGCTATATATTAGAATTTAATTCTATATAGTTTTGTTGTAGTTCTTTCCAGGCCGGTCGATCCTGAGCCACCCTCTTCCAGTTCACGCCTGAACACGACGTATATCCTTATCCCAGCGATCCTGGGATCCTCTTGCTCTTTTCGGGTTTCTCGGTATCCAATCAAGCACTACCGTAGTCCATCTTTTATCTCTTTTGCGAGCAATATGACCGGCCCATTGCCATTTTTGGGTCATGACTCTTTTTAAGATGTCTGTTACTGTAGTTATTGAACGAATGTGCACGGCCCTTTCCCTGTCTCTTCTTGTAAACCCTAGCATTCTTCTTTCCATACTTCGCTGGGCAGTTCTCAGTTTTTGCTTCGTGTGACTATTTAGGATCCAAGTCTGGCAGGCATATGTGAGGACCGGTAACAGACATTGTTCAAATACCTGTTATTTAAGGTATACTGGCATTTTAGATTTAAAAACTATGGAATTTCTTCCTTATGCTCTCCAGCTCAGCTTTATCCGTCTGTAGATCTCAGGCTTTGAGTTGCCATTCATATTGATCAGTTGGGCAAGATAGATGTACTGATCTACGGACTCAATACCAGAATCTTTGGTGTCTGCCTTGTCTATCTTGTTCTGACCATTTGTTTTGTATGATTTTGCTTTTTGATATATTTATTTTAAGGCCCATTTCACTGCACGCTGCCTCTAGTTCATTTATCAGTTCTTTGAGCTCTTCCAGACTGTTTGAGAATAAAACTATATCATCTGCGAATCTTAAGTTGTTGAGACTTCTTCGATTTATTCTCAAACCTCGGTTTTGCCATTGGATTTTTGACATTGCCAACTCTAGGACTGATGTGAATAGCTTGGGGGATTAGAGTCTCCTTGTTTAACCCCTCTTTCTACAGGGAACTCTTTGGTGGTTTCAGCGATGTTGACAAAGGCAGTGGAAGTGGTGTAGATGTTGTACAGTAAGACGATATGTCTGTGTGTGTGTGTGTGTGTGATGATTAAGATGTAAAGAAAAGTGTAGTGATAACTTGATGAGTGTTGGTACTGTGCTGTCGTTAGTTACGGAGTGACAGTGTTGACTGTGTTTTGCGCAGGTACTACTACGACAAGAACATCATGACGAAGGTGCACGGGAAGCGCTACGCCTACAAGTTTGATTTCCACGGATTGATGGCGGCTTGCCAGGCGCAGGCCCAGGCGCAGGCGTCGTCAGCCGGCTCGGCGGGGGAGGCGGGGGGGGCTGTACAAGTACCAGGCGCACCACAGCGAGCTGGGCCCCGCGCTCTACCCCGCCAAGCTGCCGCCCCCGCCGCCCCCGCCGCCCTTCTGGACCACCGCCGCCGCCGCCGCGGCCGCCGCCTCCGGCCTGCAGACCGTCTACTCCGTGGCGCCCGTGCGGTACCCCTACACCACCAACAACTAAGAGACAGTACACAACATGGCGACAAGTTACAGAGCGTGGTAGCGACGTACCAGAAAAAAACCATAAGAAATCCAGGTACCAGCGAACGGAAAGGTGTAGTGCGCGAAAGTGTCGTTGATTAGAACCTAACTTGGTCGATTCTTCGCCACCCAACTTTAAATCCAGACACTGGTCATCCGGCAAGGGATTACACACGTAACGTCATCATTCCCGTAAATAACAGTTCCGACTTCCTCAGCTGTTCCCAACGAAATGGTGCTGGTGGAGGATCGTAAAATAAAGATCTCAAATATTTTTGTGATTACGATAAAATGGACATTATGATTCAATTTAATTTACACATTTTTGTTAAAGAAATGTCGGGCAGCACTCAAACAAAACAAGTTTCACTTGCTAACTGCAGACGACACAATTTGGAAGCAGAACCTGATCACCTTAGTGCAGTCATTAACCACGGTATAACTTAAAAAAAAGAATCATCGTTCATCATTGTTGTCGAGGAGATCCTGTAGGACTGCAGTAGCTGATCACATCTCTTCGTCACTGGCCAACATTCAGTTCCTCACAGTGCCACTGGTGGAACGATGGTTCTGTGAACCTTTGATTTAAGGCACAGTGAGTGGCACCTTCAGGACTCATGTCAGCTTACGCCACTTGATCCAGGCTGCGTTGACTCCATTTTGGACATCTGGGAGTGTCTCACCATCTGAACAGATTACTGTTCCCGGGTATCTGAACTCAGATGACTTACAGAGTTCAACGCCGTCGATATTAACAGATCCATCACTTTGATCTCCACACTCCATGTACTCGGTGTTCCATTCATCACGCCGGATGCCGTGTCTGTAGAGGGAAGTTTCCCATCTTTGGATTTGTTGTTCAAGTTCCTGACGAGACTCGCTAGCTGCCGTGATATCATCAGCACACAGCAGTGTCCAGGGGTGTCAGGTGAGTAGTTCTGCAGCAATGGTGTCAAGACAGCGGATAAACAGGAGTGGAGACGAAGCTGATCCCTGAGGAACACCAACTCTGATGGGAAAATTTGCGGAATTTCCTGCATCGAACATAGCTGGATCCATTTAAGATATACATCCGGTATCCCATGCTTTCTCAGTACGTACCAGATTACATCACGAGCTACCCTATTAAAAGCCTTTTACAGATTAATAAAAACTATATGGAGTGGTTTTCTCTTTTCAAGATGTATTTCCATCAGAAGATGTGTGGCGTGAATAGCATCGATCGTCCCTGTGCCTTTCATGAAGACACAATGATTCGAGGAAATCTTAACTGTGCGCTCAAAAATCTCCATTGTGTGGCAATGTAGGTGAATTTGTCGATAGCTGGAGGAGTTTAACACCTCAACAGCGGTGATGAGCTGGGCCGTACACCCGATCTGCAGATGGCACTGGCGGATGTGGAAATTCTTGGTTGCTGCTATTTTCGAAGTGTCGTTTCCATCTGCTGAGGATCTCAGTCGTTTCTGGTTTTCATCTTTAATGATCATAGCATGTCCACCATCTTGAGCTGAACAGTGACGACCTTTCGCAAAATCAGTTGATGTATTTTGCTCCTTGTGAGGTGTTTAGCTCGTCCTACATGTTCCTATAGTGATATTCTTTTGCCTTTGCCACTTCAGTCGTCTATATTTCTGCCGATCGGAATCAAGTCCCAAATTAAGATAGCTCTTATAGGCTTTCTTTGTCCTGATGCCATCTTGCACCTTATCATTCCACCACCACACTTCATTGTCGGTGAAACGAAATTCAGGTTTCCTTGTACCCACGATATTGGTAGCACAGCTACGATTCGTGACCGCTTGCTATAGTCCTTATGAAAGCGTTACAGAACTGATTAGTAGACTAGGCTGGGAGTCTCTGGTAGATAGACGACGCACGTTTCATATAAACTTATTGGTAAACATGCGTACTCCCACTTTCACTTACGAATGTAGTGAAATACTTCGTCCACTAACCTATTTGGGTCGGAATGACATGAAAGATAAAATTAGAGAAATAAGGTGTCGCACTGATTCTTATATGAATTCTTTTTTCCCTCGTATCATTAGGGATTGGAATGCACAGCAAAGAGATTAGGTTTGGTGCTGAGCACCCTCTGCCACCAACAGTTTTGTGAATTGCAGAGTATATGTGTAGATGTAGATCTGACCACTCAGTTTGCAGGGCATAGAAGGAAGCCATGATTAAATTTTGGTTCCACAAATTATCTCAATAGACTTTGATTGGTCAGGAAGACGGTTCAACTCGGTGACACAGTGTCAGAACTTTGTACTTGCGGCGATAGCTACGCCGTCCCTGTTTGAAGTCTCTCCACGAGACATTGCCATCATTATTATTATTTTTAAAGCAAATAGTTTCCACTCCCTGGGAGACTCCAAATCTGGCTCCCTGGTTACCAGGTTTTGAGTATCTGCGTCTTCTTCCTCTTTCATGTACCACCTATGCCAATGGTGCAACTTATTATTATTATTACTACTCCGTGATTTACCAAAAGTGGATGGTGGAGGGCGCGTTGCACCAATCCTAATGTGTAACCATTTGTGGGGAGGAAGGGATATACGGGATATGGCAGGAGGCACCCATGGGCTATTTCTAGGCATCGTCCCAATATTTGTCCGGAGTGATCTGGGAAAACCACGGAAAACCCAGATCAGGATGGCCGGAGTGGTTTATCGAGAACTACTCCTGCTGCATTTTAAGTTCACTCATCCGGTAAATCCTTCCTATTCCATTCCCTAATCGCTCACGGAAAAAATGAGTACATAAATGAATCTGTTCTGGCTCTGATTTCTCTTATCTTATTTTCGCAGTCATTCCTAAATATGAATGTGGCTGGTAGTAATATTTGTTTACTGTTATTCCAAAACAAGGCAGTCATGAATTTTTCAAATAGCTTCTCTTGAGAGAAACGCCTTCAGAGTTCCAGGTCTTCCCAACCTAACTCCTTCAACACCGCACTTACGCTTTCCCTCCAACTAGATATACCTGTCACCAGCTGTCTGTTTTTTCTGCATGATAAACTTCTAATGTGGGGACACCTACCATTTGCCTGGGTGACCTGACCACTTTATGTCAGCAGTGTGGCCAGTCTACAGGCAAAAGTCCATGACGACACCACTTTAAGTTGATTGAAGCCCAACAACTTGTACCATAAGTTCTTAGTACTACCTGTCTATTGTGTGTCTGGTCCACCAGTATTTCGAAGGCTAAGAACAGTGCTCATGAATAACAGTATGCTGCACTAATTCAATCAAACCAATCGTGTAACTTCATTCCATTTTTTGTAAAGAAAGTGTAGAGAGAATCAGCTCGACTAATATTTCCACCCACTGTAAATTATGAGATGCGTATCACTTATAGTACAAATTCAAACAAACTGTTTTTCTACACACATTCCAGTATGGATCTGAAGTTGAATTGAATTTGTTGAGTAGAATTTAACTGCAATAGAGCGCATGCTCCGGTGACAATTTCCTAGTCATCTAATTACCCCTTTTATTCTCATTATTATTATCTTATATACTTTGAGTGTTAAATTACTCCACCCATCTACTTTAGCTATGTATGAACTTAAATTTTAAATTCGTTCAGCATTTTTGACAAATCATTTTTAGCAACTTTGATCTTGAATCGATTGAAATTCAAAATCTACTGTATAGTTTCCTAAGCTCTCACTCACCTCTATAGCTATTGGCTGAAGAACAGTGTCACGTGTCAGCCTTTGCTTGCAGATTCACAGCCACCAGAGATACTATTAGAAGAAATTCGTGGTTATGTTGACAATTTAATAGCTAAGCAACTGCTAGCATAGTACATTCATTAAGTTTGCTTTTTGTAGCAGTTCATAGTTAAAAAATATTGATCAATTTTGTGGCTGAAAAAAGTGCACCTGCTTTTCAGTAACACGTTGCTAGTGAAATTAAAAAAATTAAATTACTCATCGTCTATGCTGTAACCACGAATGCAAATTGTCATTCCAGCTTAGGACAAATTTCAGTTTAATTAATACTTTCACTAATGTTTTTGCTTGACCAAAGCTTATGCATTACGTTTTATTTGCTTTTTAGGTATTTTACTGTCAACTTTCGTTAATGGTCTTGTTCATGTTTGCTGTACGCGACTTATTAGGTTATTTTAATTGGACATCCGACCATATTGTTACCGAATCAACTATTGGCAATTTCTTTGGAGTTGCTCAACTGTTTAATAATATGGAATGTGTATTAAGTTCTCTGGCCATTACAGATTCTATGACCAATGTTTATGAATGTTTGCCCAGTTTCAATAAAAAAAAAAAACAACAATGTGATGCTTTTGAAGCAAACAGGACTTCATTTAATTTTTCAGAGTGAACTTTAAATTTTTATTTAAGCAATTATACGATTGCGCTATCGTCCCTGTTCATGTTTAATACCTACCTCTTCACAGTTCTTCAAGCTCAGAGATTTTATTCACCCTAAGAGGGAAACACAGGTCAAGTGCGTAGTTGGTCAACGAAGGTCAACCTGTCATAATCCTTCATTAAAAACTGGAACTATTCTAGACCCGCGACGATACGCAAAAAATGGTCACGGGGTTACATTAATTGTTATATATATATATATATATTTATTAAGGAGGGATAGGGAAATATGACCCAATAGTTATCACTGATGAAGGCAGCTGGGAATGATGAACATAAAAGAGGCGAACACAAAAACCGCAATATTTCGTTGTGCCCTGTCTGGCGTCACACTCCAAGCAAGAATAAGCTACCCGCAGAAATATTGCATTTCTTGTGTTCATCTCTTTTACGTTCATCATTCCCAGCTGCCTTCATCAGTGGTAAGTGTTGGGTCATATTTCCCTATCCCTCCTTAGTTTTATCGCCTTAAAGCATTTTCCTTCTCATTGTTTTTACATTTATATATATATAAAGAGAGAGACTGTCATTGTTGAATGTTGCGTTAATATTTGAATTATGACAATACCAACCGATCAGTGGATTAAACAGTTAGAAATTTTATCCAGACAAACTTGAGTAAATACCTGAATCTCCATTTTCGATAAACAACATCTGTACCATACAAGTAACTCCACACAGACCAGAGTAGTCTGACAGATGCCGTTTTTTTTTTCCACCTTCTAATCATTGTAAACAACAGGTGACATTTGAAAATGAAAATATGTCACTCAGACAGCTTAATATTTCAAACTAAATAAACAAGTTGCATAGTCGTAGTCCACAGATGGCTGAAACGAAAAGGAAAAACAAATACCAATGTTGAGTTTTCCTACAACAGTCCTATTACAGCATACAAGCAATGTAATAGTTGTACCGTGAACATCCCTGAAGTAAATTTACGAGGTTTCGTGAGCGGGTGACAAGAGTTTCGAATAGCCGCGATTACTGCCTCTATTGTCGCTGGAACTACAGTTTTAACTTCCTGGTGTATCTGATACGATAAGCAGAACTCTTGAAAATGCGTGGACACAGTGGGGCTTGAACCCTAAACCTGCAGCTACCTTAACCACTGGGTTACCCAACTGAACAAGTCACGTTTAGAAACTTTCAGTTGAGTCCCCCCAAAACTCCCCAGTGTTGTGTTATTTTGATGTGGCTCGAAGCTTGAGAATTTTTTTATCAACAAGAATCTTAAATTACTTTTCATTGTAAAGACGTCCCCCTTCAAATAATTTCTCTCCTTGTTACCCAAACTGGTCCTAACGGTGTCTCCTTCTGACATCCCACTAACAATTTAGTACACAAATATGATGCCAGCAAATTTTCAGGAAACATCTCGTTCCTTACTCAATCAAAAAAATTTCTACACAAAGATTAGGAAACAAAGGCACAGTATTTTAGGATACTTCTCAGATAAGCAAGAAAGTGATAAAAGCAGGCACAAACTAGTTGATGACAATGCATGTCACATACAATTGTTACTGCTGTTGAAGGCTGCAGCTTCTTAATCAATAATCCTTTCCTATAAGTAGTCAGACAGTTTCAGTATTTAAGCCTTCAAGTACCGAGCATGGTGGTGTAACAGTTAGCGTTCTGGCCTCACATTCCGGAGGACGGCGGTTCGAATCCCTGTCCGGGCATCCAGATTTGGGTTTTCCGTGGTTTCCCAAATCACTCCAGGCAAATGCCGGGATGCTTCCTTCAAAAGGCCATGGCCGAATTCCTTCCCATTCCTTGCCCCCCATCCTTTCCCGTCTCTAAAGTTCTTGCTGTTAGAGACACATTAAGCAGATAAAAAAAAAAAGCCATCATGTTTCCTACACTAAGGACATATACAAATTACACTCAGTAGTATTTAACAGACATGAAAAAAGAAAGAACAGTTAGAATAATTACAACAAACATATATGAATTTTGTTCAGAAAGAATTATGTTTATCTGTAGAAACAAAGTTTCATGGATGTCCTACTTAAATCATTATCATAATTTTTTTTTTTTTTTTTTTTTTTTTTTTTTTTTTTTTTTTAATTGTGGTCGAGCATATGCTGGAAATTTCTTTACTCTGCTAATTTACTTTCGCAATGCACGAGTTTCTCTTTTAAATTACTTGTTTGAAGTAAAGTACTCACCATTTTCCTCATTAATTTATTGCATTCCCCTAATCTCGTATACGTATCTGCCTGATAGTTCACGCTAAGAACTTTACGATTCTTCTGGCACTAACCATCCAGACATCTTTGGTGTTGAGATCTTCAGAGGTGGAAAATATGAGATGGGACGGGTATGCCTGTCAAGGCAGCAGCCAACTCAAAATTTGTTAAGGAAAAAACAATACCTCATCGTCCGAACTTACCTGTCGTCGGCTGCTACGGCTTTAGGATGTGTCGACACTGAGTTCATTAGCGCCCTGTGGCTTCTTTGCTGTCACCAGACTAATGAAGGAAAGTGTGTTCTGTTCCCACTCAAACGGCTAATGTTTACAGTGTGTCGACTGTTCAGATGTCAGCTGTGCTCGTTCTTAGACGTAGTGGCGATTCGCACAGTCAGTATGTCAATGAGATGACAAATTAATACAAGTTTTTGGCCTCAAAAAGACAGAAGAGCAGCAATCAGTATTTCGAGAAAGTGTTTCACAAGAACAACATCCACATGTCGCAGATAAAATATTTCATTTTTGATATCCTAATTCAATGTGTATGGGAAGAATCACACATCTACAACTCTTGGGAATGGAAACAATCCTCACTCGAAACACTTTGGCACAGTTTTTGTACTTCTCATATTTGAGACTTGTACGACACATTTTGATTTTAACAATAACTCCACTCGTGCAAATTTATTAAGTTTGCCCCTCAAATTAGTGGCAGTGCTCTGACAAAGCTTGCTACACGATACCAACTTTCATTTAAAATATAAAATCTGGAGGTTCACTGCCGGATTGGTTTTGTTGGCATTCTCTGCAGTCACCTTCGGGTCCCAGACGCGTGCTGAGACAACCGGAACTGCAATGTATCGGGCATCGACCCTGCTATGCAGGATCGCAGTTTCAGTTGTCACAGCACATACATCAGATCCAAAGACGACGGCAGAGAACTCCAATAAAAGATTGTTTTTCACCAACGTCATCCGGCAGTGAAGTCACAAAGGTTATATTTTAGCAATAAGGTGGGTTCAGACAATTTTTATTTGTTCAGAAATAAGATCTGCTGTGTTATTGACATGTGATGTAACTCCTCCTTTGTTTCTTAGGGAAAAATAAAGATAAAACACGAGTTACACTTTGTTCACAATTCGGTCAGTTCACAGAAAAAAATACTTCATCGGAATCACATTCGTTAAGTGCTGCCACAGTCTTCATAGATTTAATTGGACAGTCGAACAATCCTCTTCCGGATTTTGTCATATTTAATGGACAGTAAAATGAAGGCAACTTCTTCAAATAGCCCCATTTCTCCCCTTCCACTGACCTACCACTCTTCTTCACCCTCTTTTCCAAATATTAGGGATCAGCTGCCTTCGGGTTTTGTTCACGGTTGGCACGGCCATATTTGGGGCTACGGTTTTAGAGCCGAATGCCTCTGCCGATGGCAAGCATTTAATACCTACTGCCAGGACGCACTACGTACAAATGGGGGAGTGAAGTGTGGCCATCTGTCTGTGTAACTATGTTCAATGTTTGACAAGTGTATTTTCTGTTTGTGAAATGAGTAGTTTATGACGTGGAGATAGGGGGCGCGGGCTCGTGCGTGCCCTTTTCTACCTCCCCAATGTCCCCCTCCCCCTAACCCAAAATGCTTAAATCTAATGAAAAATAGCAATCATTACTCTACAACAGAAAACATACCCATCACTTACCACAGATGAAGACAGGAGGGCGAGAAGAACATGTAAAAAACAAACAAATTACACAATATTTTGGCACGAGCCTTAATCATGTGAGAGGCGAGACATATGGCAGGGGGAAAGATGTGGTCACATCCCGACCTGCCACATGAATCTTTGATGCCGAAATATTGTGCTATTTGTTTGTTTTTGTGTTTCTTACGTGTTCTTCTCGCCCTCCTGCCTTCATCTGTGGTAAGTGACGGGTATTTTTTCCCTATCCTATCTAATCCTTAGTGCCCAATGGCAGTTTCTTTGTTTCCATTATCCATATTACTCTACAACAGACATAACACAACAATCATTAACTCAAAACTCCAACATAGCAGCTCTGTACATAATTACAAAATTTAAGTGTGTAAACTTAGTGACGTTTTCATGATGAAAAAGACTGTTGAGAGAAGAATTTTTCTCACTCATTCTGAACTCTTCTTAATTTTTTTTTTATTATAACTGAATATTTATGTTCATTGTTGGGTTCTAGTGTTCATATCTTCCTCACACATAGTGATAAGAGTTCTGCTTCCAAATTACTAAGAAACTTGGTACTACTCAGTAAGTGAGATACCCCTCTACGTCAACTGTTACTGTAATTTTTTAAAACAAAAATATATATTTCATCCAGATTTTCAGAATAAATCTTCTTTATCATTTTTTAATCATTTCAGGTACTAGTAATCCAAAAATATACTAAATCAAGATCGGTACCGGTGATTTACAATAAAACTCAAATTCATTTATACCTATACAGTGTTTGTTTAATTTAATCTTGTCATTACAAATATAAACATTATTTTGGATCCTGATTTGAGTTATTTCCTCAAAACTGTCTGTAAATTTCACTGCATCATGCAGAAATGAAATATGAGTGGCAAAAGTGCTTATAACTTAAAAATTGCATATGCATCATGAGTGTAATATATTAAAAAAATTGACAATATTTATATTCTACAGAACAGGGATAAGTAATTAATGTGGATACACATTTAATTTCACTGTGTCCCACACAAAAGTCGTGAATGGATACAAAGGAAGGAAAGCGTACTTATTGGCATCCCAACACTTAAGGAGTTTGCTGTGATGTCATCATGAATAAACTCTTCTAAGGCCTAATTTTTTTTTTCTTTTTTTTCTGTGTTTCTCTGGTTTTATGCCTATGGTAAATGACGACTTCTTCTCTATCCCTAATATTACTAAAAAAATTGCTCTTTTCTTGTACCGAACTGCAAATTACAAATGCTGCAGCTTATAAAAATGTAGCTGAATTACTTAGATATGTTTACTTGATGAAACAGAAGAGATGGGGCACAGATATAAATTTTGCATAAACAAGTACTTCGACAAAACTAGTCTTTAAACTGCAACTGGACATTTTTGCAAATGGACTACATTGACAGATTGAATGTAAATGTGTGGTGGTAAATAGTGGTTTATAGAGAATATATGCTGTAGAATATCGTAGCAGAATTAAGTATCCAGTTTTAAGACATTACAAATGTAATTATGTTCCTTATCTGTAAATATGTGAATGAAAAATGTAAATAAATATTGTTTAGAGATAAATTAAGAGCATGTTAAGTTTATATGTCACCAAGAAAAATATAAAAATAGATTACGTATTTTATTTCTCAACCATTTTGATAATTTACACAGAAGTCACTCAATCCACACAAATAAATCCATCATTATAAAATCATACTGGAAGTCCACATTAAATATATACGTACATGCAATAAGTAATTATGCAGTACCACAGTATAGTAACAAAATTCCAACATCAATAAAATTTTCTTTGGATGTATCTACAAAAAAAGCAAAAAAACATTTACAGTGGTATCCTACAGTTAATCTTACGTCAAAATATAGCAACCTGACGTTACGCAAACATGAACTTTAAAAAGTTATTTCTACTTTGATCAATGAGATACGAAGATACACAATAGTAAAGAACTAATAACTTAAGATGAAAGGTCAAATCCTACGACTCTTTCACCTACCGAATATCACAAAATTACCATCGTGTGATTTTGAAGCTAAAACATCCTCAAAATTTACAAGTTTAATAGATACAATTTCGCAAATCGAGATAAAACTCGAGGTAACACAACGGATCAACTCTGACAAGATGGCTGCCTACTCCCGACAAGTTTTCGACCTCTGTTTGACTAGCAAACTGCAGTCGGAGCTGCAGAATTCAGTAAAGTGAACCGCGGCACAAACGTCGATCACCCGTGAACTCCTCCTGCTGTCAGCCGTCCTTGTTTCGCAGCTGGGATAAGATCTGTTGTGAAATCAGTTTTGTGGCCTCACTGGCATTAGGAATGTAGAACCTGGACAAAAAAAATGTGTAAGGATTACAACAAATATTTTTCAGAAATGTTGCATAGTTTCTTTAATATTACAGAGCTTCAAATCACAAACAGAATCCATACGTCAGCATGGATTAGGGAATATTTTTCAATTTCTCATATTTAAAACAAACAAATCCTAACAGTTACAGCACTGACATCAGACTCAAATTGCTAATCTTAAAAAGCAACTCAGGTGGTTGGTCGTGTAAATCTTAAACTAAAGGAGAACATTGAAAACAGGGAGGGAGAGACATTTATACAGTGAGAACACAGTTAAGTCAAATATTATGCAACAAAATCTAAAATGCTGAAAACAGTGCAAACAAGAAGTGAGAGAGGTAAGTAGAAACACAAATAAGCCAACGACATTGTTCTGTTAGCAGAATAGACAGAGGATACCAAGAAATTACTGAATAGAATAAACAGAACAATTAGGGAAGATTGTGGACTAAATGTAAACTAGAGCAAGGAAAAAAAAAAAAAAGAGATGAAATATAATAATAGTAGATTAAATATAAAAATAGGATCGGATGTAATCGTAGAAGTGAAAATTACAACTGACGGCCAAAGCAGAAAGGCACTAGCGAAAGGAGCCATGTGGGAAAGAGGAATATTCTAGCTTCAAATATTGATCTTGAACTCAGAAAGAACTTTTTAGAACTCTATATGTGACGCACAACACTTCATGGCAGAAAGGAGAAAAATTGAAGCATTTGAAATGTGGTGCTACAGAAGAATGCTGAAAATTAAGTGGACAGACAAAGTACAAAATGAACGAGTTTTGGAAATGATGGGTGAGGAAAGAAGTTTGTGGAAGAGTTTTACAGAAAGAAGAGACAGGCTGGTAGGTCATATTTTGCGACATGCTGGATTGGTTAATTTGTTAGTGGAGGGAACAGTCGAAGGTAAGAACTTTAGAGGAAGACAGAGATTAGAATATATGAAGCAGATAATTGAGGACGTGGGTTGCAAGGGGTATGTAGAGATGAAGAGTTTAGGAAGAGGTGGAAGATTGCATCAGACACATCGAGAAGCTGCAGACAGATAAAAAAGGTATTACAGTTGCAGACATACTACATGTGGTAGTAAGCTTCTTAATGCCAAGCTGTACCATTATCAAACACATATTATCACTGGATTGGGGGATCGATATATGATCATAGTGAGAAAGATAAAGCAGCTGATGTTTTTGTAAAGATAAAATACAAATCTCTTGAAACCCATTACCAGATGTCAAACCAATAGCTCTAAATAACATTACAGCTATCCACGTTTTTGGGATATTCCCATTCATAGTTTCAATTTTCCTTTTTATTTCTCCATCTGATCAATTCTCATAGACCATTTATAGGTTTATGGCTGAAAAACAGATTCTTTCACATTCTCTTTTAAATTAATTAGAAGAAGGAAGTATAGGGAAAATAAACCACAACTTAACACACATGAGAATACGGAGAAGATACTGAACAAAATACTGAAGGAAGGTATGGACTAAATGTAAACCAAAGCAGGACAAAATTGATGAAATGTAGCATAGGGTTACCAGAATTTTTTCACCAAATACGGGGACGCTTTCGACATTTGTCCCAATGACACGTTGCTCCACTGTAAGTAGTTTAGGTTAACCTTAAGGAAACATTTTTAACATTGTCGTATATTTGAATGAAATCCCTTGTAGCTGGTAGCACTACTGGGTTAGGTTAAGGCGGCTAAGAGAGGGACGGAACGTGCAGCCAATAGAAATGCTGTCACCAACTTGTCATCAGTGGTTTTTCTCAGAAGGATGAAACATCTTGAGAAGATCTTATGTGGATCCAAGCTTGCCTGAAAATTCTTGCCACGTCATGGAAAAGTTTTTCCATGTGGTGAACATAGCTTAACTCATTCTGAATGTCTGTGATGTACACATGTTCATTGAGGAGAAAATTCTCTCTACAAAAGTCTTACTATCGAGAATACACAAAGACTTGCGCAGCTGTACATGGGAGACCATTTTGCCATAATAATATGAAAAAATTCACTTTATCTTGAGTAACAATCAACATTAGGTTCTTTCCATCTGTTTTTTTTATCATTCAACACTAATTCCTTTAATGAAGGAATGTCTCGCATGTTTTAAAGAAACAATACGGGAGACAGCAGTAAAATTTTGGGTACATTGCGGGGACTAAATCTTTCTGGGCACAGAATATGGGGACTGTCCCCGGGAAATGGGGATGTTTGGTAACCCTAATGTGGCAGAAATGATACCAATAGTAGTAGGTTAAATATAAAAATAGGGTCAGATGCGACAGAAGTAATAAGTGAATTTTGTTACTTGAGAAGTAAAATTACAATCGATGGCCAAAACAGGAATGATGTTAAAAGCAGAATAACACTAGCAAAAGGAGCCTTCATGAAAAAGAGAAATATTTTAGTTTGAAACATTAATTTAGAATCAGAAAGAACTTTTGAAAACTCTAAGTGTGGAGCACAGCTCTTTATGGTAGTGGAATATGGAATTTAGGAATTACAGAAAGAAGGAAAATTGAAGCATTTGAAATGTGGTGCTATTGAAGGATACCAAAAATTAAGTAGACTGATAAAATACGAAAGAAACAAGTTTTGGTAATGATGGGTGAGGAAAGCTTACAGAAAGGTAGGTCATATTTTGAGACATGCTGGATTGGTTAATTTGTTAGTGGAGGGAACAGTCGAAGGTAAGAACTGTAGAGAAAGACAGAGATTAGAATATATGAAGCAGATAATTGAGGACGTGGGTTGTAAGGGGTATGTAGAAATGAAGAGGTTAGCACAGGATAGGAAGGGATGGAGGATTGCATCAAACCAGTCAAGAGACTGATGACAGCAAAATTATTTTTTTAAAAATAAAATCATATATGAAACTTTTAGTCCAATATTCATCAACCACTTCTCTCCTGATCTGGAGTCCATTGATCAGGCTACAAATTTACTTATTTATCTTTTGTTTACAATACATTCATTAGTACACAAAGTGCAGTGATCACAACTGCTTGCATTTACATATCAAATCTCTGTTTGTGGAGAAGTGTGTCTAAGGAAAACCAAATGTTTTGACAATGTTGTCGATACTTCACAGAAATTGCAATTTGGAAAGCACAGACAACAAAGATGCCAGTGAAGTTTTGTTTGGATGTTTCGTTGATGGATTTCTTACTAATTTATTTCATAATTTAAACCGTTATGTGAAATGGCAGGGTGGCCACAAAGAAATGATTTAAAAATTCCCTGATATTTCCAGGTTTTCCAGGAAAGTTTGTCATACTTTTCCCTGACTTAGAAATTTTATTCACATAATTATAATATTTTAATATTTGATTACATTTTAATTGGAAAAACTGTTACAAAACTCACAAAAATTAAAAAGACATTTCTAATTATGTTTATTCGAATATCATAATTTATTTAATTATTTTTTAATACATTGCTATAGATGGTATTTTATAACTAATTAAAAATCTTATGAAAAATAATTTAAAATGAGTAAAACAGAAACAAGCTAATGATAAATTAGCACAAATTAAACTGTTAGTATTTGCTATATAAAAATCATTTAAGATTTTTAAATTGCTCATCAATAACTTGAATCTCAGCTAGAAGTATAACTTTTTATTTGATGCCAAATGCTTTTTTTTATTAGCTAAATGTTTTCTTTTCATATCTTCTGATTCAGTTATTTTATCTTTCATTTTTCAGCGTTCAATTTCTTGAGATAAATTTGAACGTGAGTTATGGTAAGAATTAACTAAAGATTTTGGAACATCAAGAGTTGCAACATCCCCGTTCGTTTCACTTAAGACAGTCATCCATTAATTGCTGAGCAATTACAGTTTCATATTCTAAACTAAACCTTCAGAATTTACTGAAAAACCTCTCTCAATATTAGCATTGCCACAAGATAAAACCATGACTATCTTTAAAAGTTTTACTATTGACTGTATTAACGTGTCCAAGAATTGATTCATCCCACAACTGATTTAGGCGTTTACTCGTTCGTAAATAATTTTTTAAGAACTTGCAATGCTGAACATTGAGAACATAAATTGTTGAAATCTTGATTAATTTCATCAGCCTTATTACCAATGATCCAATTATTTTCATTCAAAATAGTGAGTTGGCTTTTAGTCTCCTACTTCTGACTTCGAAAAAATGTGCAAGATTAGGATCAAAACATGAGACTCCTTCAGTAAGTTTATAAAGTAAGTGACTGTGTCAACAATTTTCCTGTAAAAGCTTTCAAAGCAGGTGTGGCATTTTTCTGCAATTGTAAAATCATTAGATCGGTGATATTTTTTAAAAATTTTAATCTCTCTTTTAGTACTAAATCCCATGTCAATTTGACTGTACAAAATCAAATTGTTTTCATCAGTTAAGTCTATACTTGATAATGAGTCAACAGACTTCAGTACATCTACTTTGATAAATCTTTGCATTATACTAAGGAGAACTGTCACTAAAGAGCTGTGAAGAAATCGTGCTATAGGAGCATCAGTTTGATATTCTTGTAGGAATGGTTGTGATTCAGCTGGTAATGACTGAAAAACTTCTAGTTTTGCTGGTAGGGTAGGATCTGAAAGAGCCTCAGTTACAATTTTGTAACTAGTGATAGTCAGATCTTTTTTATCATGCTGTAAATCCCTCCACCATTTTTTTAAGATTAGGAATAATTTCGATTACACAAGCAGCCAACTGTAATTTTCTATCTAATGAGCTGCACAAATTTTTTTAGGATAAAGAGTTGATACTGAATACTCTTAACTGAGCGTGGCATGTCAGTGCGTCTTTAAACAGATAATAAACTGACCATAAAAACTGAACAATATTCCATTTAGTCGCCTCTATTCCACATTTAAATCCTCCATGTTATGAAGACCACAACTGTCCATGTCAAGTACCAAAGTATCATTTATTTATCTAATTTTCTGTAGCTCAGCTTTCAATTCTCCGAAAAATTTGTGATTAACATTTGGTCCATCTATTGAGATTTTTAAACTTTTAAGGCTTATAAGGAGTTGAAGCATTTGCTTGAAGGACAGAAGATCTGAAGCTCTTGTGTGACAAAGAAAAGCAGATGTTAAGTATCGTGTACAAACTTCATTCTTTACAGTACTCCAAATCCATTTGAGTTTCTTGACAAACTTTGTTGAGTGACTCATCAAACCCTATAGCAAAATGATTACAAAATGTTATAGATTCCATCAGTCTACTTTTATAAGGAGCAAACCCATGAAGAAATGAGTAGGTAATTTTAGTTCGCTGCAATTCCATTCCTCTGGCTATTTGACTATTGTTGAACATTTTTAAAAAAATACTCTACATCACTTCCCGCTGTGCACATTGACTTGTGAGTAATCAGTATCTGAATACATCAAAGTATTACTGCACATCTTACTTCTTTGAGAAGAAAGGAGCAGAGTGTATTTTGTGAAGCCGGAATTTGTTCTTTTTCCTGACCCGTAACAGGATTAGAAACAGTAAATTTTTCAAACCACGTTTAGTTATCTCATTACTAGTTTGTTGCGACTGACTTAAAAAAAACTTTGAAAAGGATAGACAGTTTTGCAATTCTTAAGTTTGTTAGTATGTTTCATTTAGCATGACTTTTGATAGCTGTTCTATGCATATTAAGAAAATGTAGCATTGCAAAGTCTACATTTTGCACTTTTAGATTCATTTTTAACTTCTTTTAACTAAATATTAAAATCTGGATTAATCAACCAATCATTTTGAAAGTGTGTTATCATGCTGAATTCATTAGTCTGAAAATTTTAAAAATTAATATTTTTACCGGTATAATGAAATTAAATACATAAATAGTAAACAATAGTAATAACTTCCAAAATGCAATCGACATCCACCTAATGAATGTTCAAAAATAATTATTAATTTAAAAAATAGCAGTAGAAAAGTTTGATATAATCATAAAAATTAAGAAAAACTTCCATTTGATAATGAACTAAAACTAACGATATCAAGAAAACATTTCCACTTTAAAATTATATGTGACGGCAAGAGATGTGCCTCGGTTATTCTTATGCCTCATTTACACATTCGCGCGAGTTTATTCGAATCGAGATAGCACTGCTTGAACACACGGTACGCTCGCATTGGTCTTCTCGCGTAGTTGCCCGCGAGTGCCGCTCGCTTCTGTGGCGGCCGGCGGGTGTTTGGTGCGAGTCAAAGACACTAGTTGCGAGCGCTAATACGCTGTTTAAACTGTCGCATCGAATTAACATTCGAAAAAACTTTGACGATCGAACACAGATAATGGTAATTAACATTGCGAGAAGAAAATACCAAGAGTTAATGATCAGTAAAATAAATTATTTATACCCTTTAATCGGCTATTTCAGGTGAAAAATAAATAAGCTGAAATGTTTAATGAGAAATTTCACGATTAAAATGAATTAATAACTTAAAAAAATAACAATCTTTCTTCCACTTAATCTTAAAAATTAAGAAAAACTTACCATTTGATAATAAACTAAAATAACGATATTTAGAAAATACTTTCACTTTTAAATTAGATATGATCACACGATATGCGTTTGCGTGTTTGTAAACAGCAGACGAAATTTTATGACAAATGAAGCGATTGTCGCTTAGCTAGCAAACTCAACATAGGATATAGTTCGAGGATTCTAATGCCACTTTAACACTTTCGCGAGAGCTTGTGCGAGTCGAGTTAACAATGCAGGAGCACGTGGTATGCACGCCGGACTTCTCGCGTAGTTGCTCGCGAGTGACGCAACATCGGTGGCGGCTTTTTGGCGCTAGTCGAAGGTAGTCGTGGCGAGTTTTAGCGCGCTGTTTACACTATCGTTGGCTATTTTATGTTAAATGTATATAAGTTTAAGTGTCTAATGAGAAATTTCATTATTAAAAGAAATTCAAGACGACCTTAAAAAATATCTAAATTCCTAGCAGACGCAATTGAATTCCCTGATTATTTTCGAAATTACCTGAATTCCCTGATATTTCCATGAAATTTCCCGGTTACATGAAATTCCCTGATAATTCCCGATATTCCCGGTTTTCCCGGTTTGTGGCCACCCTGAATGGCATCTCATCACATAAATTGCATCAATCAAAAGAAATTTGACATGAGCAGTAGAAATGAGACACAGCAAACAAGCACACAGATGCAGTACAGAAAGAAGAGCAACAAATATTTTGAAGGCTAAACATTTATTTGCAAAGTCATTATTATGCAACTAAGGAAAATGGAAGCGGCTTCTAGGTGATATAAATAAGAAAAGAAAGGGAAATTAACCTACCACATACCAAAGTGGACAGATGCGATGAGGGTGAACACTTATGGTGACAAACAACTACACAATATTTCGGCATCTGCCTTGTTCACAAGTAGAAAAACGTGTGTACACAACAAACGTTACCTAATGACTCATTAGTAGGGCCCGGATTTTTCAAAAAAGCATATGCGCATATGCAAATGCATATTTTGAGGGTTAGTGCATATTTTATGGATATGTGCATATTTTAGCTTTTATTTCATCTCATAACTGAATATCCGATACTTCTGAAGAAACTGTAAAGCCTAATGTACCTGTATGTTGGACATCCTTGGCAACCGCAACAAGTAAGTTAAATTCTTGGAGTAAACAGGATTTTTTTGTACTGGCATTCACATGTAGAGAATTTTCTACCTTATCCAAACTCACACAGTGACATGTTTGGAGGTGCTGCAAATGGAAAATTTGTGTGGCGGCGACCTTCTCTACTGCCCTGAGCGGTAACATTCACGGGAAGGGCGGGTGGGGTCGGCAAAATCAAAGAATAGCTCTATTCTCCCTCAGGCGGCAAATTCTTGTTTGAGGAGACGACAGTCACAAGTATTTACCCCCACTTGGAATATTCGTTATCTACCAGTGTGTTTATTCGTGCGACAACTACCGGGAAGGCCAGCGGTTTTCTTTAATCTTTTCGGGAATATTCCCCTAATTGCGGTACGAGCCAGTTTTCCTGAGAACAGATTCCTGGCTTCCAGACCTGAGGGATTCGTACTTTTAAAGGGACGTGTACATTCCTTTCCAAAAACAGTAGCCTCTCAAAGTTTGTGTTGACAGGAGTGTTCGTGTGCTAAGATTAAGTTTCTTTAATCTGACTCCAAAAATGCCTAAAGAAAAATGCACAAGATCAGTTTTAATTAAGCAGTGGATTTCAGGCAACAGTGACTATTCTAGTGACGGTGAAGTTGTGTACTGTCAAGTATGTGAGAAGAATATAAAATGTGAGAAAAAATTTCAACTTGAACAGCATTCTAAAACAGCTGTACATCTCAGGTCAAAAGAAAAGAATAGGAACACGCAACAGCTACTTTTAACTCAGGTATCACGGTCTGTTAATACATTCTCTGCTGACCTGTGTAAGGCTTTTGTATGCAGCAATATCCCGCTGCATAAATTGAATAATCCAGATCTACGAGCATTTCTTCAAAAGTATTGTGTTAATCAAAGGATACCGGATGAATCCACCCTCAGGAAAAATTATTTGCTCTCTCTACACGATTCTGTCCTGGATTCAATTCGGTCTGACATAGGAGGGAACTGTGTCTGGATATCGGTAGATGAAACAACCGATTCATGTGGCCGATACGTAGCGAACTTTATAGTGGGCAAACTATGTCAAGAAGAACCCGGAAAACCACATTTACTTTCAACCAAAGTGTTAGAGAAAACCAACCACAGTACAATTGCAAGATTTATAAACGATTCCCTGCGACTTCTGTGGCCTACTGAATCGGAGAGTGATTGTTACAAGGTGCGTGTTTTAATCACAGACGCAGCTTCATATATGTTAAAAGCTGGTCAGTCGCTTCGAGTGTTTTTCCCCAATCTGATCCATGTTACATGTTTGGCGCATGGATTACATCGCATTGCAGAAGACATACGTTCTCTATTTCCTTCAGTTAACAAAGTAATTTCAAGTGGAAAAAAAGTGTTCCTAAAAGCACCAGCGCGTGTACAGTTTTATAAGGATCGTCTGCCTGAGGTTCCTCTTCCACCGGAACCTGTTCTCACTAGATGGGGAACTTGGTTGTCTGCAGTGCTGTTCTACCAGGAGAACTTTCATCAAGTGAAAGATGTGGTTACAAGTATTGATTATGACGATCGTGCTGCGTGTGTTCGTGAAGCAAAGTGCGCATTTGATTGTGATACTGTATATCGAGATATCAATTTCATCCATGTACACTATTCGTCACTTTCTAATGCTATTAAGGGTCTAGAAACTAGCGGTGCACCCCTTCACGAGTCTATTCAGTTGCTTCACAAAACAATTTCTTCTTTAAATGCCGTCCCTGGTGAAATTGGAGAAAAAGTTAAATCTAAACTCAGCAGGGTGTTAGACTCAAACCCAGGTCTGCAAAAGATTCAATCAATTAATACGTATTTAAGTGGAACCACACAATCTTTGCCAGATGAATGTTCCGAACAGTCAGCACCATCGTACAAGTATTGCCCAATAACGTCCGTTGACGTGGAACGATCATTTTCGGCTTATAAACTAATTTTGTCTGACAACAGAAAATCTTTGACCCCTGAAAACATTGAAAAACTGTTGGTAACATATTGTGATTCATCATTTTGTAAGGAATGAAACGTGTATATCAGTGAGTTGACATAAAATAAATCATTTGATAACTGTATATTCTTTAATAGTTAGTCCATGTTCATTAATTGTTAGTGTATATTCGTTAATTGTTAGTGTAGATTCGTTAATTGTTAGTGCATATTCTTTAATTGTTAGTGCATATTTTAGGACTTTTTTGTGCATATTTGCATGCATATATTAGATGTTTTACGTGCATATATATCCGGGCCCTACTCATTAGGTAACGTTCGTTGTGTACACACGTTCCGAGCCTAATGGCCCGTTTTTCTATTTGTGAACAAGGCAGATGCCAAAATATTGTGTAGTTGTTTGTCAGCATAAGTGTTCCCCCTCATCGCATCCGTCCACTTTGGTATGTGGTGGGTTAATTTCCCTTTCTTTTCTTATTTACAAAGTCATTATTATTAATTTAACTGTGAAGGAGCACACGATCCAGTGGCAATTCCCAGTAATACAATTAACTCCTTTTTATTTTACTTTTTCTAATTGTCTTCTATAATTTGAATATTAAATTCCTCCCCATCTAGTTCCGCAATTTACAAATTTTAATTTTAAATTCCTTAAGCGTTTTTGGTAAATTATTCATCACTTGGTAATTTGTCCATTACGTGACACCCTTACCAACAAAAGAAAATTTTCCCACTCTCTTATGCATGAAGTTGAGTACTAGTTTATGATCATAGTCGCGTTTCCCCATCCACGCACTATTCCTAATTCTTTAACCAATATCCCTCCCAGCCCCATCACCAAAATATGCCCTGTACATTCCCAGCACTCTCTTCACCCTCCTCCTGTCTTGAAATGAATCCCATTCCAGCTCTTTTGTCATATCTGTTATGGTAATTTCCTGAAACAAATTTAGCTGCTCTTCCTTGCATAACCTCCAGCTGCTGTATTTTATAACCAAAATGTGGTCCCAAACTACACCACCATATTCATCCAATGGTCTGACCAAAGTTTTGTCATCCAACTCCCTAACTTCTCTGGTACATCCTCTTATTACCCTCTCCAGTAAATAAAGGATTTTGTAACCTTTTCCTACCAGCTGTCCAATGTGCTCTGCCTAATTGAGTTTGTTATTAAACGTTATGCCAAGATATTTACACTTCAAGCTTTCAACCAGCAATTCTGACCCCACCATATAATCATAATTAACCTTTAGTGGTTTTTTTTGGCATTTACCTTCATTCCATGCTGACCTAGGCTTTTAGAAATTCTATCAAGTTATAAAATCTGCTCATAATTGTTCTACTGCTCGGAATTTTCCTATTCGATTAACCTTTTGTTTATAAAATTCTGATATTACATTCTAAAGTATAGTAGCCTCTGAGAAAAAAAAGAGATGGAAAAGCTGCATATATTAAATTAGTGCAATATGTGACTTACTTATCCATATCAGATATAATGAGCCCGTCTCCTTCGGGCACTCCGTACTTGAAAGTAATAACTTCCGGATGCTTCTTCTTGGATGTTATCTTTACAATTGCTGATAATGGCCTGCGCACGACGATATGTGCGAACCCTTTGCGCTCTGGTATGTCTCTCAACACGTAGATGTGACTGTCAGTGACCAGGAGATGGCTGTAATGACAAAAACATTATAAGGAAAGCAAAACGTTAATGTGCTGATCTCGGCAGTGCTGTCACTATTAGGCATTTTTTAAATCTGGCAAATTTTAAAATATTAGTGCAGCTGATACTGTTATCTTGGATAAAAGAGGTGAATGGTGAAATCAAACACCTTATATAATGATGGTGTGTCTGTCTTTAAGCACCATAACTCCCTTCAAACGAAATTCATTCTTTCAAATTTTGCAGAGTGAACTCTTTGGGTAAGAGGCAGGTCACGTTTTGAAATCAGCCAAATCTGATGAAGGTAACGACACCTTTGATCCTTTATTTATTTTACATTCGTTTTGTTGATATGTTGTGCTGGTGCACTGTTTTTACCACTGGAACAGAGCGTGGTGGGTGAGTGGTTAACGCTCAGGCCTCGCATTCATAAGGATGTGGATTCGAATCCCCGTCCGGGTATCCAGGTTTGGGTTTTCCCCAGATCACTCCAGAAGAATGCTGGGATGCTTCCTTCAAAACACCATGGCTGAATTCCTTCCCGTTACTTGACCCAGTCCCATTCCGCCTCTAATGACCTCGATGTTGACGAGGCGTAAAAAAGTAAAATCGCAGTGGCCAGTGATTTTGTGAGAAAATGTATTCCCAGAGTACTTTCATCAACTTTGCTTTTTGTAGCATTTCATTTTAAATTAAACATTTAGTTAAGGGGGTAGGTACACCTAACACATACTAATATTTGCTAAAGTTGAGATGTCATTTTCTCCAAATCTATTTAAATTTGAGGGTTCGAATTTCATAGCTCCATATAACTGTTATAGCTAGATATAAAAATTGATTTTTAAAATAAAAATATTGTTTAACAATAGGATAATGTACCATCCAAATTGACAGTGAAAAATATATTGTAAAGGGTTTTAAAGATAAAAGGCGTAGTATTTGAAATTTTTTAGAAATGTTCTTTTAATATTGTAAACTAATATCAAGGCAAGAAGTTGAACCTATAATATAACATATTTAACTCTATATTTTTATTAATAATTTTTTTTGTCAAGAAATTAAAATTTTAGCTCTTTTTTGCTTAAATATAAAGGCATATTTTTCATTTGGGAAAGCTGCATAAACAATAATGGTAAGGACTGTTGTAATTAGTATGTAGAACATGTCCTGCAAATTTGAAAAAAGATCTATGCATATGGAAAAAAGTTATCTTTAAAACCATTTGATGAATTGCTGTTTTGAGATATTTAAGGTTAAAGATTTTCAACTGCAGTAAGATTTAAGTGGCTGTCAATTGTGCAGGGCATTGCTTAATCACACATAATTCCCACACTGTTGAAGATATTGAAATAATTTTTTCACTAAAATGAAGCCAAAACTATAAACTGTTTTTGTGAATAACAAAAAAAAAAATCATTTTTTTGAAACCTGATAAGTGTAACTACCCCCTTAAAAATATATTGTAAAATTTTAAAGCTTAAAAAATGTGGAATAAAATTATAATTTACAATTCAAGGGGTCCTTTCAGTTACTGCTATCCTTCAGTCTCTACAGCACACTGACTCGCCATCTTTACATGTTTAGGTATTTACATTGCACATCACATTTCAGGTGCTCTACAAAATTTGAAGATTTTCTGTTTAGTCTGAAGGGAGTTGTTATGCATTAAATAAAGAGATGTCAATTTTTTGTATTTGAAATGTTGAATTTTATAATAAGAATAAGGAAGAAGACAGTTGTAAACGCTCACCTCTCGTACATATACCCATTCACCTTCACCTCGTGGCATTTGAAGGACTCTATTACTTCTGGCTTCTTGAGCCACGTCGATATCGAAACTACATCTTGCGACTCCACTTCTTCAGTATCTTCAACCGTCGAGCCATCTGGAAATACAAAAATTGAAGTTTACACTTGACAGAATACTAACTGCAATACATACCATCAATTGTAGAACGTCTTTCGTTTATTACAAAGACTACCACTAGCATTAGAAGATAACCAAAAATACCAAAGTGATACAAACTAGGTAAAATGAAATGGCTTTTAGGCTGTATACAGATAACAAAGGATAGGGAAAATAACTCATCACTCACCAAAGTTGAAGGCCGCGACGAGTTAAAAACATACACGAGGAATGAAAAAATATACAATATTTCTGTTTTATACCATATCCATGTGCTAGGAACCAAGTCATGTGCACATGATGAAGTTTACCACATGTTAAAAATTGGCATGTGCACACCTCCCAAACCACATGGCCCCTCTCCTAAAACATGAACAAGGTAAAACTGAAATATTGTATATGTTTCTGTTCGTCATGTATGTTTTTCACTCACTGTGGCCTTCAACTTTGGTGAGTGATGAGTCATTTTCCATATCCTTCATTATTTACAAAGTGATACAAACTTTATTGAAACAAAAGTTAATTTACTAGATAGTGAAAATCAAAATGTTTGCCAGCCAACTTACAATTTCTTTAGAAATTGCGAGTGAAAATGACGGGGAATAAAATACCTGATTAGGAAATATGGTAGCTACAATTTCACAAATAAATAAACATGAATGCACGAAAACAAATCATATATTTTTTAATAAAATTAGATACAGGAAATCAAGTGTTTGCATAGACTATACTTTAATAATGCTTCACAAGGATATCACAATAAAACAATGACAACTTCGTAACTAACAACTCAAACAGAACTATACTAACATTACTATTTTATAATAGTGACAATCAAAAATCTGTTAGGCAGTGAAAATAAGGGAGAAGAAGGAAAGAAGTCTCTCTCTGTCAGTTCTGCAAGATTTCTCATATCCAGTCTCTATTAAAGTTTATACTGAAACATTGTAAATTTTTATGTTCCTCATGGCCCTCATACATTCATTTGTGGTGAGTGATGGGTTTGCTTTCCTTATACTTCCTTATTACAAATATAAACAAAAAGAACTATACTTAGACTAACCAGACGCGTACATGGAAGTTATTTTTACTTGGAGCAAAAATTCCTTAAATGAGTAAAATACTTAAAACATAAGACTTCTGCTACAAACAATGTATCCTCAATCAGTGAAGAAATACTTGTACACAGTTTTGAAATGCCATCACAAAAATAAAATTATACCTTATAAAATCTTTTAAAGATGAATACAACTATTAACACTAGAATCGGCCAATATTTACAGATACTGACACATTGGACAGGTGGTAGGAAAAGGTTTCAAAATCCTGCACTTGTTGGAGAGAGTGATGAGGGGATGCACAAGAGAAGTAAAGGAATTGGGTTACAAAACTTTGGTGAGACCATTGCTCGAATATGGTAGTGTAGTATGGGACCCATATTTTGAGTATCAAATACAGGAGTTGGAGAGGGTGCAAAGAAGGGCTGCTAGATTTGTTTCTGGAAATTATCACAGAATGCAATCAGTGACAGATATGATAAAGGAGCTGGAATGGGATTCATTGCAAGACAGGAGGAGGATGAGGAGGGTCATGGGAGTGTACAGGGCGTATACTGGTGATGAGGCATGGAAAGATATTGCAGTAGGTATGAAAAGTAGTGCATGGGAGGGAAAAGATGACCATGACCACAAGCTGGCACTCGATTTCAGGCACAAGGGTGTGGGAAGATTCTCTTTTTTAGGTAAGGGTGTCAGGGATTGGAATGAGTTACCAAGGGGAATGATGAATAATTAACCGTAAACGTTGAAAGAAATTAAAGACAAAATTTGTAGAGGGAAAATGTAGGTGAGTGTTGGATAGGGGGAAGTTAGGTGTGTAGGGAAATCGCCACCAGAGCGTGTGCTCAATTGCAATTAAATTAAATTAAAATAATGAAGAAACAGTCAAATATAGCATAGGGAAAAAAAAAGAAGATATGCAGCACATATCCTTCACAATGTAACATGAGTCTAATAAAAATCCCTTTTAAAATTAATATTGAGAAATAAATAATAATGAACAAAAGATGATGGCAGGATGGTATAATCACAAAAAACAACCAAAGAATAGAGGAGACTTACATCCAAAATCTTCAATATCCTCTACAGCGGTAAATTAAAAATCGACAAGGCTAATTAAAAAAGGTCACAAACAAATGGAAATTGACCCGTATGAAATTTACAACAGGCTCCAGTACAGGATGCTGATTAAAGCATCCGATTTTCTCCAGACCCTGCACCTCAGATCTAGGGTGAAATGTACGCAGGAACGAAAAGGCAACTACAGTGCAAGAATGAAGGAGTACTGGGCTCACAAGAAAGCTAACCAGAGCTAAGAACCATATGGTCAATAATGGTCAAAACAGACAAGAAGAAGAAGGGGGAAAATGATAACACAAACAAAAATATAAATATTAAAGAAGATCTTAATTTGTTGGGAATAAAGCCCAAAGATGGCTTTGATAGAGATCTCTTTCGCAAAAACTTAATGACACAAGGATTAAACAGAGACAAACAACCAAAAAGAAGATTTATTAGCCTTTGTACAGAAGAGCCCAAAAAGGCCCACTCGAATGAAGGACATCTGCGTCCAAAAGAAAATAGAACTTGCCACAAAATGCAAGAATGCTTAACATGGTCCTGGTTGGCCACAACAAACACACACACATAAACAACAAAACAAACCTGGGTGCACCAAAAATACTGAACTAAAATAGAATATTTCTGGTAAACCCTAATACTGTAATTTTTGTTGAACTATCGCAAGTGGCGAGTTTACTTTTCGTATCATTATTTTGTTAAAGCATGACTTAAAATGTAAGACATACGTGAAACATTGTGCAGACACTGTACTTCTGCTGTCAAAGAGTTTTCCACAGAAAATTTAAATGTTTTCATGTTTGTCTTTATTTTTATTTCTGATTGGCATCATCTTGTAGTCACCCGTGAAATTACCTCCACATCTATCCTTATTTCTATAAAATTACAACTGATGGCCAAAGCAAGAATGATGTTAAAAGCAAAATGGCACTAGGAAAAAGATAAATATTTTAGTTTCAAATATTGATCTAGAACATGGAATTTCAATAACTGCAGAGAAGAAATCAACCTATATATATACATTTTTTTAAAGAGGTTGATTTCTTCCTGCTCTGCAGTTATTTCTCTCTCAAAATTATCTTAAATTTAAAGACTGTTTCCTATTGTCTGTAATCTTATGTCTGTTTAGATTCAGGCAAAAACAGATGGTCATATTTTGATGGAATTTTGAACAATGCACCAGGAAGAAAATAGGGTATGTTTCGTTTTGGCGTGCATCAAAATGCTGAGAAATTAGTTTCCTTTTAAAGGCTAGTTAGTTCCTGTGGTTGAAATGTTTGCCATGCTACATATCATAGACAACTTACTATTTGAAGCTAAGGAAATAGGAAGCGGCTTCTAGGTGATACAAATAATAAAGGAAAGGGAGATTAACCCATCACATACCAAAGTTGATGGCTGCGATGAGAGGAAACAAGTAAGGCAGACACACGAATACTATATTTCGTTATTAACATCCTTCATGTAATGGAGAATGAGCCAATTGGTTCCAGATATGTGTGCATACAAAATGTACCCCATAACTGGACAGGTAGTGGGGGGGAATGGAGGGGGACTGCTAATGAGTGTACTATCGATATATCGGCAATGTCTGAGATGATATATTTCAGGTGATGAAAAAATTAATATACAGAGCAAAGGATACAATGTGAAAAATTAATACTAATACGTAAATAGGAAAAAAAATTCATTAAATTAAAAGTGTGGTAGGTGTCTGGTATCCACCACATTAGAACTCCGGAGATGGGAACTAGCATACCAGAATATCCGACATACCAGACAAACACCCCTGGCCTTAACCACCGATAAAATCAGACCACTTAACTCATTACTGTTTAAAGTAATTAATTTTTTCTTTGTTCTACTTATATATTTCAACTAGCAACAATTTTTTTTGCATCAATAATAGGTACCCTTTGCTATATAAATATTGATTTTACCATTGCCTGCAATTTATCATCTCAGACATTGTCGATATATTAATAGCCCACTCCTTAACAGCTCCCCCACCATTTCTCCCACTACCTACCCAGTAATGGGTTGATGTTCTGTATGCACACGTCTGGAACCAAATAAATCGCTCTCTGTTACATGAAGAAGGTTAATACCAAAATATTGTCCGCCTTATGTTTTCTCTCATCACAGCCATCAACTTTGGTATGTGATGGGTTAATATTCCTTTCCTTTGTTATTTACATCATACTACTTAAAAATGATATTCATGTAAGTGAAGCTCAGTGATTTGCATTTCATGTTTAACTGCATGTCCCCATTTCCCAGTGGAATTACCAGGATAGTTTGAAACTGTGTATGGAACTGCTGTCCAGCGGAGCTGAAAGCTTGTTTCGCCCCCAAGTGACAGAGTTTTGATTATCACACATTCCTCTGTCACCACAGTTTAACATGGAATCCGAGCCACACACTGTCCTGGGACATTCATACGGTCAAAGCAATGCCCTTTAAAATTCCTGGCTGTGCTGGGATTTGAATCCAGGATCGTCGGATTCATAGGCGAGCACCTTAGTCACTTAGCTACCTGGCCGCCCTAGTTTAAATTATTATCACAGACTAATATTGAGAGGCCATTAGGTGTATTATTATTATTTAGTTAATAAAGACGATAAATAATAGTGAACATAACCACAGATTAACTCAGGGGGGACAGGCGAATGCAGTGAGACAAAGGGCTTGCCCCCCCGTGAAATATGTTAATGTAATTTTTAATATGGCATCTTAACAAGTGTTTAGGTTGGCATGACATGTGAACAAGGAAGAGAGGAGGAACATCTTTGGAACAATGGAAGATTAGATTTTTTTTTTTAACTGCTTTACGTCTCTTTTTAACATCAAGGTCTTTTAGAGACGAGAAAGGATGGGGGGCAAGGATGGGGGCAAGGAATGGGAAGGAATTCGGCCATGGCCTTTTGAAGGAAGCATCCCGGCATTTGCCTGGAGTGATTTGGGGGAAACCATGGAAAACCCAAATCTGGATGCCCGGACGGGGATTCGAACAGGCAGATTAGAAGTGAGAAAGTTTAAATATGGCGAGTTGCAAAAAATATCAGAAGTAATTACTGAATTTAATGTAAAAGGAAGTTTACGTGTTATTAAAGTAAAGTTCAATGTTTCATGAATTAGTTTGTAAAATAATTTATAATAATAAAAAAAATGAAACAACTCCAGTGAGATTTTTTGAGCTTTATTGAGAAGCTTATTGAAAAATGCATAGATTTCTTACAACACGAGAACACTTGACACAATATTTCACTCAATAAAATTAGTCATGATAGAGGTGAAACATGTGATGTGTTGAAAGATATCTAACGGACACTTTAGTTCACCAAGAGCACTCCCACTAGCTATCCCCAGCAATAACATAGTCTATAGATCAATTTGAAGTCACTTATGTTGGACTTAGAAATTTAAAGTAAGGTACTTGTCAACTTGAAGGGATTTTCCTACATTCATTTCCACAGTGAAAACTCATCATAAGAATCATTTTAAAGTGTATTCATTGTATTGGGAAACATTTATTTTAAGAGATAATTTGGTTTGTTGAGTACTTGAAACACACGATTATGAAAGATAGAATTCAAGATTTGAAATAACTTTGGATTGAATAAAGCTACAGCTGACCTTTTATCACCAGCCATAGTCAGCACTGACCCAAATATTTTGATAGTGAAATTAATCAATTGGGCAAAGTTTAGTTGGCAGTTTTAATTAAGAGAAAAAATGAACTTTTTAACTAAAAGAAATACAGTTGATAAATTTATATAAGTAGATAGCCTAAATTGAGACGATTACAAATATATAATGGTTTTGGTAAAATAATGGTTTTGTCAAATAATTAAGATTTGGAAGATAGATTGTCGTTAATTGTTTTTGAAGTGCGTATAATTGCGTCTAACCGGTGACGTAAGAGACTTCAACGTTAAGCTTATAGAAATCCTTTTGAATGCTAAATTAAATTAAAACAATAGAATGTGATCATAGGAAGCCCTTGTATAAATTGAAAGTTAAACTATTTTGTACTTTAGGAGATATTTATTAATGAAAAAGTTGCTGACGTCATAGGGCTTGGCAAGCTTAAAAAGGCCATGCAGCCACCATGAATTGCCTCTTTATTTCTCTGGAAATCAAACGCGTAACTTCGCGCTAGTTAGTAGAGAGAACCGTTACACGCTGTAGTCTGGCAAGTTCCAACGGGCCGTAACATTCGTGTTCTCACTAAAGTTGGGGGACTTAGTGAGTTTGTCTTCTCGTATGAATGTGCTTAACTTGTAAATCTTCACTGTAACTGTTGTTTGATGTCTTATCCATAATTCTTGTATCGACTATGTACAAGTGAACTTTATCAAGAATATAAGTATTGTGTTATTCTCAAACTGTGTCAAGTGAACTTATTTCATCATGCCCTTCGTATTTGGAGTTCGTAATACGAATACGTGGCGTCCGATTTCTTAAATATTAAAGGTACCAGAAGGTTACACAGGTCAAGAACTTAATTGTTCACAGTTTAGGCAAAAGTGTTACCACCACCATTAACCTTTCCGTCTGACATGTTTTCTCTGCTATTACCTAGGAACTTGTATCCAATACTGAGCACATCCTGCATTCTATCAACAAATACTAAGAATAGCTACATTTTGTATAGTTTGCAAAAGTTTTTATTTTGTAGTTTCTTTGTCATATATAAGCAACATTTTTGCTGTTGTTGTTGGAAGTGATCTTAATTGAAAGAGCACTGTGTCACAGAGGGTCCAGTACAGAATGACTGTTAGGGAGCGTCCATAAACCATGGGCCTCTACCCCCCCCCCCCCCCCACGTAGCTTTCTTTCCCTTTTGATTCCAGGAGACATTTTGTATTGTTTTCACTTGTCAGACTGTTGTAAATTACATACGGAGATAATTAACTGAGGGAAATAAATATTCATATGCTGTTGTGTGTTCTGTTCCTCATTTTAACTGAGAAAAATGTTATGAAAGGAAAGCTACGTGGCCTGGCTCGGAACCCCTCCTCCCCCCACGTAGCCCAGCGTAGCCTTTCAGCCAACCCCTCCCCACCCCTGGGCCGAGGCACGTAGTTTGTGCACGCTCCCATATTGACCAACCGACCCCCTTTACCGTGTGTAACCCCACCACTCCTCCTGCCCCACTGCACGCATCCCCCCACCCACTGCCGGGCCCACGACCTCAGTACTGAGAGACGCTCGGCACACGTGACTACGACGGTGCCAGAAACCTTTGGGCTACATAAGAGCACACATTCCTGAAATCCCGACACTTCGTGAAGTTGGAGAGCAGCTCTGAAACATTGCACGAGATTGATGCACTCCCTGGTGGAAGGTCTGAGAACTTTTCATACAGCTGATAAACCAGAAAGGCCTTTCTTTATTCTTTCACAAAAAAATTATGCCTAAAAAAAATACAAAAAAGTATTTGAGTTGAAGGTAATTATAGATATATAAAAAAAAGTTTTATTTTCATGATTAACAGATTTTCGGGGGTATGCCGCATTGTTTATTTCATAATCTAAGCTTTTGGCTGCCAGCCTACAGCCTTCATCAGAGATATTGTATATGCTGAGAAAGCAACAATGGGGCATACCCTCAAAATCTGTTAATCATTAAATGAACAACGCAGCATACCCCGAAAACTGATTAATCAGGAACAAAGAAGGCCACGGAAGCCTTAGGAATCACTGTTCTCTCATTTCTCTGTTTACACCAAATACAGGTATAACATCTAAACCTGACTTTCAATCATTTAAAAAATTCAACAGATATTCTTCAGGATTCAGCATGTATGTGTGTAGGAAAATGATGAGTGCTAATCAGATATGAATGGAATTTTGTATCTTGCTGCCCTTTTGTTGGGTGTCTACGCAATTATCTTTTAGTGTCAAACTGAATAGATTTTTGTTTCAATCTGGTTTGGTTTTAATACAAGGGTTATAACTTAAGTATTGGCAGCACTGCCGTACAGATACAAACAAACAAAAATTATTTGTTTCTGCCTTACTTTTCCCTGTTATACTTCAGAGAAAATGGGCTTTCCCCTCCCATATCACTCACATGCACAGTGATGAGAAGAACGGATGGTCTAATGTAGTTATGTCTTCTTGTTTTTGAAACAGGAACAACGGAGTTGGATAAAGAAACAACAGTGTCACTAACAGGTTGGCAGGCAATCTGCATTTCCTTAGATAACAATGGAATTGAGGGTAAAGACACTTGTTGAAAGCTTGTGTCCACATTTCCACTGTTCCGTAAGGCGATGCGGACTGTCCACAAGCCTCCTGAAGACATCGATGACACTGTCACACCTCTGTCCAACTCTGTTGATCCTGTTTCAAAAACACTGCATCACACTGTCAGCTTACGCAAAGCTCCGTTCTTCTCATCGCTATGTGCATAAGGTGATGTGGGAAGAGAGAGACGCTCAGATGAAAGGTAATATGTAATTAATGTGTGGTATAAGTAACATTGTAAGGTATGTCCACAACAATTATGCCACTAATAAAGTTTCAGTCTTATATTTTCATCAATTTAAGATCCTAATATTTAGATCTTTTGCAACAGACATGTATGCTTAATCGGTATTTTAAAATTTGACTAGTTTCCAAAACAAGTAAAATTTTTGGATTTATGTATGTGCAACTAGATAATAAATTTTTAGAAAATGTTTGAGTACATTTACCTTCGCCAGCTCGTAAATATGAGAGGTGACGTAAAACTAGAAATTTTCAGTTGCATCGAGCTGGGATGGAAAGCATTTAAGAGGCATTCTATTATCCTGAAGTCTAAAATGCCCACAAATCTAAAGAAAATACTCTATGACCAGTGCGTTCTTCCTTTGATGACATACGGCTGTGAGACCTGGACTCTAAATTAATTTACAAAAGGTAAACTAAGGACGGCCCAAAGAGCTATGGAAAGGTTTATGCTAGGCTCAACAAGAAAAGAGCAATCGACGTTAGGTCAGCTACGAAGGTCACAGACACCTTAGAGAAGACGGCATCCTTGAAGTGGCAAAGGGCCGGCCATATTGCATGGAGAAAAGACCAGAGGCGGAAAAACAAGTGTTAGAGTGGAGCCCAAGAGATCACCACAGACCAGAGGAAGACCACCAGACAAGGACATACGCAGGGCTGTCTGAGTTAACTGGTAAAGGATCGCCCAACACCGTGCGACCTGCAGGAAACTGCTCAAGCTCTACCTGAAACCATTACTTTAAGAGGCCACATCAGTAAAAGATTGAACTGGCTGATAATGGCGATATATATACACCAAGGAAAAAGGAAACGGCAATATAAATAACAAAGAATAGGGAAAATAACCCATCACTTACCAAAGTATGAGGGATGTGACAAAGAATAACACGTAAGACGGACACAAAAATAATATATTTCGGTGTAAAACCTCATTCAGGCACTAGAAGATAAGCCATTTGGTTCCGGACGTACACACATACCGAAGGTTACTCAATTACTGGAATGATGAAACTAAGGAAAATGGAAGCGGCTTCTAGGTGATATAAATAATGAAGGAAAGATAAATTAACCACCACTTACCACAGTGGATGGCTGTGGTGAGAGGGAACACTAGTGCTGACAAAAAAATTAATACACAATATTTCGGCATCTTCTTTCTTCAGTAGTAGATAAACGGGCCATCAGGCTCTGTACGTGTTATGAGAAATTCTGTACCCGTTTGCATTCGTTACTAAACCGTTACTTTCGAATCGTTACTCACTACTCACTACTCACTACTTTCGGTACAATCGAACACTAGCATGAAGCATCTCATCCAGTTGCGTCGCATATACTTCGTTCGTACTTGGTAAAGCTTAAGTAAATTGTTTATTTAATAAAATAAGTTTAGGTAAGTTGTACATTTGGATAAAACTTAAAGTAATTAGCACTTGGATCTTACGGAAAACCTCTGAATGTACACTTGATTTACTGTAGTGAATATTATATACGAAAGAATAATCCAATTTCAAAAAAAACAACCTGTTTGCAAAAAAAAAGAAAAAGGCCTGACCTTTCACCTGACAGTGACATATCGAGTGACAATAACTAATAATGGTTATTTTTTTAAAGTAGCCTGCTCAAAACCCTGCATAGAAGCCTGATGTGATAATGGGACATGTATTTAATCTCATCAAAGTATTTCATTTTTAAATGGGAGGTTTCATCCTTTACGGTTTTCATTTATTTTTGTAAATTCTTCATCTTTTTGTGATAGGTTTGTTAAAATAAATGTGGAAATACGATCAAATCAGAATTGCAGGCAAAATACTATTGACTCCCGCATTAATTGTTTCATTTTAAAACTATCAATATTCAAAACTTTTAAATCAATAACAAAGGTTCACGACAAACATGCGATTACAATAATTATTGTTGCGTCGCGGTTACAACAAACATTCAACATCAAAGCCAGAACCACATTGATGATTAATAACATGGATTCTGCGGTAATAATACAATAACTAACACCAGGCAAAAGGAATAAAGTCATTGTAACTTGTTCTTTGTTTATGGAATTCTGCAACTGCAAAAAAGGGCTGCTAGATTTGTTTCTGGAAATTATCGCAGAACGCAATCAGTTACAGATGTGATAAAAGAGCTGGAATGGGATTCATTGGAAGACAGGATGAGGGTTAAGAGGGTCATGGAAGTGTACAACTCGTATATTGATGGTGAGGCATGGAAAGATATCGGTGTAAGAATAAAAAGTAATACTTGGAAGGGAAAAGATGACAATGACCACAATCTTCGATTTCAGTCAGAAAGGTGTAGAAAGATTCTCTTCTTAGGTAAGGATTTCAGGGATTGGAATAAGTTACAAGAGAAATTATGAATAATTTACCCAAAACGTTGAAGGAATTTAAAGTTACAATTTGTAGAGGGTAAATGTAGGTGGATGCAGGAAAGGGGGGGGGGGGGGAAGATGAGTGTGTAGGCAAATTGCCATTGGAGCGTGCGCTCCATTGCAATTAAATTAAATATTATTAGAACATAACAAGTGCAGAGATGTATATCAAAAACTATTAGACAACTCTTTTATATTGTAAATTACACTATAAAATAAATAGAAGGTATCAATTCTTAAAATAAACAAATTTCATAAATGCTTGAAATCAATTAACTTCACTAATGAACTATCAATGAAAAAAACAGTACAAATTTTCTAGTTTCAAATTATGCACTGTAAATTTAAATGTTAAACAAAATAAAAGGTACAAAATTAGTCTTTACGTTGTCAAAATTAGTTAGTTACCTGCAGGAGCTGGAACGTGTTCGTATCTATACGACAAAGAGAGAAACTAAACATGCGAGTAACGAAATGAATTTGTGAGTAACGATTCAGTACTTCGAGTCAGGCGACTCAGTAACGAATACATCGTTACTTTTACAGCTGTAGTACGAGTCATTGGGTGATGTTCTGTGGTAAGTGGTGGGTTAATTTCTCTTTCCTTCATTATTTATATCAATTACTAGTATCTAACTTATATATTTTTTATAAGTCATTTCTGCTTGAATTACATTCATATTCTCATAAGTGAGATGAGTAATGTCAGCCAGGATGTTATCATTATTGTTATAGTTATGATCTGGCCAAATATATTAATTCCTTACGGATTAAAAAATAAGTAAAACGGGAAGACCAATTGGCATCCAGATACTGACAGACCTAACTATCAATGTATTTTCATGTTCCTATTTTATGCAATCTAACAAGTTTAAAAAATACAAGAAAAGACTGGGGTATAATTTTAGAGAGTTACATCATGCTTCTTGAAATATTTCAATTTGATTTTTATTTCAACTTGAAAACAGGTGCATTTGCACCAAAGTTACACGAGATGTTGGTCATAATTGAAATTGTGTTTTCTTCACACTTTTTGAATAAATACTTTACTGGTATCATGCTGATAAGTAACAAAGACGTAAGTTAAAAAAAAAAAATTGAGCAAAAATAACTTTATCAAAAGACATATGAAATTTATATTTCTTGCAGGGATTGGCCATTAATTTCTTTTCATGTCTAACAAGAAAATCCCCCGTGACAGAAGAGGGTGATTGGAATTTGAGCTAAGAAAGTGCGTATAATCTTAAATTCCCAGAAAGAAGTGTGAAGAAATCATATGACAGTTGACAATATATGTTCAATACTGCTATTTTCGGTTACATTTCACTGGTTGTATTTCTTCTTCTTCTTAATACATTTGACACATTATATGGCAAAAAAAATATTAGTTTGTAAAACTAAATTTCTATCCCTTACAAAAAAAAGAAGAATGCACAAAACTTTTAGAGACGAAAGACTGTCTGACACTTGTATTGTAATTGTATAAAGAGTGAAACTTTACAACATTTGAACAATACAATACAGAAGAGAATAAATGTTTTTTTACAGGAAGTGTTTTAAGAGAAATTAAAGTATTAAGTATGACCAACACCCTTCAACTGAGTTCACCATTATTCACTAATGTCTCCATGAAATGAAAGTTGCTCAATATCAGCTGCAGGTTTGAAAACTGATACTGGTTGGTGAATATTGAAAAGCAGAGATAAAGGAACTGTCACCTGCCACAAGCAGACTTCATGCCATCTGTGGCAAATGACGATTCTGTTCCCTTTTCAAAATTCCATCAATTTAGAAAAGACAACTGCACTTTCTGCATTGTTACCATTTCAAATTAGTTACATTAATATGGCAAGAGTGTACCAAAGGTAGTATGGCACAAGTGTATTGATGGCCACTGTTTACAAGTATTTCAAAATGCCATGCTTTTTTTTTCAAAAAAATTAACTCAATTTGTTCAACAGAAACACTTTAACAATTCAATTTTTCTTGTAAAACATTAATATGAATGCCTTTTATTTCTACTTATTGCTAATATTGACTAGAAATAAAACTAACTCAATGATATATGGCATAAAATATTTTTATACCACCACCTTGTAAAAATCTTGTGCAGATAATTAAAATAAAATACAAACACTAAAATGGTGTGCAAATTTCCTTTAAAGATGTAATACATAATGACACAATACACTACACCTCTCTCACACTCTATGTTACAATTCCTACTGACAACCAGTAAATAATTTGCTATTATTATTTAAACACTTGGCAAAATTCACTTTACAATGTACATTTTCCTTGTGCCAATCATCAAGAGAAACCGTGGAAGATTTTACTGTAAAGTATTACAGTATATTACAGTATGTTGGAGGTCAAAACTGAAAGGGTCCGACTAGTGGTCCGACTTAAATGCATTTATCAAAACATTTATGTTTCGTGATGGTAAAAAGAATTTAAAAACAAATAATTTTTTTAACCATCATGTACAATCGTATATTATGTAACATTAATTGAACACATTCAAGGTGCAAGGGCTGATAATTCTCTCGAATAAAGCTCTATTTAGTCTGTAGGGTTAACAACAAGGGGAGTGATTAAAATTCACACAAAACCAAGTTTCACTCAACTCAATTAATGAAACTTGTTAGAGAAAACAAAATTTAAAACTGATGTGAGGTTTAAGATAAAGGCTGGAAAAATATATACCTTTATAAACATGAGAGCTCAAAATGAAACCAAACATGGTGGTATGGAAAAATGATTGCTTCTTAGATTTGCAGGATTGTTTCACTGACAAATATGAGCTCTAAGAATTGTATGAAAATCTATTTTAGCTAAAAAGAATGCTACAAAATTTCCTACATATTACCATAAGGACCAAAGTGTGTAATGTTTACAGAGAAGGCAAATGCTAAAAAAAGTAGTCTTTTTACCACCAAAATAGAAAATAATAATAATTACAAATTCAAATCTATTCCCCAAAACATACAACTTCTAGGTAACTATGACTTTAAATGATATCTATTTTCTAGTTTGACTCCTTTTAAATTTTCTTCTTGAAAAATGTGAAAATAAGACATTATTTAAACCCTACAGGTGGAATAAGAAGATTGATTTGATTATGGAGGAATTTTCTCACCCTACTGTTTCAAGAGTAAAATTAATATTGCTCTACCGTAATTAGATGAATGTGTTTAAACTACTTAATAACTAACTACTTTTTAAGTATTCTAGGGTATATGGTTTACAAACAGGGGGCAGTGTCGTAACTATTTGTACAGGTAATGTAATATCTTAAATACTTCACATTAAAGGCACATTTTTATCATTTTTAAATTGCACATTAAATATGATTACAATTTAATTTGTAGCAAACACAGTTATAAGGATGAACAGATTTTTAAAATGTATCTTATGTTTCTTCAGACAATACACAATCGCTGTAATATTACATCGAGGGCCAATTTTCCTGAATATATATATTTTTAAAATTAGAAATACAGATGACAAGAAGTTGAAATTATTACAACCTTGAGCACATATTTTACAACATCTCCATATTTCAATAAGACATACATATTCACCAGTCTTTGCAGAAAATAATTTTAAACAACAAAAATTATTAACAATGTACATTTTAAATCTAATTGCTTAAGTACATGTCTAGGATGGACAGGGAATAGCCAACGCAGCCGAGACAAATTTTTCAGATCAACAATTTGCAACCTGAAAAGCATTTTCACTAAACAAATGTCCACACAACTCTTCATACTGAAGCACCATTAAGCTATCTATACATATCTTTGGTATGGCTTTAAGAAACTAAAGTCTGGCAAGATGTAATAACTTCATTGACACCTGCCCAGCTGGGTTAGCTTTGAGCATACGTAGAAAAATATGATGGCACTTGAAATGAATCCCACAACGATAACAAAAGCACTATCAAATGAAAAATATGTCAACATTTAAATGTTGTACCATCTACACCGGCTTAACTCAACAAAGCAGCTAGTTCAACATACAAATCAATCCTCTCTGCCAACCCCATGAATATAGTAATTACTCTAAAGAACAAAGTCTTTCTCGGCGCTGAGAATTAATATCACATTCCCAGGTAAACAGTTGCACGAACATCGCGTAATGATTATTTATAAACATTCTCAGTCAACATGGTAAAATTCTCTGGCAGTCACAGATGCAGTATGTACAAGTGACTAATGGGAAATAAAATTTCTGAATTGTAATATTTACTTGGTATACAGTAAGAAATCACCAGTTAATGGCAGAAAATCTTACATTCAAAATTGATCATCCAAAGACTGAGCCAAGCAAAGTGGGTGGTAAATAGACATGACCCATCTTGCCATTAAATAGTACTTACCAGAAAAATTTGAAATATTTCCCTTAGTTTAGTACACAGTAATTTATTGCCATCATCTGTGCAAATGATGTTCTTTCTGTTATCAGTTATTAAATATACAAGTTTGTTAAACTGATAAGATGGTAACATGATGACAATACTATATAGTGAGTTAGATGTACACTGTTATTATCAACAAAGATTACAAAAAATGAAATGTGAATAAATTTGGCAGCTATTGGCTGGAAGACTACTGACCATAAATACAAAATTTGGGTATTCCAGGAACTTGGTAACAGTCGTTTGTTCTGTTAATTTATAAAATGTTAGGAAATAAGATTGAATAATACTTATTTTGTGTGTAACGGATATAGAGTGGTGTTATCAAATATTAATAAGATGTTTTATGTTAAGAATCTTTGACAGCAAAGAAATAATGTGTGGACTTGTTACGGAGATTACATTGTAATAATAAAGAAGAATGGAAATTGGTGGGAGGAATGCAAGTGATTGAGCAGATCTGGCGGATCTGAAATTGGGATTGGTGCCGGTAGGGAGTTGCCGGGCTATAAAAGGATTATCTATTATGAATTATTGATGTTATTGAAGTTGTGAAATATGAATTGTTGATACTGTATAAACTTATGTATAGTGTGGAATAACACAGGAAGAATTCAAGAAAGATGTTATAGTATTATCGATTTTACTTAAAGGGAGAAATTGTGAAACAATTCTAGGTACAGTATAAAAGTTAATTTCAGGTGACAAGAAGGATGGAAAGGAATTATAACCGGAATGACTAATGTGGTAATACATCTTGGTATAAAAAGATGTCGTAACGTGTATTTCCTCCCTGGTGGAAGACATTAAGGAACATTATAAAGTAAAAGAAAATGTAATATTATTAATAATTCTTGTTAAATGGCCAGAGAGAGAATTTAAATATTGTTTAATTGAGATAGAAAGAGTAAAAAGTAATAGTTTATTTAAAAGAATTCTTAATTCAGGAATACACTGAAAGGTGTAGGTTATAACTATTTATATAATTGAGTTTTATTTTGAATATGACGTGCGAGTATTATATGAGCAATTCTGGATGAACACTGTCACATGAAAGTATTGCAGGGAGGGTTTATTACAAATTTCATTTCAGAAAAAGAAGGAACTCCGAAACTTTTAGTCATATCAACAGTATTTTGAGGCTTGTAAATAGTAAAAATGGTGCCCTCAAACTCTTTTTCAATCTGAAAGTTGGCAACAAATAATATTCTTGAATTAACAGGATGAGGAAAATGCACACATATACAGAGATAATCTAAAATGACTAGAAATACCATCCCCCCCCTCCCCTCACTTTTGCTTGGTTTAAATGTCATCTAATGATTCAGCTGCAAACATAACCAGTACTTTTTGCCTCAAATACTGAAATTAAAATTCTGCCTTAATTTCTCCCTACCTTCGACAATAATACTGGATATAAATAGCTTCCACATCATTCCAGGCTTATCACAGTCTCACCAAAAAAAAAACAAGCTGCCCAACATTTAGTTACAACCATACATTTTTAAATTCATTCAATTTCCATTACATGGAATGTAAAACCACATGTTAGCACCTCAAGGGTGCTTGTAACCTGCTGAGCAATCAATGGAAGCCTTAAAAATACTGATACATGGACAATGTGCTTATTAAAGATGATAAAAGCATACATCTATACTTATATATTTACAAAGGACACTGTTTTATCAAAAACATAATAATTAAGATTCAAATAGGGGGAAAGTAAACCAGAGCTTAGATCACCCACCACACACATGAAGCATGCGTGTAAACTACAAAAAGACACAAAATAATCTGTTCTCGTGTAATGTTACGTTTTTGATGTGAATTCTGTTAAGTTCACTCAATCTCGTCGGCAGCACTGTATTAGGGAAGAGTGGCTAAAAGGGATAAGTACCGGGGGAGGGGGGGGGGGGGGGGTGTAGTGAGAGGGAGAATAGAGCCCACAAATGAATCGCCCGGGATTACGGTGCAAGGTATCAGGACGTGATCATATGGCACTGTCCGCCACCCTACGTCAGAGAGGCTAGTCCACAGAGCAGTGTTTCTCCACGTACCCCTATAAAATTTCCCAGGCAATGGCGAACCCCCCTTAACAACTGCAACTTGTTTGTTAGTTCCACTCCTGGCAACAATGAGCGATATTTACCACTGTGTGCGTTATATACTTGAGATAGCGAGTCCGCCATTACGTAAATCTCGTTGTGAACCCGTTACGATTGACTGGCGAACCCCTAGGGATTCGCGTACCCCACTTTGAGAAATGTTACCTCAGGGGAATGCAAATAAGGCCATTAGTTTAGTAGGAGCTAGCAAGAGTAAGGCATTATAGACTGCAATAAATGATGCTGAAAAATTTACCTCAAAACACTAAAGGGATTTGAAGTAAAATTAGCTTTGTGCAAAAGTAGTTAAGTACGGAAAACTGCCTCCAAGAGTAAGAGCCACTGCAAAAAAATGATGATATTAATCTGGATAACTAAAAAGGTTGCTTTTACTAGAAAAGAAAAGAAGAGGGCAACCAACATTAGGCCAATTACAATGGTCACAGACATCTCGGAGAAGGCGGTATCCCTTGAAGTAGTAGTGGGCCAGCCATGTTGCTCAGATGAAAGATGGACATAAAAGGAGTTGGAGTGTAGTCCAAGAGATCACCGCATACCATGAGGAAGACCACCAGACTGATGGGACAAAGACATATGCAGGGTCGCTGCAGTAAGAAGACTTTTGAAGGTCTATCTGGACTCAATTCCAGGCGGCCAGAAGATTTAGCTATTGAACTGGTTAATGATGATGTTGTATCTGCATAGTTAATGGAGGCAATTTACAAGTAACAGTTCATTTAAAAAAATTATATAAGCGTGATATAAGGGGCAATTATTGGTAAAGGTGGGCAGAAATAAAGAAATGATTCTGCAATGCAAAAGTTGAAGTAAGTGTCATAGTATGGCGCAAAAAGGTGGACTTGTTTGCAAACCTCTTAACACAGAATAACACACGGATACTGTGAAAAAGTTTGAAGATTTGCATTCATGTAGGATGCACCCTGCCACAAGCACCTATTCTTGTATTAGTCTCACTACTAAATCACTAAACACGTTGCTAAATAATCGCAGGTAAACAACTCCCATCATTCAGTGGGTCACTATTACGGCCCATTCCCACAACGCAAACTGGAAACGCCTGGTGACATCGGCCTTTCTAAACTACTACACTTAAAGGAACTAATATATAAGACCCCCCACTTCTACATTCGCCTTCCCTACTACTGCACGGCCCCAAGCCTCTCACTAACGTGATTATTAGGATTTAGATTTTATGACCAAAAAATAGAGAAATATGGATGCAAATATGACCTTAAAAATGAGTAAATATGACCAAACATTTAAATTTACTATCCATCAAAACATGCTCGATTATTTATTTATCTACTAATAATGTCGCTTTCATGTAGGCAGTATAATTTGTTTTCTCCTCATTCCCTTACGTAGCTCCGTAACTCCGAACATTCAAAAAAATTTGTTTTCAGCATGGCAGCACTCACTGATCCACTGATTGAGGATTATTTCGAAAGCATTGGTGACAGTGAGACATTGATTGATATGATTCGACCTGGGCATGCTGCTGCTGCTGCTGCATTGTTGAGATTAAAAGGCGGGCGGAACATTTAAAGTTTAGAGAGTGATAACAATTCATAACTTTAACTCCTGACTCATGATTTCTGACCAATTAAGTGACAGTTTTGTTTTTCCAAGTATAGTATGAGTACAGGTCTGTGAATAATTATCTCATCCATAACTTCTAGTGAATTACCAATAGTCTAACAAAATTGGCAGATTTTTCCTCAAAATATAACCATAAATATTACAGCAAAATGACTGAAACAAGATGGAGAGGGTGGAAAGAAGGGCTGCTAGATTTGTTTCTGGAAATTACTGCAGAACACAATCAATAACAGATATGATAAAAGACCTGGAATGGGATTCATTGGAGGACAGGAGGAGAGTAAAGAGGGTCATAGGAATGTTCAAGACATATGCTGGTGATGAAGCATGGAAAGATATTGCTGTAAGAATTAAAGTAATGCATGGAAGGGAAAAGATGACCATGACCACAAGCTGGCAATGGATTTCCTGCAAAGGACGAGGGAAGCTTCTCTTTTTTAGATAAGGGTGTCAGGGATTGGAATAAGTTACTAAGAGAAATGATGAAAGATTTACCAAAAACGTTGAAAGAATTTGAAGTTGAAATCTGTAAAAGGAAAATGTAGTTGGGTGCAGGAAAGGGGGAAGATGGGTGTGTAGGGAATTGGCCACCGGAGCCTGTGCACCATTGCAATTTAATTAAATATTGAAACTAGAAAATGGTCTTAATATGTATTTATATGCTACACAAATACATTTAAAATAATCAGAAATGTTTAGTAAGTGTTTAATTCAGCATTGTAGCTCAAAGGCAGGAAAAAATATGACTTGTCAAAAAAATCAGAACCCTCGTGATCACACAACTACAAATGTAGAACCAATGTACTTGATCAGGTACAAAACAGCTATAAAACATGATGCTCTCCATGCTGGAGAACAATAAAAAAAATGAGACAACATTCAGCACATTGGCCTGTTCATTTAGTGTGGTAAGCTCTAGTTTACTTTCTCCCTGCCATTCTTTTTTCAGAAGATGTGGCACCCTGTTCAAATAATGTGACATCACTTATTTCAGAACTCAAAACCAACAGCTCAGCAATGTTTAATAACAATTTGCCACTGCACTCATCAAACAAAAATTCATGTAGTAAATCTATGAACACATCATCAGTAAAATCTGTTTTCTTCAGAGTTGAGAGAGAGTAAAAAAAGTTGTGGTGTGATTCCATTAAGTTAAAAAGATCCACATTAAATGTCATTTGTGTAGCTGAAACATGTTCACACTAAAAGGTTACAAATGCTTCACAAAATTATTTTGGCAATCACTTAGACAGTTTTCTGAAAGTCTGCGAGTTAAAATGGATGTATCACATTTTCCGACAAAGTTGACACACGGTAACAGTTTGAGAAGTCTGAGGAATGTCCCAATCCAGAACGGAGCCAAATCTGCCACCGAGCCGACTCTGACTTTCAATTCTCCTTTCTCTGCCTCAAATATCAAGTATCGTCTTGAATAGACCGTGAGCTGTTCTCTTGCCCTGAAATTTTGAAAGATAAAAAAAAAAAAAAAGATACAGAAAAAGAGGCTTTTCAGAGTCGAGGAGTTATTGACCGACAGAGTGGACTGGTAAAGCACTAAAACTATTTAGAACCCAATGCAATGCATTGAACAAAATCCAGTCCAAAATTTACAATTGCATTTATACTGACACTTTAACAAATGCTGAATCAAAACACAACTTCACCAAATTAATTTGAATGGTAAACTTATTTTAAGTACATGGAAAAGGAAGAGACGGGTAAATTCACATGAAAACCAACCATTATGTCATCCCTATGCCTCAATAAAACAAAAATCCAGAGTGTGAATATCCTATTTCTAGTATTCTTTGCATGAAGTGGTTTCAAGATTTAATAGCACAACTGGATATGCTCCAATTATTTTAGCTACTTCTTGGTCTGTGAACCAGTAAGAGGGTAGGTTACCCTGCAAAGGGTATCTGAAATTACATTTCAGTTGTGTAACCCTCAAATAGCTAGGATGAAAATTTCCCGATTTGATTTAACACAGATTTTCCCAGTGTGAAGACAACAGAGCACATCATCGAAACATGTTTCTGTAACCCCATTAGGGGTTTAATTTGTTTCCGGGGTTGCTGGACAAATTGTAAAGTATCAGCCATCTTTATGGACAAGAATTAATCTGAAAACAGTTTTGGTTTTGGTAGGAATTGCATAATATTTGCTAAAACATGAGGAGGTAGCAAATTAATGAAGAGATTGATATGCAACCATATCAGAAATATATGTGAGGAGTGTAAGTACTTTTCAAGTAGGCAACATGTCAGTTAGTGGGATATATGCAAGATATTTCGGATGAAATGGACAAGAGAGGTCAAACTGATAGTGTAGCACTAGATCTGTCAAAGGCGTTTGACAAAGTGAACCATAAAATGGTAGTAAATAAGGTAAAATCTATTGGAGTGGATAAGAAAATATTTTTAAAAGGTAGAAAGAAAAAATTTAGGGTAGGAAATGCAGTATCAAAATAGGTGGAAGTAAAAACAAAGCTGGCTCAGAATCAGGGGCTACTAGTGTTACTGAGAAATACTATACATGCTCTGTTATTCTGAACTCAGCATCCAAATCCCAGTTAATTTCCATGTGAATACATACCGTGCTACATTTGAAGTAAATAAAAATTTAAGTAAAACAAATAAGCACAGCGAAAGAAACCATTGCCTCAAGCAGTTGTCATGAGGCGTGGGAGACCGTTAATACACGAGCACAAATGGAGGAGGAAATGCTTAATTTTTAAGGCATCGTCTGTTCAACAGCTAAAGAAGACAGAAATTCAACTGCATGTGTGATGGTTTCTTTTGCTGCCATAATTTTGAACCAACATTAATTAACTCACCAGCTCATTAAAACTAAATGAATAGTTAGTAGAACTTGGGATGGTATTATTTGTTCCGTTTCATGCTAACAGTGAAAATAAAAGGTTTCGGAAATATAAACGAATTCCACACCGACTGATGATATAGGAACTAATCAGTGAACCCATACACATACATAAACACATCAGTGAAGAGTATGTCCAGTGCAGAGAACAGAAGATAAATTATATATACCACACTGTGATAAATAAGAAACCCATCACTCACCACACACAAAGGCAGCAGGGCCACGCCGAACACAAAAACATGAACTCGCTTTACAATATTTCAGTCTAAACCCTAATCATGATTAGAGGAAGTATTGGCAGCACCACAAGATAACTCAGGTGGGAAGTGTGGGGATGGTAAAGAGGGTGGGGGGGGTGGGGAGTTTACAAATGATAATTACAGTATAGTGTTGTATCTGTAACAGCTGGTCAAAGTAAAATAAAATGAAATTTAAAATATTTTAAAAAAATAAATACATAAAAATATTTTTGTTCAGGCAAAAAATCAACGAAAAAATAATAAATTGTATTTTCATAATAAAATAACATTTTTACCTTATTCAAGATATTTTAAGGTCTTTATTTTATCAAAAAAGGTTTGTTTTTTTAGTTCATTTTATTTTACTTTGGCCAACCATTACAGAAAATATAGTTTCCCCGTAACTATCGTCGTTCAAGTCCCCACACTTCTGAACTGGTTCATCTTTGACTTTAGTCATGTGGCTAATCTGTGTGTGCATATATCTGACCCCCTCACCATATGTCCTCCTATAATCATGACTAAGGTTTATATGTGAATATTGTAAAGTGAGTTTGTGTTTGTGGTGTCCTTTCATCTGATGCGTTTACCTTGCGTAGCCTTCCTTATTTTCATCGCCTAACAGAATTCCTATTGTCACTGTTATCACACTGGTACAAATGTAAGACACTGTATAAAAATTCTTTAAACATTACTGTAAACTCGAATACTTCATTCTTCTCAGTTTAGTGATTACACATTTTACTGTGAAACTTAATTTACAATAAATGCTATACTATCAGGTACACAGTCGATTCAACACCCACTTTAAACACATGTGACGCCGCCTGGTGCTTCACCTTCTGCACGTTTAAGGCTGCTGTAGGCCAAAATATTACGCTTCTCTTGTGTTTATTTTTTGTTCGTCGTCCCAGCCGCCTTCATCTGTGGTAAGTGTTGGGTCATATTTCCCTATCCTTCCTTAATTTTATTGCCTTAAAGCTTTTTCCTGCTCATCTTTATAATTTTATTTAGATGAAAATAAATGGAGATAGAAATTTCCGTGAGGCAGTCTCCGGGTGCACCCACCTCTCATAATGTTTCTCTTGTTGAAGAAGGGTTTTTTCCCGAAAATTACTTTATTATTTGTGTTTGTGTCTTTTCTGTGTGTTCGCGCCCCACATCCATCATCTAAAGGTAAGTGGTGGCTCATTTCCCTATCCTAATTTGATTCCTTTCCGCTACTTAGCGTCTTTTTTTTTCATTGTTATCATATATATATATATATATATTACAAAAGAAAAGCGTTCATACGACAGAAAAAGGATACAAGATATTGAGGAAGACTTCAAACACAAGAAATTTTTATAGAACTTTCAAAGAAAATATTACAGGCTATACACCTCCAAACTTTTGTTTCAAAGGCCAGATGGTTCCATTGAAATGAATACCAAAGCTAACTGCAAATTCTGGCACAATACTTTGAAAATCTCCTCAACTGCGAGAAACCGACGGGAAAATTGACCCTAACAGAAACTACAGCAAATCCGGACTCTACACCACCCACACTCGAAGAGATAAAGGAGATCATAAAACAACTGAAAAACAACAGAGCTCCAGGAGAAGATGGCATTATTGCCGAGTTCTGGAAGCTTGGAGACGAAAATCTCACAAAGAAAATTCATAAAATTATCACAGATATTTGGGCCACAGAGAAAATTCCACAAGAATGGAAATGTGCACTAATACATCCCTTACATAAAAAGGGTGACAAGACGGATCCCAACAATTACAGAGGTATCTCCTTGCTGCCAGTCATTTATAAAATCCTCTCCAAAGCCCTACTGAACAGGCTAGAACCGCAGGTAGATCCACAAATAGGTGAATACCAGGCATGCTTTAGAAAAGGAAGATCATGCATAGAACAAATCTGGAATCTGAGAACACTGCTGAAGATAAGACAAACAAAAAATACCGTAGCAACATTTGTGGATTTCAGGAAGGCATATGATTCCATAGACAGACAGACGCTCTTTGACATAATGAAAGAATACGGCATTGACAAGAAGACAAGTGCTCTGATACAACAAACACTCACGGATACCACGTCTAAAGTGAAATTTATGGGAGAAACATCAGAACCATTCAAAATTTGCATGGGTGTCAGGCAAGGAGATGGATTATCACCAATTTTATTCAACATGGTATTGGACAAAGTGATAAAACAATGGGAAACGCAGGTCAAAGGAATACAGCTAGGAAGAACACAACATACCAAACAATCATCAGATGCCTGGCATTTGCGGATGACCTGGCAATTCTCAGCAACAACAGGCAGGAAGCACAAGATGCATTGGAACAGCTACATCAAATTGCCGCCAAACAGGGCTACAAATTTTTTATGAAAAAACGCAGTACGTGGAGAAACAAAACAACAATGTACAAACAATATACACAAAATTTGGAAACATAAAAAGAGAAATATTAAAATATCTAGGGGAATACATACAAGTAGGAGGATCTAACAAGCTATGAAATTCAGAAAGATCAGAAAAAGCTTCAGAAGGCTTATAGACTCACATGGTCATATTATAACAAAAGAAATATATCAAGACAGGCCAAACTCAGACATTACAAAACAGTGGTACTGCCAGAAGCATTGTATGCATCAGAAACAACCACGATTGGGGCTTCAGGCATAACAGAAGCGGAAAAAGTTTAACGCAAAATCCTTAGAAAATTTTTTGGAGCAATATATAACGACGGTATATGGATGAAAAGACCAACGAAAGAACTATACGAACATACAGATAGATTGACAGACATGATCAGAAGACGTAGATTACAATTCTACGGACATTTACAGCGAATGAACAGCACTAGACTCAAAAAGAGGATCTTTGATGTGGTAAATGGTTCACTCAGGAAAACCAATTGGTTCCAGGAAATAGAAGAGGACTTGAATCACGCAGGGATCAGCAAGGAAATGACACGGGAAAGGGGACAATTCAGGAACAAAATTATGAACTCAAAATTTAAATACAGAAGAAAACAGGAACAAAATGGACTGAACAAAGGAAACAGGAACACAGTGAGCATATGAAGAGGTTTTGGGAAGCCGGCAGCGCTTGCGTGCAGCCATCTCACTTCTACTGAGGAAGAGCCATGCTCGAAAATTTTACTCTTTGTGTGTTCGTGTTTTTTTCGTGTACCAACGCCGCTGGAATCCCCTTCTTTGGTAAGCGGTGGTTTTTTATCCTATCCAATGTTCAATATTATTATATAAAATATCATACAAAAATAATAATAATAATATTTATGAAGTAAACATCACCTCAGGTTAGTGGTGGTTCAATATAGGTAATGGAAAGGAGAGGAATAAAAAGAGGTTAAACATATGTGCTACTAATAATAATGACAGGGTATTATCTTAAGTTGAGACCAGGTGGTTGCCTTGTGCCAAGTTTGTACTGGTAGGCAAGTTCCCACCTTCTGAGTTCAGAGAAACTGCTGCTATTGGGAGAACTCTGATAGCACGGACTGTGTAGCAAGAGTTGAAATTATTCAAGTCGTGGGTTATGGCATGGGCAGCAACTGGGTGCTTTGGGTTCTGTGTGAACACCGTCTGACGGTGGCCATTCTATGGCCATTGTATGATAATAGATTTAAATTCAAACTTAAAAGACCGTAATACAGAACTATCGGCGCAGTCTTTATGCACAGTGTGTACTTTGCTCATAATTTAAAATTGCAGTCTCAAAATCTTTTACGTACCACTAAAAGAAAATGTAACTACTTCTGAAGTTATGGATATAGAGGAGACAGAAGAAGAAACAGAAAATTCCGACTCCGACCGAACTAGTGTTGGTAGTGCTGATACTAGTGAATGTGGTACCGACATAGAGGATGAATACAATTATTTTAACTATATAGATACATTTATGAATCATTATGTAAGACATTATATGATTCAGTAAGATTTAAAAACACACTTGTAAAATGTAAGTTCCTTAAATAAAACTATAATTTATTAAATATATTGTTTTCTGAAGAAAAAAAAAAAAAAAAAAAAAACAATTGTGCTAGGTTTTTTTTTCCCACAAAGCTGAAATATTTTTTTCCACAATTTGCAACACTAGTGGCACATAAAAGAGTTTGATGCCATGACCAATGTAAATCGTCCCACCAAAAGACAGTTTTACAACTCTAACTTACTGACCCCAACTCTGAATTTGGAGTTCACTTACAAATTAAAACAACCGACTTTTGACTCTCACCCATTCACACCAAGCTAAACTGCTGACAAAGGTTATACTCCAGGTAATTACAGTGATTTAAGTGTGTCTTGTGTGACAATGGAAATAGTTTTTTTAAAATTAATATATAATCATAATAATAGCAATTTTAGATACCCAATTACATTTGGATTCTTAGGCGTAAATACTGATGAATATCGATTACTCCTAAGGAAAAAAAATGTTTGGTTGTCATCGTGATGCAGACATACCGAGAGTGGGAATAGGAAGTATTGTGTGGATTGAGGCTATAACTTACAAGAACCATCACTGCCAAAAAAAATGAACTTTACAATTCTTTGACCACTGAAGGCTTAGTTTTCTGATGTAGTTCAGTGGGGAAAACAAAAAAGAAAACAGAAAAATATTAAAGTTTGACCTTGTATAAGTATAAAAAGACTACATGACTTAATTTGGGGACAATTCAAGGAGAAATAAGCTGAAGGAGACTTGTCCTCCCTAGGTGGCCGACAAGGTCAAAAGAAATACAACAATTGCCATTTGTAAAACCACTCTTTGATTTAATTTAAATTTAAATTCACAGTCATTACCACTTGAAATTTGACTCATCTAAGGAAAGGTATCACGACTTTGCTTTCTTATCTTTTAAATAATAACATGGTTGCTAGGATTAGATGGAGGATGTATGTATGATTAATTCAATGATTCGAGCTTCTAGATGATAAACTAGTGGTGCAATTTGGTCACAATTAAGACAAATGATCATGGACTGCTATAACCACACACTTTAACTAGCACAGTTTTAACAATATAACACCGACCACCAACCGAAAATTTATGGAAGTAGACACCCATAATTTGTGATAGATTTGTATTCCAAAGACTGCAAGCTCTCAAGAGAGAAAAGTTCGAATTGAAGCAAGTTTGGGACGCTGTTAGCACTGTCATTTATTACAACAGCCCCGACTCCTCAAAATCACAGTATAGTTCTCCACATAATTTGACAATTCTATAGCTTCTAGTTAGCACAACGATGTGAATACGACAGCCAGGGTTTAGTTTCCCATCGTGGAAGCACGAAGAACATATCTATGGACCCGGTTTGTCTTCTAGCATTCACAAAAACACTACATCACACTGTCAAAGTTTTTAATTTTTTTTTAACTTATGGTTTTACGCCTCATAGACATTGAGGTCATTAGAGGCGGGATGGGACTGGGGACAAGGAACGGGAAGGAATTCTGCCATGACCTTCTGAAAGAAGCATCGCAGCATTCGCCTGGAGTGATTTAGGGAAACAATGGAAAACACAAATCTGGATGCCCGGACGGGGATTCGAACTGGCGTCCTCGCGAATGCGAGGCCAGAGCGGTGAAAGCTATCCCGTGACTACTGCCATTGTTCTGCGAGATTAGTACAACTACTTAAGAATCAATTAATCAACACTGATACGTTTTGACTACATGAAATAAAAAGTCGCTGGCCTACTGTACTGCGACACATTCTACTGCCAACTGTGGCAAGTTTCTTCCTCTATCCAAATTTTTTGTTAGTTCGCGATCCAATACCTGTCGTTTTATTTGAATCCAAATATGGACATAAAAGTATGGTGTGAGGAATACTGCAAACCTCCTGCTCTTCCTTTTGCCCACAGCTTAATCATCGGAATGCCATCTTGGAATTTTACTTGAGATGGTAGGGAATAAGAGCAGAGCCCTGAACCGTCAGACATTTCGGGGTGGCTGGAAGCTTGAGAATTTTTTACAGATACACAATGCGATGAAACTCATCAGTTTTACGCGATTATTGCTGTTGTAAGGGCTTTGGAAAAGCTGACAATATTAAGACAACCAAACTGACAGTATGCAATAAACGATGATCATGTTAAAAGTAAAATGGTCTTCTGGCTTTGGGAAACATTGCACCTATTTATCCGTATGATCGAATTTCACAATTTGCTTCCCACGTTCCGAGGTCACACGGGCCAAAATCCGTCACAATCAGATATATAAACAATATAAACTAAACAAAAAAAAATAGCTATCTCAACAGCACGTATTAATTTCAAAGTCTCACAATTTGTTGGTATAAATGAAAAGTTTCTGGGCTTTGCATATTCCTTTGTTCATTTCAATAAACAAGCTAAGTAAATATGGTGTTTGGATACGATAGTCTGGAGATCATAATGTCAGTCGCCATCTGCTTACCAGGCTGGAACTTTATAGCCTGCCAGGAGCACGCGATTTTGATTGGCTACTGTACTAAAAACTAATGGGCACCCACAAGCAATTAATATTTTACAGAAGATGGCATTTATCATTAACTAATTTATGTTGCAACTAAGGAAAATGGAAGCGGCTTCTAGGCGATATAAATAAGAAAAGAAAGGGAAATTAACCCACCACATACCAAAGTGGACGGATGCGATGAGAGGGAACACTTATGCTGATAAACAACTACACAATATTTCGGCATCTGCCTTGTTCACAAATAGAAAAACGGGCCATTAGGCTCGGAACGTGTGTACACAACAAACGTTACCTAATGACTAACCGTGTAGTGGGGGAGGGGGGGGCGGCTAAGGAGTAGACTATCGATATCGGTATGCAATGTCTGAGATAATATATTGCAGGCGATGGTAAAATGAGCATCTGTAGTAAGGGTACGGTATAAACACGGAAGAAGAAAGAAAAAAAAAGAAAAAAAGGTAGTGATGGGTTAATTGGATTTTAAAGGTGGTTAAGTCCAGGTGGGTGTCTTGTATCCAGGATATTCTGGTACGCTAGTTCCCATCTCCGGAGTTCTGCTGCAGTGGTGCTGTCAGGGAAATCTGACTGCTCTCACAGTGAAACAGTCGTTGAGGTTGTTGGAATCATGGCTATTGGCATGTTCTGGTACTGGAAGGTACAGGTTGCGGGTGTGGACTGTTTGTCTGTAGCCATTCATTCTAACAGAGAGTTGCTGTGTGGTGAGGCCTATGTAAGAACTGGTGCAAAAGCGGCAAGTTAGTTGGTATATAAGATGAGTGGTTGAACAGGTGGCATTTCCAATAATGGGGAAAGTTTCTCCTGTGGTGGGATTGGAATATGTAGTGGTGGGTGTAAAACCTGTAGCATGCTTCCATTGTTGCAAGACCTTTCCTGACCAAAGAGTGATAAGTAAAGCCAATAAAGAGAAGAGTGTCGGTAAAAACATGAAAAAAATTATAAAAAATGAAAACGGACAAGTAAGGCTTGTTTCCATTTAAAACATAGCTATGCTCTTCTTTTTTATTATCCTGTTCTGCCATTGGAACTAATTTAATTTAATTGCAAAGGACTGCTACACATCCATTTTCCCCCCTTTTCTGTTTCCTCTTAATTTTTTCCCTGCACTAATTTCAATTTCTTTTAATGTTTTTAGTAATTTATCCCAATCCTCAACACCCTTACTTACGAGGAAAATATTCCCACTCACTGAAATCGAGTGCCAATTAAACTGTTGCTTCCTTGTTTACCCTAATTTACCTGTTTGATGTCCATCTTACACACTACATTAGGAAATAAAACTGCAACTGTATAACTCTATTCATATAAAAATAGAAGAAAAGTCTTCTTCAACCGTATTGATAAAAATAATAATAAAAAGAGAAATTAAGCATAAATATACACCACTGCAACAAAAGGCATGTTCAGAGTGTAAATAAAACATAATTGTAATAGCAACTTGAGGCAATTGCAGTCTGAAGACTTGAAAGAGGTAGGTTATTTAAAAGTAACAGACGTGAAAGCGTACCTCCTTCCTGATCGTCATCAATGCTGAAGACGGGAGCAGTGTTTCGGTAGCGTTTCCCCAGTTTGTCCGCGCTGCTGACGTGCCTGTCGACAGAGTTGCTGCCGGTGGGGTTCACTATGTACTCGAAGAGCTTGCCTTTCATCTCGGCAGACTTTGTCTTCATAGCAGCACTAGGAACGTAAATCATTCGTATAAGAATTAAATGATTAGATCAAGTCCTCTAGTGGGTTTAAAGTTGGAATATCTACTGTTAACAAGTGGTTTAAGACAAGGCTGCCAGATCAATTTTGGAGATGGGCCACAATTTCGATTCTAACTTAGCCTGCAGGCCCCACAATACTTGCCTATGGCTACAGCAGATATTTAAATACAACAAAGACATAACTAACACAGTTTAATTACAATCAAAAAATAAAAATCATTAATGAGACCTTTATAGAGGTTTTTTTTTAAAATTATAATACCAAAAGTAAAAAAAACATTAATGTGACCTTTGCAGAGGTTTTTGAGCTGGCATATTCTGGATAAGAGCACTAGGTTGAAGTTGTTGACCAGTTTAGCTACTTGGGGAGTATAATTTCTAGTAACGGTAGAAGTGAGTTAGAAATAATGAATAGAGTAACCAAAGGAGTCAACTTCTACAGTACCATGCGAGGCTTACTATGGGACATGAAGGTTCCCAGATGAACAAAAATTGTCTTGTACAAATCATATCTCATTCCTATTCTCACATATGCTTTGGAAAAATGCGCACTAACATCAAGGGACCTTAGCAAGATCCAAGCCTGTGAAATGAAGTTCCTTAGAATGGCCCTCCAGAAAACAGGACTTGATCATATACACAATGATGAGATTAGATCAAACTTAGAGTTAAGGGAAATGATGGATCAGAGACTTAGGTCATCTAGATTTAAATGGTGTGGCATATTAAAAGAATGAAGAATACAAGACTACAAAAAACTTATTTGGAAAAAAAGGATAACAGGCAAAAGACCAGTGGGTAGACCAAGAATAAGATGGACAGACCAACTGAAGGAGGACATAGAGAGAACAGGCTGGAACTGGGAATATATCACGGACAGAGAAACTTTTCTGGATAGGGGACAGTGGAAGACGTTTGTCTACAACAACCAAGACAGAAACACAGGAAAGCTCGTAAACTACACCCGGGAAACTGGAGACGGTCCCCAACGATAATGACGAGGGGCGTCCACTAATGACCTGATTTCTGGACTCCCCCCCCTTTCTGCGGAGACTTCGTGAGATCTGGCCAGAAACCCCCCCCCCCCTTTCTAATTGACCTTGTAACTTTTTGAGACTTTTTTTTTCTTCAGGTCCTTCCAAGGGCGGTTATACCACCACGTTTGGACAAAATACTCCCCCTAAAGTCGACTTTCGCGTGATTCGTAAACCTCTTTATTTTTTTAGCTGTACAGTCCTACAAGAATTTCAAAACCTCACGTGAGATTTCCGTTGACCCCTCTCCCCCTTGGTCATTAATTGACACCCCACGATGATATTCCGGACTGCTGCTGTAGGCGGGTCAAATATGCTCGCCCGGGGGCCGGGCAGTCTTGGTTTAGGAGAGCAAATGGTAAACATAAGCAGTTCAATCATTGCCAGAGTGTATTTTATGCAAAATCATCCAAAATTTATAATTGACAAGACCAGCACAAATGTAGGTAGGAGTTTAATCATGGCAGTTGTAATCGTAGATCTTGGAGTCGAGTATTGAGGCACCTTAACACTGTCAATCAAACCATTGGGTTGCAACTTCTGATGAAATAAATATCAATGTAATCAATTATACCTGTATTAAATCAGCTAGGCAAAAGAAAATCACAGGTCAAGGTGACAGATGTTTTAGCTTTAGATTGCTTAGTCAGTTGATTGCAGTTACAGCAAATCTCTATCTTACTTACAGAAACAGCAAACAACAATTTACACCACTTACACAATGTAGAATAATGAGAGGAAAAATCAAGGTGTTAATTCTGTAAAATCGTTTACAAGAAAATGTTTCAAACTCTCTCCTCTAGTCATTTACCCAGCTTTTCACTGAAACTTGCAATAGTTCTGGTACTTTTTATTTCTTCTGCTAATTTGTTATACATTGTTAAACCTTTGTGCAACACTGTTTTTAATGCTTCACTACTTTATTACAACAGGGATATTTTGATGATTTTATTTTTTTCAGACTGGTCACGCACAATGTGTAAGAATACCAGTTTTTGTTCTAGAATGATTCTCAGGAAGCGTATAATATGCTGCAATGCCTAGTTCAGGACAAATGGGATAGATTAACGGCAGTTGGACTGACCTGATCTTTCCCAGCAGGTCCGAGGAGCTCGTGTTTGGCCGAATAGTCTCTAAACTCGTTTTCTCTGTTGTTGGAAGACAGACCAAGCAGCTTTGTGGGTTGTGATCTTCCATGTATTGGCTCACCTCTTCTCCCAGATACTCATGAATTGCTGAAAAAAAACACACACACACATATTTTTTGTTCGTCAAATGGACGAGACTGATCTGCATCTCCAATTTTACAAAAGAAATAAAAAAAGAAAAGAAAATGCTTTAAGGTGGTAAGAGAACAATTTATAATAGGGAAAGCCAATCAATCACTTGTAAAAATTGGTAACACGATAGCTGCAATGATAAAAAGAAGAAAACAGATGATCACAATTCATAATATTTCAGGTGATCCCATAGTCACGTAAGAGAGAAATGAAGGCAAGGTCGACAAGTATACATGAGCTAAATATCAACGCCCAAATAATAGCTGCGTAGTGATGAAGCACCTGCCAGCTGTGCCACGTGCTTCCTTTCATGCTGTGACTATGGGGTCACCCAAAGCATTGTTTAACTGAGTTTGTCTATGTTTTCCTTGTTTGCTTTTGTTGCAGTGCTAATACCTCTAACATGCTCAATGATGGATTTACTTTCCCTATTCTTGCTTGCAATTATATTTTCAAACATCAGATTACACATCGGTAATCAAAACTAATAAAATGACAGTTTGGTCACAATGTCTGTTATATGCCCGGTGTTTGTTGGAGGGTTTGCAATGACCAGAGGTGTTGCTATTATATTTCTCTAATGATTCAATATATTCTAAATTGCAAACTGACCATCCAGAAAGTATGTTTTTCATTTTAAGTCCACACATTAATTATTAGATTTTTTTTAAATTTTGATTTGATCAATTGTTTGCAGATGACATAATGTTATATAAAAGGATCAAAACAATAGAAGACTGTAAACTCCTGCAGGGTGATCTAGATAGGATAACTAGCTGGTTGAGTTAACATGGGATGAAGATAAATGCAAAGAACAGTCAGCTTATTAGGTACACAGATAAAAAGCTACAGGTTGATTATGATTATAAAGTGGGGAACGAGCTACTTATTGAAGACTCGAAATGCATAACTGCCAACTTCCAAAATCGGGTTTCCGTAAAAACCCTGGTTCCCCAATACAGTGTTTCCGTAAAGAATGTGGACCACAAATTTTTTTTATCGACAATTAACTAAACATCCAGAAATTTGTATAAACAGCATATTAAACCAAAATAATGTCATTTTAAACTGAAATCATGTCTACTTACTTCATATTAATTGTTGGCAAACACTAATTAGAAGACAATCTTTGAAGTCTTCTTTATAAAAAAACAAACAAACTTTAAACTAAAACTCAGAAGAGACAACCTGTTTCACTTAGCACTGAACCTATTTACACTGTTTGATATACATAATATGCGTACTTTCAATCAGACTTCAAATATGAAGCAGTGGCTTTCTTAAGAAAGTCTGGAGAAAAACTGTTTGTATAACAAGGACCAGAATTGGTGGTCTTCAGTATGGAAACAGTCTCCAGAATTTCATTTGAGAGTGATGATCTGAACTGTGTTCTATTCTTCTTAACCATACTGAAAACACGTTCACACTCAGCATTGCTGTGGGGTATGGAGAGTATGGACAACATTACTCTGGAAATCCTATTATATTTAAGAATTCCATCAGCACCACGGATATTTGATAACTGTGCCCATTTGATATCATTTGGAGCATCTACATCTGCAACAGTTGAAATGTCATCTAATTGAAGAGCTGCGAACTGTGTGTGGATTGCATTTACAGCATCATCCCTCGTTTCATTTTCAATCTTATGTAAGATAACAGGAAACTTTTCTAAGAAGAAATTGACTGAAGAAAATTGTGCATCTTCAATTTTGTCAAATGTGGCTACTTGTGCATGTTGCAGCACATAACTTTTTAGTGGAAACTTGTTTATGATGTAATCGCAGGCTGTAGAAAAGTAATTTCGGACTGATGAAAAGAACAGAGTTTTATCTTCATTATTAAGTTTCTTAACCATGTTCACAGTTTGAATACCAATAACTAATTCATCATCTTCTTTCTGATTTTGAATTAGGTGGTACTTCACTTCAAGCAACACAGAACTTTTAATTACCTTTGGCTTTACAAATTTACTGAGTATCTGCTTTAACAATTCTATCAAAAGATCTAACAAAACATGTACTTGTGGGGAAACACTCTGAAGAACAGTATTGAGTTTATCAAATAATGGTATAATAATGTGCAGGAAAATACAATAAGCCTTGTTCAAGTCAGAAGAGAGAAACATAAACAGCTTTTCCTCACGAGTTGTAGTCAAACTTTTGCTTTTCAGAACAGACGAGTTGCATTCAAAAGAATAAGCTATTCTTTTAGGAGTCGACGAGGATGGAGAATCAATAACTCTCTTCTTCTGCTGCCCCTTGGATCCCATGTGTTCAACTTTTGGTATTGTGAACGATGTCAAGCTAGCTGAAATATTTGAAGCACATATTAGCACCTCATCCTTAAAAAAAAAAAAAGAAGTGGATCCCACTGCTCTAGTATTCTGTCCAAACACTTGCCTAAAGACAACCACCTTGTACATATATGCTTCAGAATTTTCTTGCAATCTTGATAGTGCAAGTTTTGAAACTTCTTAAGACTTTCTTTTCTTTTGGCACACTTCTCTAAATAATAAAAAATATCGACAAGAATCTCGTCTATTTTAAGTGGTAATCTTGCAGCAGCTTTTTCAGCAGCTAAATTAATTAAGCGACACATACATCCAACAATCACAATATTTGGATGAGCTTCTTTCAAAACTACTGAAACTCCATTCTTGTGCCCCATCATTACAGGTGCATAATCGGAACAGAATGCTACACAGTTTCCAATTGGTATTCGGTGATGTTCCAACTGCGATAACATGAGGTTACCTACATTGCACCCTGTTGAGTTCCCTTCCAATGCTGGTATGCATTGCACAGTACTTACAATTTTTTCTTGTTTATCGTCATAAAATGTAACAACAATGGGATATGATTTTGTATTGGTATCATTGCTTCCATCTGTTACCATTTAAAATGGACCATTCTGAAGACTCTTCACAACTTCTGCTATTGCATTTTCAGACATTTCTTTTAAAATGTAAGTTGTTTTAGTGCGACCACATCCATATTTTTTCACTACTTTTGATGAAGGAAACATCTTCCTGAATAAGACACCTGCATGGTCAGCTGCACTTAGTGGAATATTGTGTTCCACCAAAAATGAAGTGAACAAACACTCCGCTTTAATCACATCCAAATCATAATTTCCTGATTTTTCGAAAAATGTATTGATTTTGTGATTCTTTTCTTTTGATTTTAAGCACGCAAAGTGTTTACTACACTTAATGTTATATGCCAAATCATTTCTTCCACTATGTGCTATATTTATATCACAACCACACACTGTACAAAACGCAAATTTAACACCTTTTCTTGACTTTATTATACACGGAAACTATGGAATACGCTTCCCTGAATGTCTGGAAATATTGCTTCTTAACGTTACTCATGATCACACAGTTTACACACAGTCACAAACTATCAACCAACCAAACAACGCACGCGGGACTGTTGGGAACTCGAAAGTATATGAAAACGATATTCAAATGATTGCTGATTCGACTTTCAAAAAAGTATCGATGTAAAATCAGAGAGAGAGAGAGAGAGATTGATTAATTATTGACTACAATAAAATTAGCATATCGTGGTTTAATTTAAGAGTCAAATGAAAGAAGCCTTAACGCACATCTAAGAGCACTTAAACCAATGAAATAAATAGTAAAACCTGCCGCAATTGTCCATAAAAACCGCAATAACATTGTTCCAATTAAGATCAGACCTAAGCGATCGAAATCCGTAAAATAACACAGCATATCCGTAAAACCGTAAAATACAGTCCTTTTCCGTAAATTTTACGGAAAAAACCGTAAAAGTTGGCAGGTATGGAAATGTAAATACCTTGGCATAAGATTTGATAGCAAATTTAACTGGGCAGGACATATTGGACAGGTAGTAGAAAAAAAGCTACACTTGTTGGAGAGAGTGATGAGGGGATGTACGGGAGAAGTAAAGGAATTGGCTTACAAAACTTTGGTGAGACAGGAGGAGGATGAAGAGGGTCATGGGAGTGTACAAGGCGTATATTGGTGATGAGGCGTGGAAAGATCTTGGTGTAAGAATGAAAAGTAGTGCATGGAAGGGAAAAGATGACCATGGCCACAAGCTGGCACTCGATTTCAGTCACAAGGGTGTGGGAAGATTCTCTTTTGTGGGAAAGGGTGTCGGGGTTGGGAATAAATTGTCATGAGAATTGATTAATAATTTACCAAAAACACAGAGAATTTAAGGTAAAAATTAGTTGAGGGGTGTGTGGGGAGATTGCCACCGGAGTGAACACTACAGCACAATTTTATCAATTATATATATATATATATATATATATATATATGTATATATATATATATATATATATATATATATTATAGATTTCATTGCAACAGCAAAATCTGTCCCAGAATTCCTGTTAACTGTGCATCAGACTGACGACTTACCCTGATAGCCCCCAGACAGCATGCTGACGAAGCTGGTGTGTTTCTGGAGGAATGATGCGACGACCATGTGTGTGTACCGGTCTTCCTCGACGCGCCCCGACCCCAGGAAGCAGAGGTGCTCGCCGCCGGCGGCCGAGTGTGCGGCGAGCGCCTGCCGCTGGGCCGACAGCAGGCCCTGCACTGCCGTCGCGAAGGCCGCCGGCTCCTGCAGCATCTGCGGAACACGTCGACATCACCACGCCGCACGGATACACTGCACGTGGAACTACACTGCGCCGTCGAAAATAAGGTACGGTAGGGGAGAATAACCCACCACCACATTTGATAGCGGACTTACCTGGGCAGGACACATTGGACAGGTAGGAGGGAAAGGGTTCAAAATCCTTCACCTGTTGGAACGAGTGATGAAGGCAGGAGGCCTGGACGAACACAAGAAAACTGATTTTTGTTTTGTGTTTCTTGGGTTTTCTTGTACTCTTTCTCACCCTACCATCTTCAACTGTGGTAAGTGATGAGTTACTTTCCCCTATCCAATTTTATTTCCAGAGCTTAACAGCGGTTTCACTGTCAGAATTATCAAAAACTTTATTATTGCCAATCACAATACTGGACAGTAGAAATACCAGAAAGCGCGCGAAGAATGATGGCGGCCCAGTTTAGCGAGGGTATGCGCATGTACGTCATCACTCTGCCAGTAGCCAATCACATTCAGTAACAATCCAGAGCCTGTCGTGGTAACACGAGTGTCGAATGCGATGTTTTTGTGAAGCAGACGGTTGTAAATCAGTGAGAACTGCAATAACTCCTATTCTAAATAACAGAAGACAAGCAGCAAAAGCGTAAGGTTCTGCATAATCAAAGCAGAGAGCAAATTTTTTAAGTATATAAACATTTTAAGTGGGAAACAGATGCCAAATGGCCAAACTGCGACGTTGCTAGAGCTCATGAGAGAACTGCTGAAGCATGTGATATTACCCTTAGAAGTGTACAGCGAAAAGTTAAACGCGATAACGTCGCATATTATATGCCATTCCTATTTCTCTCTCTCTCTCTCCCTGCACGACCCACCACCATTTGTGGCGTGCACTATAGGAAACGCAAATCAAAAAGAACCAAACATAACAGTCATCAAAAGCTATTTGTAATTATTATGGCTTTACACATCATCAACATTGAGGTCATTAGAGGCGGGATGGGACTGGGGGCAAGGAACGGGAAGGACTTTGGCCATTGCATTTTTAAAGGGACCATCCCCGAATTTTCCTGGCATGATTTGTGGAAACCACGGAAAACCCAAATCTGTATGCCCGGATGGGGATTCAAACCCGTGTCCTCCCAAATGCGAGACCAGAGTGTTACTGCTCACAAACCAAGCTCAGCCACACCATATTCAATGATGACTTCAGTAATCTATCTAATCTACTCAAATCATAATAAGAATAGAAATTCGTAAACAAAATTTCATTAATAATTTTTTTTTTTTTTTTTTTTTTTTTTTTTTTTTTTTTTTTTTGTAACTGCTTTACGTCTCTTTTTAACATTGAGGTCTTTAGAGACGGGAAAGGATGGGGGGCAAGGATAGGGGCAAGGAATGGGAAGGAATTTGGCCATGGCCTTTTGAAGGAAGCATCCCGGCATTTGCCTGGAGTGATTTGGGGAAACCATGGAAAACCCAAATCAGGATGCCCGGACGGGGATTCGAACCGCCGTCCTCCCGAATGCGAGGCGAGAACGCTAACCGTTACACCGCCCCGCTCGGTTTAATGAATCTATTTTTGTTTATTACTGTGTCGACAACAGATATTTTTTAATGACAGCAAAACCCATCTTTGTTTCAAATACACCACACCAGACTTTTCTGCACTGTCACTTATTTTCTAGCAATTAGATTATATTTAATATTAATGAAATTAATCAACAAATATTAAGAGTAAAATCATTACAAATAAACAATCATTCACATCATTAGTTTAATCTTGTTTAGAATAGAGAGAACTATCATCTCAATTTCTCAAACATGTTTCTGACTGCAGTGAATTCTTCATGGGAGTCCAGCTGGATAGAGATATAGAATTTTTAGATATATCTAAAAATAGACCTGATGAAGACAACTGAGCAGGTTGTTGAAATGTTGTCATTCTATGACTCTATCCGCCTGGACTCCCGTGAAGAATTCACTGAATGAATACGCCGGGAAAGTCTCCATTCACATAATTATGTCTCTGAATAGCTAATAGCAACAGACACAACAGCATGTAGTTTTTTTATCATTTATTGGCTTTACACTCAATCAATGTCACGGTTTTAGAGGCGGGAAAAGACTGGGGGCAAGGAATTGGAAGGATTTCAGCAATGGCATTTTAAAGGAACCATCCCAGCATTCACCCGGAGTGATCTGCGGCAACCGTGGAAAAACCAAAATTCAGAAAGGTCGACTGGGATTTGGACCGGTGTACTGTAGATCTGAGGCAAGAGCATTACCGCTCACCCGCCACACTCAGTGCAGAAACTAGGTGTGGGAGGAAGGGAGGAAGGAAGGGATGAAAGGAGCAGCAGGAATGTCAGATTGAGCCCTGGAGGGTGCAAACACTGGATGCAAGCTGGGAACAGGGACTGTAAAATAAAAGTCTCTGTTATTATGTGTTGCAATGGGTTTGTCGGAAGTTTGGTGGATTAAGTTTGGCTGTGAACACTGATCTCGGTAATCAAACTTCAGCACGAAGCAGATATTTGTTGAGAATGTGTAAGCAATATGGGAAGTTTTATACGTGGCATGCAATCTGCTAGAACAAAATGACACATTTCTGTCTTGTACTGCCTCAGTGTTTACAACTGAATAATGCAAAAAAACTGGTTAATGGAATCTCTTGATGATCTTAATGAAAATCCCTATCTAATACAGCATCAGAAAAAAAAAATATCCCAGAAAATTTCAAACAAGTCTTTTGTCAGCCACTCACAAAAATTTAAACAAAACAAAGTCTTTAGCCGAGTATATTTCTTTGGTAATAAGGACAGGTAAAAAATGTAAAAGGCATTCTGGAAAGCAATCAAACCATATTAAAAAGGAAAAAAGAGGCATTTCTAACAACTAGAAGTTCACAGAATCATCACAAGCGTGTCATATGAGGTAAAATGTAACTTAGCTCTCGGAACGTACTTCTTACTAACGCCACACCTGTAAATAATTTTTCTGTCTGCTTGAGTACGCAGTCACTGTATTTGTTTTCAAACTAACATTTGTTTAACTTAAACCTGGAGGAAAATTACCTTGCTCATATGAATTAATTTTAAAAAATCTTTGTATCCTTCCAGCGATGTAAAATTAAATGTGAAATTGCCAATACCTGTTTAAAACACTTTATAACATGATCAATGATGCAACTAAGGAAAATGGAAGTGGCTTCTGGGCGATATAAATAAGAAAAGAAAGGGAAATTAACCCACCACATACCAAAATGGACGGATGCGATGAGAGGGAACACTTATGCTGACAAACAACTACACAATATTTTGGCATCTGCCTTGCTCACAAGTAGAAAAACGGGCCATTAGGCTCGGAACGTGTGTACACAACGAACGTTACCTAATGACTGTCATCGCATCCGTCCACTTTGGTATCTGGTTGGTTAATTTCCCTTTCTTTTCTTATTTATAACATGATCAGTAATTTTTACAAAGGCACCCACCAAGAACAACCCTAAATTTTTTTCATTTATCCATTTGGCAATCTTTTCCACAATCTGGGATATAATTTTCAAAGAAAAAGAATGAGAAGCAATCAAAATTTAGTTTTTTAGAGTACGTATTATAATTTCTAAAATTCTATCTTCCTTCCACAAAGGTGTAAATAGGCTTATTGATTCAGTGGAAGTATTGGTGCAATTTGCATTTATTTGCTGTAAGGTAGATTTTTTAATAAGAAGACTATTGGATGCTGTGAAATTTAACAAAAACTACATAGCT